>JALJCO010012648.1:0-253276 GCA_023101725.1 Atherinomorus stipes
CTTTTGTGTTTTTTTCTAATATAGTTGTCTTTTATCGTACATTGTAAGTAAGATTAGGTTTTTTTCTTGGAGGATTTTTATGCTGGTTTCAACGGTGTGCAATTCGGGAGATTTTCCTCGTATATTGACTTTTTTCACTGCTTGTTATGATGTGTATCCATAGCAACGGAAAAATTGTTTACCACCGTGATCAACTGTTAAAACTCTCCCAAATCAAGATTTTTCAGCGAAATAACACGTCAAATCCCAGTGGAGTTAGGAGGAAAGACAAGAGGATGCAGGGCAGGGGTAAGGCTGAGAGAAAAACGGTGGAGATTTAAACCCGTTTCTTCCAACTGTTGTGATGGGTAACGTGAGATCGCTAGCTAACAAGATGGACGAGCTCGGAAGTGGTAACAAAGGTCTCAGAAGAAGTACAGAGAATGCAGTATCATATGTTTCACTGAGACTTGGCTGCATGAACACATCCCGGACTGTAATGCGTGTAAACGGCTTCAAGACGGTCCGTGCGGACCGAAATATACAGCTCAGCGGGAAGCGGAAGGGAGGCAGGGGGTGCAGTGCTGGTCAGTCAGCGCTGGTGTCATCCAGGACAACGTCACTGTCAAGGAGAAGATCTGCACAAGAGACATTGAACTGTTAGCTGTGAGTTTCCGTCCATATTATTTACCCAGAGAGTTTGCCTGTGTTATTCTGGTAGCGGTTTATATAATACCAGGTACCGCACCAGAGACAGCCTGTGATGTCATCAGCTCCGTCGTAGCTAAACTACAAACACAGCATCCAAACTCATTCATTGTGATCTCTGGAGACTTCAACAACGTCTCCCTCTCTGCTACGTTGCCAACTTTCCAGCAGTTTGTCAGCTGCTCCACCAGAGAAAATAAGATGTTGGACTTATTTTATGCAAATACAAAGAATGCATACAGCTCCTCTGCCCTGCCTCCTCTAGGAAGATCTGATCATAATCTGGTTCTTCTCACCTCCACCTACAAGCCCATCGTTCAGCAGCAACCAGTCATTAGGAGGACAATTAAAACCTGGTCTACTGAGGCTGAAGACTCCTCTGAGAGGGGTGCTTTGAGGCCACAGACTGGAATGTCCTCTGTGAACCTCATGGAGATGACATCAACACCATGACTGAGTGTGTGACAGATTACATAAACTTCTGTGTGGACAGCATCGTTCCAACAAGAACAGTGAGGTGCTTCCCCAATAACAAACCCTGGGATCACCAGAAATGACCTGACAGAGCTGCTGAACATCAAAAAGAAAGCTTTCAGGGATGGAGACAGGGAGTTACTTGAAGACCACACAAAAACAACTGAAAACACAGACTAAGAAGTGCAAGGAGGGACTACAGGAAGAAGTTGGAGAGCCAGCTCCAGCAGAACAACGTGAGGGATGTATGGTCGGGAATGAAGAAAATCACTGGCTTCAAGCTAAAGGGGGACCAGACTGACGGAGGTCTGGACAGAGCTAACGAACTGAACATGTTCTTCAATAGGTTCTGTTCCCCCCCGCCGACAACCCAACATTCCACACACCCTCCATGAGCTCACAGCTTTCCTGTCCCACCTCCACTCTGTCACCCTGCACCTCAGTCATGGACCTGAACACAGCCTCATCTCCCTCCACATCAGGACAACCTGAGACCTCTTTTGCCTCCACCTCCAGCCTGACTGTCTCCATGTGACCAGGTCAAGAAACAACTAGAAAAACTGAACCGGAACAAGGCTGCAGGTCCAGATGGTGTCAGTCCCAGAGTTCTAAAGACCTGCTCAGAACAACTATGTCCGGTTCTCCAGCACCTTTTTAACACCAGCCTGAGACAGAACAGAGTTCCTGTGCTGTGGAAAACATCCTGTCTTGTTCCAGTCCCTAAAAAACCACAACCAGCTGAACCAAATGACTACAGACCAGTTGCTTTGACATCTCACATCATGAAAGTCCTGGAGAGACTCTTACTGGCTCACCTCAACAAGCAAGTGAACACCTTTCAGGACCCATTACAGTTCGCATATCGTAATGGGCTTGGGGTTGAAGACGCCATCATCTTCTTGCTTCAGAGAGCCCACTCTCATCTGGACCAGTCAGGCAGCACTTTGAGGGTCATGTTCTTTGATTTTTCAAGTGCATTTAATACTATTCAGCCTGCTTTGCTATGTGAGAAGCTCCATAACTTCCAGGTGGATCCCTCCACAACCACCTGGATTTACGACTACCTCACAAACAGACCACAGTTTGTGAGACTGAAAGGTTGTGTGTCTGAGATGGTGGTCAGCAGCACTGGAGCACCACAAGGGACTGTACTCTCACCATTCCTCTTTACACTGTACACCTCAGACTTCCAGTACAACTCTGAGTCCTGTCATCTGCAGAAATATTCTGATGACTCTGCTGTTGTGGGGTGTATTAGTGATGGACAAGAAGCCGAATACAGGGAACTTGTCAATCAGTTTGTGAAATGGTGCAGTAACAATCAGCTCATCTTAAATACCAGCAAGACTAAAGAGATGATTGTTGACTTCAGGAGGAGCAAGAATAAGCAGCATAGTCCTGTCTACATCCTGGAAGAGGAGGTGGAGGTGGTAGAGAACTACAAATACCTTGGAGTTCAGCTGGACAACAGACTTGATTGGAAATGCAACACTGACTACATCTACAAGAAAGGTTTGAGCAGACTTTACTTCTTAAGGAAGCTAAAATCATTTAATGTCTGCAAAAAGATGTTGCATATCTTCTATAAGTCTGTGGTAGAAAGTGCAATTAGCTTTGCAGCCATCTGCTGGGGCAGCAGCATCAGAACCAGAGACTTGAAGAAACTAAACAAGCTGATCAAGAAAGCTGGTTCTGTGCTGGGGATAACTCTGGAGCCGCTGGAGCTGATCGTTCAAAAAGAATGCTTCACAAGCTGATGAAGATAATGGAGGACACTTCCCATCCTCTCCACAACACGGTGAAGAATCAACAGAGTGTGTTCAGTGGGAGGCTGCGTCAAGTTCGCTGTAGGACGGAGAGATACAGGAATTCATTCCTGCCAGCAACCATCACCCTAAAGAACAAGACTAACTGACTTTTTGTTTATTTATAAAAAAAAAAAAAAAAAAAAAAAAAGTGAGCTTTTACAATACTGAATTTCCCTTCGGGGATGAATAAAGTATTTTTCATTTCATTCATTTCATTTCACTATATTAGACAGAACTTCATTTATGGACATAAATGTTAGGATTTCTTTGTATGTGTGCAATACTTAGCTTGTTGCCAACATCTGGTGAAAATGTCATGTCACTAGCTCTACTGGAAATATATTTTCTGAGAAAATGTTGACGTGTTCAATACTTATTTTCCCTGCTGTATAAGGTCATGTGGCTTTTGAGGGTGTATTTGTCATACATAACACTGACGTCTAGCAAAGTTCACATGATGACCTAGTTTTTATTAAAGCTTATATAAAGTTAAGAAATGACTTCTTTAACTTTGATTCTGGCCCCTTTAGAAAACCTACCTTGATGTCCATGAATTACATCTTTTTTACTTTTTTTCTCTCTGTAGGATTTGGCCCAAAGACCCTTTGATTTTTTTCTGACATCTTGCCTCGTAGCAGGCTGACATTGTCACGTCCCATGATATTAACCAGGCTCACCATCTAGTAGCCCGTCCTGTTCTCCATATTCCTTTAGAAAAATCTTTCAGTTTCATGGATTTAAAATGTGTCATCCAACACCTTTAACTTCATACAGCTGAGCTTTTCAGGGTTTTCTTTGAACAAATTGGACTTTTAATTTTTCCTTGGCGTCCAATATTTCCCATAAATCCCTATTCAAATGTTTGCCAAAGGTCCCTTTTACTTAGGTCATCTGACACATTTAGCACACTTTTTAGGTATCTTGTGTGTGAACTCCCATTTAAACTTGGAATAGAATTGGAGAACATTTCACATCCTCCTTGTCCATTGTCTATTTTTGTTTGACCACCACTTACTTCACCAGAATACCATGGGCCTGAAAAACTAACAAGATCTAATACAAGCAAGAAACTGGACATCAGAGATGAGATAGAGGAGACATTTAGAGTGATGCAAAAGATGTGGCTGTGTGGTCGTTTCCTTGCCGGAACCTATTTATGACGCCAGCACCAAAACAGCTGTAGTCAAGATGAGTAAATGTGGCCAAGATTAAAAGTTTCTGGAGCCTTCCTGATATTTTCAGTCAGGATGGAAGTCCTTATCTCTCATGATTGTGTTTATGAATAGCTTAAAAAGAAGCAGCGTCCAGCTGAAGTCTAGCTTCAAATTTTCTTGCCCAATGTATAAAGGAAAATAAGGCTTACAGCGACTGCCGTAAAGCCTCCCTGTCTCATGAAAACTGATAAAGGGTTGGTCCGCAAAGCTTTTAGAAAAAAATCTCAACAGTTTTCAGTAAAAAAAAAAAACTTAAAGGTTTGTTTCTTGTTTCAGACACAAACTTAATAAGCTTAAAAGAAATTATTTTAAAACTTGAAATACATTTCAGTGAGTCACATTTTCTCAGGTTTCCTTTCAAAGAAAACGTGGGAGATTTAAACGAGAGCACTCCTGAGAGAATCGTGCGGCTTTCTCTTCCTAACATCTGCAGAAATGATTGTGAAGCAAGAGCGCAGTAGCTGATAAGAGCAAGAGTGGAAGCTTTTTTATCAGCATTTACAAGAGGAGGAACATACTGTGTTTGGAGATGGACATACAGATGCATTTCTAATTTGTCGGCTAAAGACATGAGGGCTGCCTGCATGCAGTGGAGAGCTATTCAGTGTTAGCGACGGTGGAGTGAAGGATGCCAAAGCTGGTAGAGAAGATAAAAGCATGCAGGTGCAAAGAGAGCTGGAGAGGGAAAGAAATGAATGACACTGTTTGAATGAGAGACTATGATAAGGCAATGTGTGCCTATCAGTGAAAACACATTTCACAGTAAGCAATAACCACATTCACGACTCTTTTTTGGCTAAGCTTACCTTTCTGCAGTAGTTTCCATCTTTCTATTAGCCATGTCTGTGTAATCCTGTAGAGGAGCCTGCAGTCTGCATCAGCTGACTTTAGGTGAGAAGCAGCGTGCACGGCTCAGACGGCCAGTTTGTCTCAGAGCTAAAACAAAGTGACAGACTCCCACACTGACGGCCTACTAACCTACTTCTCATTTCTTTGGAAGGCAGGAGAAAGTTGGCACAGGCTCTAGGAGAACATGATTTAGCCAACGAGCAGGTTTGAACCAGAAGCAGCTAAAATGAAGCCATGTCACACATGGCAGCAGTTCCCTGTACACTGCAAAAACTCAAATCTTAGCGGGTAAATTTTTCTAATTTCTAGTTAAAATATCTCATCACCCTCAAAATAAGACAAAATCACCTGAAGAGAAACATTTCAGTATAAAATCTTGTTTTAAAGCAATGCATTTTATTTCAAATCTTATCAAGAAAATTTTGCTTGTTTCATTGGCAGAATTTTTTGCTTTTACAAGCAAAAAAATCTTGACCACTATTAAAGTAAAAAAAAAAAAAAAATATATATATATATATATATATATATATATATATATATATATATATATATATATATATATATATATATATATATATATATATATATAAATACATACACATACATATACATATATATAGATATATATTTTGCTTGTAATAAGCAAAAATATTCTGTCAACGGAACAAGCAAAATTTTCTTGATAAGATTTCTTGAAATAAAATGCATTGCTTTAAAACAAGATCTTATATCTTACTGATATGTTTCTCTTTAGGTATTTTTTTCTTTTTTTTTCAGTGTGATGAGATATTTTGACTAGAAATTAGAAAAAGAAACTTGCTAAGATTTGAGGGTTTTTTTTTTTTTTTTTTTTTGTTATACTGGTAAGATCGCCTAGGGGAAATGAGGGCTCTGCATTTCACCCACTCTCTGTACAGTGGTACCAGAGAGCAGTGGGCTGCTACTTAAAGCACCCAGGGAGCAGTTGGTGAGGTTAAGGACCTTGCTCAGGGGTCCACAGTGGTTTACCTAGGAGTCGTGTCGGGGACTCGAACTCCGGTCCTCCTCGCCAAAGCCCACGACGCTACCACTAAGCTACCCACTCCCTGGCGTAGTGTAGCTGGTGGGGATTCTTGCATAAGCACCATAAAGACAAACTGAAGAACTGGATCTCACAGACCTGCATAAAAGCCGTCAGTAAAGCAGATTTTCAGTTGTTTTGCAACTTTCATGAAAAAAACTAGGCATTGCACAAAGTGTGTTACAAAATCGAAATGCAAAAAAACTAAAATATTTTCCAGACCAGCTCTAATTTACTAAATGAACTGGATTATAAACATTACAGTGCTGAAGATACGACCTTAACTTCAAGTAATTTTGCAATACAATAAAACAAAATAACTAGTTTTGTGCTGGTAGAAGTCAATCAGACTTACTGTATATTCACGTAAATATCCGATGTTGCAAAAGCCCAGCTCGTTAGCCATTAGCATTTAGCCTCTCCATGAATCAACGTCGCGGGTAGAAGCAGTTGTGGTCGGCTCATTGATTTACATGTATAATCAAAGCGGTAGAAAACATGGAAGATGCTCCAGAACAGCTAGACTGGAACTGGTTTGTGTGGTGGATCATCAGCCAGTTCAGAAGAGTGTGATGATGCTGAGGAAGATGGGGACATCAGAGCTTACAGGTTAGAACCGGACTAGAACTGTAAATCAGCTTCAAGACCTTCTCACAGAGCCTTCAGTCCACTTGGTTCAGCTCCAGCATGCAAGACCCACACCAAGCAGACTCAGAACTGTAAGGAGCGACCCAGACCAGCACATAGTGGACCCACAACTGTTAAAGAGCTGCTTGGACCTGCGCAGAGCGGGACAAGACCAGCTCGGTACAAGGCAGTCAGGAGTGACAGTAGAGAGACAGCCATGGCTACTTGACCTATGAAACCTAAAATGATGTTTTGAACCAGGCTGTAAACATGTTTATTTCTGCTGTTAACATGTCACTGAAAATGTGAATCAGAGCAGTTGTTGACTTTATTTAAACAATTTATGTTCAGTAAACATATAAAATAGGTGTTTGTTGGATTAATTGATTTTTTTATGTTATCATAATGTGATTTTGACTTATGTTATCCCCACATAATATATATGTGTTGCATGAACACAATTCATTTAAGTACTGTGATTAACAAACTATGATTAACTTATTTCTTCTCAGTTAAAGTAACATATATTAATGCTCTTCAGAACAGAGCGATTAGATGTTTTCTAGGTGTTCATAAATTCACTGCTAAATTAGCTGTAGAGGGCGATATGGGTTGGGAGCCTTGCCTTATAAAGCAGAGAGTGGAGATGCTGCGTTTATGGAACCGCCTCACCCAACTGCCAGATGGTAGGCTTACTAAAAAGATCTTTTTTATGGGATCTCTCAATAGGTCATCCCTGGGCAAAAGAAATTGCTAAGTTATTGTGCATGTCAAACTTGAATTATATTTACATGAATAAACTGCAATGTAATCTAAATAATTTAAAAGAATCTTTTTTCAATAACTTTAAAAAACAATGGAAACAGGACATCTGTAGAAAACCCAAATTAAGAAACTACATACAGTTTAAGGAAGAGTACCAAACTGAATCTTACGTAAAATTTAAGTTGTCAAGAAAACAGAGGTCTCTTTGTGCCCAGTTTAGAACTGGTAGCCTCCCTCTGGCAGTGGAAGTGGGCAGGTACAAGGGTCTTCCGGAAGAGGAGAGGTCTGTTTACTCTGTGATCTTAATGTGGTGGAAGATGAATATCATTTTGTTCTTTATTGCCCAATGTACTCTGATCTAAGACTTGTCTTATTTGAGTGTGTGTAAACAGAAATAATGCAGATTTGTTTTGGCTACCGGATGAAAATATTTTAAGTTGGAACCTATGTAGAGAAATTTTTGCATTTGTCGCTTTTGTCAGTAAGGCCTGGGACAGACGACAGAGAGTGTTGTATCCAATTTGAGTTTTGTACATCTCAAGAAGTTTGTAACCTGCTGTCATCTTGTTTGTTTGTTGAGTGTCTTACAAGCCCATGTGGGCTGGGCACTAGATTGTGCACGACACTTTAATAAAAAATTATCTATCTATCTATCTAACATGTTATAATTATGTGGAACCTGTTGACATAGAAAAATTATGTAAGTCAAAAATTCATTTTTTTGAGTGTACTGTAAACATGTTTATATCTGTTGTGAAGTTGGCCTTTTTAACATGTGAATCTATATCAATTTTTTTAAAGGAGCCCTATCATGAAAAATGGACTTTTAAGAGCTTTTCAGCATGTCAGTGTGTTATTTCCTCATCAAGAAATGATTTAAATCGTTATTTTTCTTCATTCATGCATATTTGAGTAATCTACATGAATATTTAAACCAAGCGCTACCTCCCTGCAAACGGCTGACTACCCACCCCGTTACGTATGAACGTGGCACCAATCACGAAAGTCCAAATGCGCACGCTCAGTATCGTAGCAAGACGCCCTCTGTTGAACAGAAACTCAGAGAATCCTATACACACTCTCTGAGGAAGAAACTAACACCTGCAGGAAGATTTCCTCAGAGACAAGCAGCCATCAGCTAACAGACGTTTGCTCCAGAGTTCAGGAGAATTTTTCTTCCTTTTTTTTTTCTTTTTTTTTTAAGCTCTAGAGGACAGCAAGTTGGGAAAATGCAGTTACGTTCAGCGTGGTTATGTTCAGCGTGGTTATGTTCAGCGTGGGAGTTTATTTGTTGTACTGGATGAATCGACTTGCCAGAAGTGGTTGGATTTTAACTTCAGGAGCAGGAAAAAAACTCAACTTCGTGTGTGAACTTCCCCTCCTGACAACTTCATGAATCTCGGGCAGTAAAGTGTTTTTTTCTCTGGGATTACTTCTGAAACCTGACGCAGTTCCTACTATAAAAACGCGCATGGACAGACAACAACACTGGTGAGTCAACACATCTCTCAGCTCAATGCTAACTGTTAGCCTATGATTTCTTCGCTAATTTACTTACTTGTCAGGGGTCTCTGCGGTACTTCTGTGGTACTGCGTATACTTCAAACTCCATATCAGACTCTGGGTCAGGCGCATACAGCTCCATAACAGGCTGCTCTGTTTGATCCCGTCGATCGGAGTAATTATCCATCAATGTTTACTACTAACATCCACATAAGAGCTGCCGGTGCCGGTGCTACAGACAATTCTGTGACCCTTCAGAATAAGTGTCTCTTCCGGGGCGACGTCATGAAATGGGCGTAAAACATGCTGCAATTGGTCGAGAGCTCCGCGGTTCAGTACAGTCAGCCATCTTACTTCCGTGTTGGAAATTAGATGCATCGAAAAACTAATATTTAACACCAAATTAGTTTCTATAGTAACGATGGGAACATATCTAGCTTCTAAATGCCTATATTTGACTTTTGGAACATTTGAAAAGCATGATACAGCTCCTTTAAGTTACTGCCGGGCTTCACTTTTCTTCAGCCAAGTTTGCCCCTTGGTTGAGATGCAAATTATCCCACTCCACTATCAAATAATCATGCAGTCTAAGGATATCAGTACAGCCCTGATATTAAGTCATTGGCTACCAGATGTTTTCAGAGCAGAGCACTTCATATTGCCGAGGTTTTTTTTCAGTATTTTCACAGACTTTCGGAGAGCCACAGAACATTGTGTACTATGCTTATGCAAACACCGAATCTACCAAAGAAAAGCTTCGACTCTATTCTTTCTTCAGAAAAAAACAAACAAACAAAAAAAACATTTGTTTCTAGCTTTTTCCATTCATTAGTAATCTGCAGTAGAGCATGGGGTAGCTGCAACAAAAATGTTGCTTTTCACTAAAAAGCTGAGAAAACGAGCACTTTTTGCAGCAATGCACTTCAAGTAGAAAAGTGACTTTGATGCTAATATTCTTTTACTTTAGTGACACCTCCATCATCTGACCAACTGTTTACTTCTATGAAACAACAACAGCAACAAAAAACACTGAGAAAAGAGTTTTAGTGGCGAAATAATTATTCACAGCTATATAAGCCACAGCAAGTTTGTTTCACAACATAACGTTTGCTAGAAATGTCTGTCTTTCTATCCATCCCTCCCTTCTACTTCAACTGTATCCATCCACTTCTGCTTCGCCTACGCCACACGGGGAAACACCCACCGACAGACACATCACTCAGTTCGCTGCTTGACCTACTTTCAGCTGGTGCACATCGCCACTGTAGTTCAGTCTATTGATCCTGTCTTTGATCGATTGTATCGCTGTCTGTCACTGATCAGTTTTTACACAAACTTTCCTCTAACATCCATATGGAGTTTATTTTGTTTTTTAATAGAAATCAAGAAAAAAAATAATCTGAAAGAAGAAAACAGTTTTGAATCCAAAATAAGAAATATTGAGAGAACAAATTTGCACACTGATAGCAAAAACTGATGTGATTTGAGACTAAAGAAAATGTTTTGAAGGAAAATATTTTGTAATAGAATAAATAAAAATAAATTGACATTTGGAAAATTATTTTCAAGGGAAAAAGCTCTCTCAAAAATATATTTTTACTCTTAAATATTGTTTTTTTGCATTCAGAGTGAAAACATTTTCTCTAAAAAAAAAAAAAAAAAATTCTCTCTCAAAACTTTTTTCCTTCTCGCTTTCAAAACCTAAGTCTTTGCTCTCGATTCAGAATTTTTCTCTCGATGTGAAAACTGTGTCATGGGCGGGTCTGTGTTCCTATTGGCCAGTCTCAACAGAACTGACAGCCGGGTGGTGATATTCTGGGTAAAGGTGGTGACGCCTTCCTCGTTAATATTCATGAAGAAACTCCCGCTGAACCAGACGTACTGATCCAGCAGCACGTTTAGAAGGACTCAGACTAGCGCTTTCTGAACGGTTAATAAATGCTGCTGCTGCTTTGGGAAACATGGATACACATCGCTGCGTCTTTCATAAAAGTTAATAAAATAAGCAACCGGGTTATAGTTATCTGTGTACACTTTTAGACATCGACTCGGGTGGAGTGGCTGCAGCCTCAGCCCTGCCAGAGTCTGACGAGACGTGTTAAAATTTTCGTTGCCGAGACTGGAGGAAAATGTCAGTGTTTGGTCTGTCAGACATTCATAAGATGCAGGAAATTCCTGCTTATTGTGCATTAATCTGCCATTTTGCCACTTTGTTCCCGTTCTGCTTCACATTACCAGCACTGTCTCTGTCTGCTGGAAATGATCCCGGTCTGATGTTTAAAACACGTCATGTCCAACGAAAAACAAACTTATTTTCACTGCGACCCGCCCGAACTGCATAAATATCCGCCCTCACCTGAACCGTGATATTAATCTTTGACATTGTATCTGCTAAACAGCGTTTTTGCGGGTTATCCGTCAGGTATCCGAATTGTTGCAGGACTTTGGTGCACATATGCACAACACGCAGGTGAGGCAGCGTCAACCAAGGTGCTTGACTGCTTTGGTCAGAAACGATTAAATTATTATGGACACACTTCTAATAACCTTTCTGCAATATATTTTTTTCAAAATAAAATTGATCTGTGGCAATGTGCATGGTTTAGTTCAGCTACAGAAGTGGAGAGGCGCGCAGTGACGGCGCACATCAGCGCGTAATGGATAGGCTGTTGCAAGTGTGTCCATAATCATTTAATCGTTTCTGACCAAAGCAGTGAAGCAGCTTGGTTGATGCTGCCTCACCTGTGTGTGTGACGTGTGGTACTTTCCTGATACCGGCGACTGCTAGAGGAGGAGGAAGAAAGAGGCATCGCCAGCAGGGAGCCTGTGGTTAACACAAAACTTGATTCAGATATAAAATGAATAAAACTAAGTTCAAATGAACAGGCCTGCGTGATTAAATAAATAGCTAACCTAAGTAAAATGCCCAAATATAAAGTAGTGAAATAAAAGGAACTAAAAGAAAGACTAAAATGGACTAAAAGGCTTTGCGGTGGTCGGCGTCTCGCTCTCTCTCCCGGCTCCTGCTATCTGGGCTCAGTACCGGGTCGACGGCAGCCGCGACCATCAGTCCATGGGCCCCCCCGGGACTTCAACAGCCGCTCCCGCGGACCCACGGAGAGGCGTACGGTCAGAGCGGCTGCCCGGTCCCGGAGGAGCGGCTCCAGCTCCCAAGCCGCACTTCTCAGTCGCCGCTGCCATCTCTCTACACCGCCTACGCCTCCTCCGCTCTCAGTCTGTCCGCACACCGCCTTCCAGTTAGTCAGGAGAGGAGTCCTTCTCCTCAGGTGGCAGTCAGTTAATTAATATCACGGTTCTTACATTTAGGAATTGACGTGTTGCTCAGGTCTGACAAGGAAAGCCGCGGTTAGTGGGTCTCGGTTCCAGCGGATGCGAGTTGGTAAAACCTGCGCAGAACTGCCGCACGCCAAGTGGTGGTCCATGCGTCCAAACAAAAAGATGATGCACTACTTTTTTTTTAGCTTTTGACAGACAGATTAATGCACAATAAGCAGGAATTTCCTGCATCTTATGAATGTCTGACAGACCAAACACTGACATTTTCCTCCAGTCTCGGCAACGAAAATTTTAACACGTCTCGTCAGACTCTGGCAGGGCTGAGGCTGCAGCCACTCCACCCGAGTCGATGTCTAAAAGTGTACACGTATAACTATAACCCGGCTGCTTATTTTATTAACTTTTATGAAAGACGCAGCGATGTGTATCCATGTTTCCCAAAGCAGCAGCAGCATTTATTAACCGTTCAGAAAGCGCTAGTCTGAGTCCTTCTAAACGTGCTGCTGGATCAGTACGTCTGGTTCAGCGGGAGTTTCCTCATGAATATTAACGAGGAAGGCGTCACCACCTTTACCCAGAATATCACCACCCGGCTGTCAGTTCTGTTGAGACTGGCCAATAGGAACACAGACCCGCCCATGACACAGTTTTCACATCGAGAGAAAAATTCTGAATCGAGAGCAAAGACTTAGGTTTTGAAAGCGAGAAGGAAAAGTTTTGAGAGAGAATTTTTTTTTTTTTTTAGAGAAAATGTTTTCACTCTGAATGCAAAAACAATATTTAAGAGTAAAAATATATTTTTGAGAGAGCTTTTTTTCCCTTGAAAATAATTTTCCAAATGTCAATTTATTTTTATTTATTCTATTACAAAATATTTTCCTTCAAAACATTTTCTTTAGTCTCAAATCACATCAGTTTTTGCTATCAGTGTGCAAATTTGTTCTCTCAATATTTCTTATTTTGGATTCAAAACTGTTTTCTTCTTTCAGATTATTTTTTTTCTTGATTTCTATTAAAAAACAAAATAAACTCCATACATCCACCGCCCAAATTGCATCAATTATGAGCGTTTCGCCATATTCCCCCACCCCCGAAAGAATCGAGCAGACTTCCTAAAGCCATTTTGACCACATATCACAACTTCCTTGTTGACAACATGTTTTCTTAAAGGCGCTATTGAGTATGTTTTTTCAGAAAGCAGACTGTTAGCAAGTTTTTGAATAATGCACATGCGCAAGACATGTGTATTAAAGGTTGAATATGGAACATTTTTATTAAAAGCTACATTTAAAAAAAAAAAAAACCTTCACTGGTCGTTTGGGGGTGTACAGAATGAAAGTACATTTCCTAGAAATATTATATTTAGCCTAAAAATAATCATAAAATAAATTTTAACAGGTTCGATAATGGCATTTTATTTACGTCTATAAGCCAATACACGCCGCCATTGTGGGTTGCCAAATACGATCCCTGTGTGGCAACAATATTTTGGTCATAGTCAGGCTGGTACAGGAGGAAACTGTGGAAACGACGAGTGAAGCAGCTGCTTCAGAGCCCTGGAAATATTATCTGTTTCTGAGGAGGAGTGACCTGAGAAGAGCAAAACATGTGATAAATTTAGGTGAAGACTTCACTAAATGGACCCACATAAACGTTTTCCACAGCGTCAAAACACAGAAATGGCGACTTTCTTCCTGGATCGGTGAGCTAACCTGTTTGCTAACGTGGCTAACGTTAGCTGTCAGTTCTAAACTCCTCTGCGTTACTTGCTGGACATGCTGCAGACTGTTGGTGACTAGCTTATCGGCGGCGAGCTTGGCACCCAAACGGCTGGAGTTGTTTTTCTGCCGTTGCAACTACAACCTAGACACACGTGATGTCGCTGTTCTGTCCGTATTCCATATTCAACCTTTAAAGTGGCTATTTCATGACAAAAATGGCTCCTCCAACAAGCCAGATAAAGTTTTTTGTTGTACAGATGTCATGTTTACATCATGTTAGTTGTTGAAAAAGTGTTGCACAACAGCTGAGTTCCTCCTTTTTCTGTCTTCTGCACTGATGTGTCTCAGTTATGTCACTATATTTCCCATAAGGGGGGATAGAAATGCTGGTAGACAGCCCAGCCTGGCAGGTGGTTGACTATGAGGAAACAGTAACAGCTCTGACACTTCCATTTAATTAACAGCCTCGATCTGATACCTGCTTCTGTTGTCAAACCTCTGTTTTATGCCATCCCTGTTAACTGTTCAGTTGACATGCTCACGTAACGTTTCTGTAGCTCCACCCTTTTTCTTTCATTTGTGCTTGCTGTCACATTGATTTTTAGAGCCTTTTTTTCCACTGATGGGCTTTGATTTTTGAGTCAGTGGGGAGAAACAGGCCAGAAAAAGCATCCTTCTATCATCCCAAGCAAAACAAAGTTTCTGCCTCAGCTGTTTATGCCACAGTTTCTGACAGTTTTGTCACAACACAACCCCAAACAAAAGGAACATAACACATTACAAGCACGTTTTCCATTAAAAAGATTTACATCACTGTTTTTTTTTTACATTTGATTATAAAAATTTGACATTTCTAAAGTGATGTGGATGAATCAGAAAGGTAACATTTGTTTGATGAGTCATGAAAACTAAAGCAGAGTCAAAGTGATGAAATCAAAGCCTGGCAACTGAATAAAGATTCACTTCTTGTTCTGATACTTGACAGGTGTTACCAGACGAGGGAACTTTACAGGTCTTTCCACACTAAGTCTTATTTAGATCCATTTTTTTAACCCTTCATCTGAATATGATCTGCTTTTGAAAAGAATTTAATGCAGAAAACAAAGAAAACTGAACTTGTAAAATTTAAGATTTTGAGCCCATATAATTGAAATTACAAATGCAGACATGTTTAAGCATATCCATCCCAGATGTATGATCTTGGCCAAAGGTGTTGGTAGCAAATCAAATTTTCAAAACTTTTCATGCTGCTGATTCACTTCTGAGACAAGCAACCAAAGTCTAAATAGCTGGGTTTCCATTACACCTGGAATTGCGCAAAACCTAAATATCGCAATTAAAAACCGCGAATGGAAACACCTACATTCCGAAAAAAACTCTCAAATACTGCAAAAAAGTTTTCTACGCTTTCATGAGGTTTGCGCATAAGTGTAATGGAAACCTTTTTTTCACAATTACTTGCCATCAAGAGTGACGTACGGGGGTTAAAATCCAGTTGTTCCTCCTTAATTATGATGAATATGATCATTTACAAGCATTAACTGTGGAATCGGAGTGATGGGGGAAGTTTAATCAGTCACATATATGAAAAATCCCCAAATGGCTGTAACTCAGCAAGCTGAGTTCATTTAGACATTGTACAGATGGTTTAAGTTCCTAATGCATTACCGACTGGCAACGATCTGTTTATGTCGTTTCCACACATTTGTAACACCACAACTTGGTTATCTCGTTCCCACATGTTAATTACATGTGACCAGGATTTAATAAAACATGACCACGGATAACATCGTATGACTGCGCCTTCGTATCAGCGGCTGTTTTAGCACATCAGTCAGGAACTGCTGCCAGATAAAAGTGGCCAGACATCCACACCCCAGAAGTTGATCCTGCGTAGTTTTATTTTGTGTTACGTTTCGGGCGTCTGTCCTGGAAGTCGCCACGAGTGTTTTTCCCTGCTGATGTGATCAGAGGCTCCGTACATACGGACGTTACCTCTGAATCATCATCCGCTGCTTTCATCTCCTGATGAGGAGCAGCAGCTCTATAACAGGTTTACATCTCCATCCTTCTCAAAGTGGAGTCTCGCGGGACGGATTTTACGAGAATTACGGCTTATACCATTCAATGGAAACACCTGCATATCGCAATTGCACTTTTTAGAAATTTAAGATTTATCACTTTTATTTTTCAAAAAAGTGTAATGGAAACCAGCTCATGTTGACTTCATCATTAATCCCAATCTTTATGCTCCTGACAAAATTATCGGGCATCATTATTTTGGGATTACATCATCAACGGAGAGGAAAATGTGAGTGAACAGAGAAATGTGCATAAGATGTTACCACTGTTATGATCATGCTTGCTGGGGTTGGTTTTGTGTTTAAGAGTCTTTGGTGGGATGGAGCAAGTTCCAGCAGGTCGGAGTCTGGTCAGCTCCTGCTGACACACCTGTTCCCCATCAGGCTTCTTTCAAAAGGACCTGCAGGAGCAACCAGACCTTGGCAGATTGTTCTACTTCATGTTGGAGTAATACGGACTGTTCATGCACTTTGCTAATGTGGCAGGATGAGATTGTGTGCACGTGTATAGCCAATCAGTGGTCAGCAGTGACGTATAAGACAGGTAAGATCTTGCTAGAACTCAGTGTCTCCTGACGTCAAGCAACTCACCTGACTTGTTGATCACGTGACTTCCAGCAGTCACAGAAGGTATGTGCCTCGCGTCTTTATGTTCAGTATCGGGCCAGAGGCTTTGTGCTTATCGTTGGTCTTTCATGTAGATCGTCGGTTGCGATCGCCAGCCTAGACCACACGCCAGAATCAACGTGGTATGGACGCTGGTTCCCTCCGTCTTCATGTTGAATGGTGGTAGCCATTAACCAACTCCATTTGTAGGTTACTAGCTGTGCTAGTGCTGCCAATGAGAACGCCCCTCCTGACAACCCTTTGCAATGATCGGTAAACGTCGGCATTCTTAAGCATATTCTCATCTTGTTTAGAAGCTCATATTTAAAGGACGTGTCGAAGCAGTGAAGACGAGCAGCTGCATCTGGGTGCTGCAGCCGTCTTCTGCTCTGAGGACGCCAAACACAGGAGCACTGCTGCTTTGCTTACTCTTTATTTCTGTCGAGTCTCTGCTAGCAGTTCCTGAGTGAACTGCACCTTTTCCCGCTATCATTGAGGACTGTTTTCTCACGGCATTATTCTGTTCATCCGCTGAGGGTGGGTGTATTTCAGGGCGTCATAGATATGTCTCACTACACCGGTGCCGTGTGAATTAACCGTGTGTTCTGTTACCCGCCAGACCAGGTAGCTTAACGGTTGGGCAGTTGCCCCTTTAGATAAGATAAGATAAGATAAGATAAGATAAGATAAGATAAGATAAGATAAGATAAGAAAATCTTTATTGTCCCCGAGGGGCAATTTGTTTTGCAGCTGTAGTCCATACATACACAAAACACAAGAAAGAAAGAAAAAACAACAACAACAAAAAAAAAACATACTAACTTGTGGATTACATTACATCATGGACAGTGAGATACAGATATGTATACATACATATGTATATATTTGTACACATACATATACATACACATTCATGTACATAAAAAGAATAAATACATTAAAATCCAAGTAACACAATAATTATCTGTGAGTTATTTAAAAAAGCCCCAACAACACAATTTATGTAACGGCATCAGCGCCTAAAACCTATTTAAAAAACCAACAGCTGATGGGACGAATGACCTCAGGTATCTATTAGATTTGGCCTTCCTAACATAAGCAAATCTCCTCCCTGTCGGTAAGAGTCTAAACTCTGTGTGTAGGGGGTGCCGTGGGTCCTCCAGGATAGTTTTTGCCTTCTTAGCGGCTCTTATTTTAAAGACATGATTAAGATCAATTCTGTGCCAACAATCAACCAACATTTCCCAGCCTGTTTTTGTTCGCAATGCTAAGGTTACCAAACCAGCAGATCATTGCAAAAGTCAAAATGGACTCAATAAAACATGAATAGAACATTTTTTAAAGAGATTTGTCAACATTAAATCCTCTTAACTTCCTTAGGAAGAACTTTGTTGTTCTTGTGCATTTTTTATTCATGGCAATTTGTATATTGTTTTGTTAATTCTATTTCTCTTTTAATGAGATTGCTGCGAGCTTGATCCAGTGGAGGTGGTGCCTTCCAGGGTTGGAATCCCTCTTTTGGTTTAGTGTGCATGCTTGTTGTGTCCACACGTGTGCGTATGTGTTGATGTTTGCACATGTGCCAGGGGTGACTTTGTGGGATTCCTCCACCTGTGTCCAGCCCACCTGAACCCGATAAGCTCCAGCAGCCACCATTTTACATTGTGGAGTTTTAATTGTCTTTTTAAAGGGACTAGAGGCAGGAATTTAAAAAACAAACAAACATGCATGTCCTTTTTTTTTTTTTCTACAAATGGGTGATGAAGCGCTAAATACCAAAAAATAACGTTTCCACCCATGTTTCTCTCCGTTGCCTTGCACAGGCTGTGTGCTGCAAAATGCGCTGCAATTTGGTGATGACGCTGCATCCGCAGTTTTGATACAGGAACAAGACGGTCGCGGTAAATTCAAACACTGTAAGCGATAGTTATGGATTATTCTGCCGTCAGCAAACGATCAAGATCAACTATAAGACACTAAAAAGTGTAATTACGAAGAAAAAGGTTTGTAAACAACATTATAGCTTCAGTTTGTGCTCCCGTGACGGCTTGGCTCATGGCTGCAGTTACCTGAAACGCCAGTTGCGAGTTTCATTTCTTAATCTTGCCTCTAGTCCCTTTAAGTAAGGTTGCACTGGTGCACATGGCAAAGAAATAACCTTAATTTTATTAAATAAATAAATAACTCATTTAATAAATAAAAATAGATAAAGAAAAATCTTAGGAAAACCCAAGAAAACCTAAAACACATCTTTTAAATCAAGACTAATCACATTGTATGGACAAATTTAATGATTGTTCAAAACTGGTTTCTTGAAAGCTTTCATAAGAGCAAAACTTTAAAACAACTAAAGTTATCTATAAAAACAACTTTTTATCATCAGAATTCTCTTTACACAACAGTAAGAATATTCCTTGTAAATTTCGACCCAAATATTATGTAATGAAATTAAATATTTATGACAGAGGATGAAAATTTCACAATTTATTGGCTACAAGGTAAAAAGTCAGCTGAATTTCTAAGCTGCAAGTGGTTTTCCTTCTAAACACAGAGGGAACGTTATCTGATGGTGGATTCCAGCCATCAGCTGTGTTTCCTTGCTGGAGCTGACTAAAAGATGGATTACACTCTCAGTGTGATGGAGGAAGAAATGATTCAAGGAAAAAGAAAGATAAAGACATCAAACTTGTGCAAATATTCAATTAATCTACAGCTGAACATTTTCTGTGAAGCTCCCTGATATGACACAAAAGCAGGAGATAGCTTGTTACTGATCAGATTCTGACATTACGTTGAGTCTGTACAAAAATCGTACAACAGCTTCTTTTTACAACTTGAAAACATATCATTTATAGATTCACACTACGTCAGGACTGAGTTTTCATCACGTGTGTGCTAGTTACCGTGTGGAGATGTCGACAGAAACCTGTTCAGGTGACGCTGCAAGTCCGTGCTATTACCTTCACCTGAGCTTTACATGTTCATTCAGATCCAGGAAGCAACAGACTTTGAAAAAATAAATAAAACCTGTGTTAGCACAGTAAAATAAATATTGTGATAAAAGATAATAATGCATCGGCTATTTTTGAATTGGAGTCTATAGCAAATTACAGTAAGCTTTGTTTTATTTTTGTGTTTACATAATGGACATCAAAGGCGTTATAGAAGATGTTTCGGCATTTCAGAAAGCAGAGACTGTTAGTGAGTTTTTGAATAATGTGAATGCGCAAGACCAACCTGCAAGATTCACAACTCGCTCCACCGGACACAGAATAACGTTCACGATCCACACTGTTTAGCAGACAGCAGCTACAGATTCTCCATCATGTCACAAACGCAAGTAAACGGAATGTCTGAACATCGCTAACTGCTAACAGGATGTTAGCTACCCGCTGAAAACGTCAGACGAGTGCACGCAGCTTCCGGGTTGCAGCATTACTTTCACCAATCAATCACTTTCATTGATCAGTATTGCTTTTTACCCGTTCTTACTATGGTAGTAAAAGTGATTGATGAGCCAGTACAAATGAGAGAGTTAAGGAATGAAGAGATGATTGGCGGATGTTTTTCTAGGCCCATTACTTTCATACTGATGAATAGTAATTTTCATATATTAAAAGCTTTTAATTAATCACAGCGTATGGGGTAGTGAACCAGATTTTACCGAATATTACAAAAACTGTTGAAAGAAACCCTCTTCTATAATGCCTTTAAAGGTTGAATATGGAACATTTTAAATAAAAGCTATTTTTCTTTCTGCATGAGGCGTTTAGAAGGTGCAGAATGAAAGTACAGCATTTCCTCAAAAAATAATATTTAGCCTGAAAATGAGTATAAAATTAATTTTAACAAGTTGGACAATGGGATTATGTTTACATCCACATGCAAATACAGGTCACCATGGCAGGTTGCAAATAGGGTCTTTATCTTGCAATTGTGCACTACAAAAACTCAAAATCTTACAAAGCATATTTTTCTAATTTTCAATGAAAAGAAAAAAAAAAGAAAATCTGCCAATAGAACTGATATTTTTTGATAGGATGCATTGTCTTAAAACAAGTTCCTATACTTGAAATGTTTCTCTTCAGGTGATTTTGTCTTATATTGAGTGTGATGTGATATCTTGATTATAAATTAGAAAATATACTTGTTGAGATTTTGAGTTTTTGCAGTGCATGTTGGGCACAGCTATGCTGACACTGGGAGAACTGGTGGAGTCGGCAAGTCCAACAGCTGTTTCAGAACCCCTGAGATATCAACTATGTCCAAATCCAGGGGCTACGTCCTTCAAAGGAAGTGTCCTACCCAGTCTACGTACTGTAGGTCGGGTCCTCCTTAGACTGCGTGAGGCAGAAGCAACAGTCATACTGTAGCTGTTGTTTCCTAGCAACTGTGACTGTCATGATCTGCAAGGGAGCTCTGTTTCCTGATTGGTGCCACCTGTGCCAATTCCCCTCACTCTGCTCACCTGTTTCTGCTGCTATATAAGCCTCCTCTTCTCATCCTCCAGTGCCAGATTGTCTGAGTCCCTGTTACAGCAATCCAGCGCCCTTTTTCAGGCCCTGCCGTTGGACCGTAGTTTTTCTGCCTGCCTGGCTGTGACCTTTGCCTGCCTTGCCCCCCCTGGAAACCTGCACCTGGACTTCTGCCTGCCTGGTTGTGACCTTTACCCGTCTTGGACCTTGACCTTTTGCCTTGCCCCCCTGGATTCCTGCCCTGGACTTCTGCCTGCCCAGCCGTTGACCTCACCTTGTTTTTGCCTTACCCCCTCCCTGGATTTTTGTATCTTCGCCTTCAAGCTTCTCCACATTTTTTTCCCTTTAAAATAAACCTTCTAAATGTTATCTGTGCTGGTTTGGTTTTTCTTTTGGTTCCACATTTCCAGCTCCTGACAGTGACAGCGCTAAACCAAAGCAAAATGGAGCTGCTAAATATCACCTTACCGTTTGTTTTGCTCATTTTAGGGGAGTTACAGCAGCTTCACCATCATCTGCAGCATTTTTTATTACTCCAGCTGAGAGTAATAAAAGTACCTGTAAAGTTTGTAAAGAAATCTTGTAAAGTTTACAAGATTTCAAGAGTCTTATGTAACCTTAGCTTAATTCGTGGACAATAGCAAATTAAGACAGTGATATTAACTTTTACACAATACAATTATATAATAAAATGAAAATGTCTTAAATTTAGACACATCATCTGTAGAATGTCCTGTTCTGTCCGCAATGCATGTTGGGATAGGATTTGCCACGTAGGATACATTGGACCATCCTTTAAAATCTGTGGAAAATGAGGCCTCATTTGTAGGCTGCATCTGAAGGAGCTTTGGTCTTATCGCTGTGATGTAAGCAATCTTCAAATCCAGCCTCGGAAGGACATAGTCCTCAAATTTGGACACAGCCATCATTATCTGTCTCAGAAGAGGAGTGACTTGAAAAGAGCAACTAGATCAGGGGTGACCAAGTCCAGTCCTCAAGAGCTACTGTCCTGGGGCCTCGTTTATAAAGCTTGCTTACGCACAAAACCGGGCTAGGAAGTGTGTAAGCAACTTTTTATGCAAGAGTTAGGATTCATAGAAAAGAAAACTAGCTTAGGAATGTGCGTAATGTCATGGGGGTGGTCCTTTGCTGATACCGGCGACTGCAGGAGGAGGGGGGAAAGAAAGACAGGCCTCGCCAGCAGGTGGTGGTTAAGAAATAAAAGCTTTATTAAAAAAATAAAACAAAATAAAACTACTAAACTAAAAAGTACTAAAATAATCCTAAAAGTCCAACCTAAAAAGTTATAAAAGGAAAAGGATTAAAAGGGCTAAAAGGGGCTTGCAGGGCTGGCAGTGGCCGGAGTCTCTCTCGGTGTCTCTTTATGCGTCTCTCTCGGCATCGTCCCGGGTCCATGGCGGCTGCTCCTCCCGGCAGCCGCCCTCCTGGCCATAGGCTCCCCCGGGACTCCAAGCCTGCTTTGTGGCCCGGGC
The DNA here is from genome assembly GCA_023101725.1 of Atherinomorus stipes. NCBI lineage: Eukaryota > Metazoa > Chordata > Actinopteri > Atheriniformes > Atherinidae > Atherinomorus > Atherinomorus stipes. The sequence continues at coordinate 22,661 of JALJCO010012648.1, forward strand.
AGTCACTCCTCCGGGCGGCCGCGCCTCTGGCCTAGGCCCTCCTCAGTAGGGTCCGCGGCCGCCCTCCGACTCCCGGGCCACTCTTCTGCACCGCCGTCGCCATCGCCATCACCGTCTCCACTGCTGCCGCCGCTGCTGCCCCATCACTGCCCCCCCCCCAGCCGGGGGGACTCACATCCTCCCCCGGCTGTGGCTCCTGGACCCAGTCCTCAGTCCTTCTGCTCTCAGTCGCTGCTCTCCGTTGTCCGCACACCGGCTTTTATCCTTTCAGCCTTCAATTAAGTCAGGGGAGGAGTCCTTCTCCCCAGGTGCTGCCAATCAGTTCGTTAAAAGCTCCCACTAGCTTGGGAATAAAAACAGGGTTAAAACCACACAAAAAACCATTAAAAAGCATGCTAAAAACCAAGCTAGTGGGCAGAGTCCAGTCTCTGGCAGCACCCGGTTGTTCACCCTGTGACACGTAACTTTAAGCAAACTACAGACCTTGATTACGCACATTTTAGAGGCTGCCCAGAGGAAAGTACACTACACACAAAGAATTAGGGATATTCAACTTTCGGTTTTTGGAGAACAGAATGATGCAGAATAAATATTTAACCACTGAACAAGGTAAGTTAAGAGAAACAAAGTTACGAGAAAGTTTAATTCAGTTCACCTGGAAAGGTTGTGGTGGGTTTTAGATTCATTCTGACATCATTCAAAAAGCCAACTATCCTTAACTATTTGTGAGTAGTGTAATTTTGGAAAGGAGATCTCAGAAAGGTCTCATTTACTTCTATACAAATGTGAGATCCACGTTAGAGCTAAATGAGACAACGGCTCATTTCTCCTGTTTCTCAACCTCGTCTCCAGATAAAAAAGTTGCACAAAATCTCAGCCTTGTCTCACTTCCAGTTCCAAAGGAGATCTCAATCATTTCTCAAATTATTCTCAGGATGTCTGCATTAAAGGTTGAATATGGAATATGGACAGAACAGCGACATCACGTGTGTCTAGGTTGTAGTTGCAACGGCAGAAAAACAACTCCAGCCGCTGGGATGCCAGGCTCGCTGCCGATACGCAAGTGACCAACAGTCTGCAGCATGTCCAACAAGTAACGCAGAGGAGTTTATAACTGACAGCTAACGTTAGCCATGTTAGCAGGAAAGTCGCCATTTCAGTGCTTTTCTCCGTGGAAAACGTTTATGTGGGTCCATTTAGTGAAGTCTTCACCTAAATTTACTCCAGGTTTTGCTCTTCTCAGGTCACTCCTCCTCAGAAACAGATAACAATATCTCCAGGGCTCTGAAGCAGCTGCTTCACTGGTCGTCTCTACGGTTTTCCCCTGTACAAGCCTGACTATGACCGAAATATTGTTGCCACACAGAGATCGTATTTGGCAACCTGCAATGGCGGCGTGTATTGGCTTATAGACGTAAATAAAATGCCATTATCGAACCCGTCAAAATTTATTTTATAATTATTTTTAGGCTAAATATAATTTTTCTGGGAAATGTTGTACTTTCATTCTGTACACCCCCAAACGACCTGTGGAGGTATTATTTTTTAAAAAAATATAGCTTTTAATAAAAATGTTCCATATTCAACCTTTAAGTCTCAAATAAGACGATTTCTCCTAGTGAATTTTAGGAGAAACAAAAGAGACATTCATGAGAACGATAGAAACCTGAATGAGGCTGGGTGAGATCTACTTTCTGTCTCCTTAGGCGCAAAAGAGAAAGCTTTGAGAAGTAAAATTTTCCTCTGGGTGGGGATCGAGCCCCATACAGGCTCTCCTCATGTCCTGTCACTCTCAAACATTTAATTCCCCCTTCATATCAAATTATCATAGACTGACTACACAGGATTCAAACCAGCAGCGTTATTTCTGCTGCGCAGGTGAGCTGAAACTATAAGAACCTTTCAAATAAAGAAAAAGGTCCGTACGCAAACTTATATGTTAAATCAACATTTCATCAACGTTTTCCCTCACTTCATATTCCTCTACACATTGATCATCAGGGCGATATATTTACCGCATTAACACACAGATTCTGACAAGGTGCGCAGCTCGTGCGTAATGCTGCGCATGGATGCATCGGTGCTGCAGGAGGACCTACAGATGGGAGAATTAGAAGGGAACGCGTTTTCAGGCATCACCAGAATTTCCTGGCCCAATGATGATGATGATGATGATGATGATGATGATGATGATGATGATGACTGGCTAATAAACAGATTTGCAGCACTTTTGTCTACAAACTGGACCCAGATAGCCCGTCCCGCTGAAACCATGCCCACCTCAACGCATCAGTGGAGGCTGACCACAGAGCACTCCGTCATGGAGCCGTCGGCCTCACCAAAGACCAGCTGAGGTGTTTAGATACAGGTGGAAAAGGGGGGGGGGGTTTCTGTGTTCTGCACACAGTCGCACTGACAGCATTTCCTCCACAGTTCCACGGTGCGACTTCTGGAACAGACCTCTGGCACGTCATTCATCACCACAACAACCTGCTGTCACTCAGCAGACTTTAGTTTATCTGTGATTCCACTGTGACACCTAAATAAAATGTTTTTGCAAGACTCCAACTCACCAACAAGAATCTTCAATCCAGTCTCAGCGAAAATATGTTTTATTCTCTTTTCGGTCGCCAGGATTAAGCTTTTAATGCCTCAGATCAGCTGGCTCATTTATATGCAGAAGCATCCATGAGGTACTTTGCACTGACTGGAAGAATGTGGGTGTGTAGGGGGCGGGATATGAGCCAAATTCACCTGCGCAAACTTCCAGGAAGAGTGTGATTTATAAAGGGGAAATTGCTTTAATCTGTGCGTACGCACGGTTTGATAAATCTGAATGTTTTTTGGCGTACGCAAACTTTTGGTTTTGGGGTACGTGCACTTTTAGTAAAGATCCTACGCAGAGTTTTATAAATGAGACACCTGCACATTTTGGTTACGTTCCTTCTCGAACACACCTGAATCAAATGAATGGCTCGTTACCAGCCTCTGCAGAGCTGAATGACGTTGGCATGAGGGAATTAGCCATTTGATTCAGGTGTGTTGGGGGGTCATGTTCTGAAAATTTTTAGGATAGTAGCTCTTCGGGACTGGACGTGGGCACCCCTGAACTACACTAAATATAGGTGAAAGCCAACACTAGATGAACCCACATAAAAATGTTCCATGGAAATACTGACTTTTCTCCTGGATCAGTAAGCTAACTCACTTGCTAATGTGGCTAACATTTGCAGTCTGCAGCAAGCTTGGCAACCCAACGGCTGAAGTTGTTTTTCTGCCATTGCAACTACAACATAGACAGACGTGATGATGTGTCCATATTCCACATCCAAACTTAAAGCCAGGATGGACCCGCAAGTACCAGCTTTTCACTTTGTTCTCTGTCTGGGAGCAAAATCACGTAGTTTCCGGTTTGGAGTCTAGACCTAAACTCCATCTAAAATTTATGTGACTAGGAGTGGACTCGGGTATTGCATCATATCTGTTTTTAAATACAGTGAAACTGATTAATTTTATGTCCGCCTATTTTTTTTTTTTTTTCATAAACATTTGCCTTCAAAATGACTATGTTTAGGTGGCGGACTGGAAAATACAATGAGGGCACAGCTTGAAGTCTTCTACTGGCAGTTAGATTTTGATTGTCATACAACATGAAATGAGTATTTTAAAGAAGTTTTAACAAAGATAAGACCAGGCGAACTAAGTGTGTACTATCTGGAGACCCTCGGTAACCATTAGTAATAACAGGTACTACCCAAAAATTTGAATATTGTGAAAAAGTTCATGTATTTCTATAATTCAACTTGAAAGGTGCAATTTACATACATGTATTGTTTAGATAAATAATATGCACATCAATAAATTTCAAGCTTTTATTTGTTTGAATGTTGCTGATTAGGACTTGCAGCTTAAGAAAACCTCAAATTCTAAAACTCAAAAAAATTGAATATTGCATGAAATCAATTTAGTCAAGTCAAGTCAAATTTATTTATAGAGCACATTTAAAAACAACCTCAGTTGACCAAAGTGCTGTACAGAATAAAAGAATAAATCAGAAATAAAAGCAGAATAAAAAACACAATCACATAAAGAGATAAAACCAAAAATACCAAAAAAAAAAATTTTTAAAAAATTTAAAAAGGACTTTAAATACAAAAATATATCAGGCCTCCTAAAATAAAATCTTGCATCTGTACTTAATACTTGGTTTGGGGCCCTTTTGCATGAATGACTTCCTTAACCCGGCGTGGCATGGATGCTAGCAGCTTGTGGCACATCTCAGCTGTTATGGAAGACCAACATGCTTCCATCACAGCCTTGAGCTCTTCTTTATTGTTTGGTTTCTTCCAGTTCAGCTTTCTCTGACGATGCCCCACATGTTTTCAATGGGGTTCAGGTCAGGTGGGTTTGCGGGCCAATCCAACATGGTGATCTATGGTTGTTGAAGCAGGATTTTGTACTTTTGGCAGTGTGGGCAGGTGCCAAGTCCTGCTGGAAAATGAAGTCTGCATCCTCATACAGCTGGTCCACTGAAGCAAGCATGAAGGTCTCCAAAATGTCCTGGTAGACGGCTGCGTTTATGCTGGACTTGATGAAGCACAGAGGTCCATTCCTTATGAAGTCCTCCACACTTTTGAAAGGTCCTTTCCTGATCATCTTCTCCAGGCTGCTGTCAGCCCTCCGGCTTACACCGTTTTCTTCCACACTTCTTCCTTCCACTTAACTGTCCATTAATGTGCTTTGAGACACTCTGAGAACATCCAGCTTCTTTTCTATCACTTTTTGTGTCTTTCCACCTTGTGCAGGGAGTCAATGATGGTTTTCTGCACAACTGTCAGATCAGCATCTTCCCCATGATTGTGAATTCTTCTAAACCAAGACAGGGACTTTTTAAAATGTTCATGGCACTTATGGAGGTGTTTTGGATTACTCACCTGACTAGAATGTAAGAGTCTGAGCTACAATACTGGAGCTTTTCATAGTATTATAATTTTTTGAGTTTTAGAATTTGAGGTTTTCTTAAAGGAGCTGTATCATGCTTTCCAAATGTTCAAAAAAGTCAAATATAGGCATTAATAAGCTAGATATGTTCCCATCGTTACTATAGAAACTAATTTGGTGTTAAATATTAGTTTTTCGATGCATCTAATTTCCAACACGGAAGTAAGATGGCTGACTGTACTGAACCGCGGAGCTCTCGACCAATTGCAGCATGTTTTACGCCCATTTCATGACGTCGCCCCGGAAGAGACACTTATTCTGAAGGGTCACAGAATTGTCTGTAACACCGGCACCGGCAGCTCTCATGTGGATGTTAGTTGTAAACATTGATGGATAATTCCTCCGATCGACGGGATAAAACAGACCAGCCTGTTATGGAGCTGTATGCGCTCGACCCAGAGTCTGATATGGAGTTTGAAGTACACGCAGTACCACAGAAGTACCACAGAGACCCCTGACAAGCAAGTAATTCAGCGAACAAATCATAGGCTAACAGTTAGCGCTGAGCTAAGCAGCACTCACATGGATCTTGTAAACATTGATGGATAATCGGACTCCGATCGACGAGATCAAACGGAGGAGCCTGTTATGGAGCTGTATGCGCTCGACCCAGAGTCTGATATGGAGTTTGAAGTACACGCAGTACCACAGAAGTACCACAGAGACCCCCGACAAGTAAGTAAATTAGCGAACAAATCATAGCCTAACAGTTAGCATTGAGCTGAGAGATGTGTTTGACTCACCAGTGTTGTTGTCTGTCCATGCGCGTTTTTATAGTAGGAACTGCGTCAGGTTTCAGAAGTAATCCCAGAGAAAAAAAACACTTTACTGCCCGAGATTCATGAAGTTGTCAGGAGTGAAGTTCACACACAAAGTTGAGTTTTTTTTTTTTCCTGCTCCTGAAGTTATAATCCAACCACTTCTGGCAAGTCGATTCATCCAGTACAACAAATACACTCCCACGCTGAACATAACCACGCTGAACGTAACTGCATTTTTCCCAACTTGCTGTCCTCTAGAGCTTAAAAAAAAAAGAAGAAAAAAAAAAAGGAAGAAAATTCTCCTGAACTCTGGAGCAAACGTCCATTAGCTGATGGCTGCTTGTCTCTGAGGAAATCTTCCTGCAGGTGTTAGTTTCTTCCTCAGAGAGTGTGGATATGATTCTCTGACTTTCTGTTCAACAGAGGGCGTCTTGCTACGATACTGAGCGTGCGCATTTGGACTTTCGTGATTGGTGCCACGTTCATACGTAACGGGGTGGGTAGTCAGCCGTTTGCAGGGAGGTAGCGCTTGGTTTAAATATTCATGTAGATTACTCAAATATGCATGAATGAAGAAAAATAACGATTTAAATCATTTCTTGATGAGGAAATAACACACTGACACGCTGAAAAGCTCTTAAAAGTCCATTTTTCATGATAGGGCTCCTTTAAGCTGCAAGTCCTAATCAGCAACATCCAAACAAATGAAAGCTTGAAATATATTGATTTACATATTATTTGTCTAAACAATTTGTAAATTGTAACTTTTAAGTTGAATTACAGAAATACATGAACTTTTTCAGGATATTCTAATTTTTTGGGTAGTACCTGTGTATTCACTTTTATTCTGGAAAGCTTCAACTTACAGTCATGATCTTAGGCTCAATTAAAAGGTTACAGTTGGGACTATCTTATCCTACATCCAGATTTATTGTAAGTATTACTGACAAAGAGTAACAGAGAACAAACACATTTACTCCATAAACAAAACTTCTCCTGCGTCAGCAGCATGTCTTACGCACAGCAGTAAAGCTCCTGAGTGGGTTGGGGGAGGGCCTAATACTTAAACCAGCATATTGGTGTATTCAGAATTCTATTGGCTATTCAATCTGTCAGTCATTTGTAAAATTCACCGCACGTGGCTTCAGCTTAAGACGAAGGAATAGGGGCGGGCACTTTTTCACACACCTGGCTTCAATGGCTGTTCAGCCATACAGGGAGAATGAACAGTGGTCTACTGGAGGAAATGATATGTCAGTCAAAAGGTCAGAGCTCATCACACAACGTCGTAACACTTAGCGGCTAACACAATGCAGCTAACCGGCGCTGCAGTGGGAAATATATGGATTTTTTGTGCATCAGATGGACATCATTAATGCTCATGGCTGCGGTAAATGAGCCTTTATGGATGAAAGACTGGCTGTGGACCAACTGTTTTTCTGGAATACCCTCACTGGACCTTTGCTGATGAAATAGGGCCGTTTTTGTTGCAGTACCACCTGTTACTGGACTACAGTACAGCTTTAAAGATAAAATACATAAACTTTTGTATTTGTAGCTGGTTTGAAATAAGTGTTTTCTGAAACGACAGTTGTGATTGCAGCCTGGAATAGTTTAATGGTGAAATCTCAAGAATCTCAGCTTTCCAATGGTGTATAACATGTTTACTGTGTATACATGTGTGTAACAAAATACTGTAACAACAGGTTAACCTTTAAAGTATATTTCCTGTATTTCCTGTTTAAATGCTGCTCAGAATGATGAAAATCAAAGCCCTGCTCATCCAGTATCCAGTATAAAATACAGCTACGGTGTCATCATTGCTCTGCAAAGACTTATTTTGTCCTCAGGCTGCTGAAGACGGACCCTCAACACCTGTTGATTTCCGTCTGTGAGGCCAGGAGATCACCTCAGAACCTCATCAAGTCAACCCAGAAACAAAGAGAGAAAACCGAAGTCAGTTTTCCCATATTTGCCTGTCGCCTCCCTCACTGGATATATAACCCAGCATCAGCTGAAACCTACAGAAGTAAAACAAACACCCTGTTTCAACCCTCCAGCTGCAGGAAGATCTGGTATCTCAGCCTGAATGTGCCACATGCATCGGACCGAAGCTGGCTTGGATCTGTTTGCATTAGCATTCATCATTTACTCACCGGCATCAATCATTTACTCATGTCTGCAGGACCACCAGCACTCTGGGGAAGTGAGTCGACACTGCACTTATTTTACATGTTTGTGTTTGCTGTGTGTGTGTTGGCTTGTTTTTCTCATCTTTCTCTTTTTTAAAAGAGAAAAATAAAACTAAATACAACAAAGCAGATACTAAAACCTTTGAGTAGTCTGTGATATGAATTGTGTATTGTTATCACATACAGCACGAATGGCTGAAACACACCTGCAAAAAAAACAAACAAACAAAAAAAACCTTTGTTGTGTTTTTATCTTTGCTGCTGGTCCATGGATGAGTGTTTCTTTTTGTTTACCAGAGTGTGAAGCAGTCAGCTGATACTGAGACAGGAAGATGGCGATGCTTTCTAACAAAGCCTCAGTTTAGCAGTTTTAGATGTTTACAGTTTTTAGATTCTTCTAATCTCATAATTCCATTAATCTGTTTTTTTTTTTTTCAATTGAAAACCCAGAAAAATCCATTGATCTAATAACCTTCCACAAGTGCACCATCCTTAGATCAGTGATTGTTTTTCCGAATTCAAATAAAAAGCGGTCGAGTTTTCTCATGGACGGGGAAGTAATCGTCACCCAAGTATATCGCAGCAAAAAGATAGGGGAGAAACTCATTAAATGATTATGTGTGAGTTGTTTGGCAACACTGAATAATTCATGCTTATTTGATTGCTGCGTATGAAGGATTTATGGGGAGGTGGTGCGTCAAGAGAGAAGATGCTTGTCTGGGTCGCTGTAGTTCAAATTCCAGAGGTGCTGCGCGATCCATGCAAAGCAGAAACGGACAAGAAACAACTACTGAGGTCTAGGATTTGGCTTATTTGTTGTTATATTGTCTTAATTTGTGATTCCACTATCCTTTTCCACTCACTCACACTTCATCTGTCACATTTGCTCCTTCACACTGCTGGTGACTCTGGTCTCAAGTCAGTGCCAGCGCTCATTATTTCACCAGCATGCTATCTGTGGACTGTGACTGGTGTCTCCTAGCAACAGCATTTGATACCGTTTCAGTTGCATCCTTCAGAAGAACAAAAGAAGAATTAGCTTTGAAACATTTGAATTCAGCTCCTCCTATCTGAACGCTTCATTTTCTCTTTCTGAGGAGCATCCCCCACATGCAGACGTTTAGTCTTTGCAGCGAGCCAAAGGGATTCTCCTTACTGCTCACGGTCTTGCTAGCACTGGCACCATAGTGCAGCATCAAAAAGAGCCGTGAGGAACCTCTTCATTTAAGAAATAACAAGGCATGTAAAGCCTTAGAAGGGTTTATTTAAAAAGATCTCCTGCAACGCTGGAAAGGACGGCGCTGAAAACTTGCCGACTGGTGTGGCTTTCTGATGCAAAGCAGCTATTTAAGGCACAATTCATTCTCCTCTCAGCTGGAAGCAGCAGAGGAGATGAAGCAAGTGCACCTATCAGAGCGGGTCATCGGACATCTGCCCGGAGATAATGGCCATTATCTTCATTTCCTCAACGTGCAGCCTTTGTCTATCATACAGCTCCTTTTAAGGCTGCCCATCAGCGCAGGCTGAAAGAGACGGCGTGTCCGTCAGTTTCTCAGCGGGAGGTGGCAAATGTGAGCAAACGTAGGCAGTTAGCTCAAGAACAAAGGAGGCTATTAGGTAATGTAAGCCTCTCATACGTGAAACATCCTGGAGCAGACATGTGAGGTATGCAGGTGGGAAAAATCTAAACATTTTTGTTTTAATCCAGGTCCACAGTGGCTCCTTACTTAAATTTTTAGGAGCGCAAGTGGGGCGCACACCAGAATCAACAAAGCGAATATTCACATTTCCTCTCATTTTCACTGTATTATTAATAAATACCTGAATAATAAATGCAGAAACTACGATGTCCACAGGTCACAGCACATTTTATATTTCAGACTGGCTCTGTGTTTACTCAGAGTATAGGGGATTATCATGCTTCCGTGTTCCTGTTTCTGGAACTTGACGAATTTAAGCGCTTCCTCTTCCGGGCCAGTTCAACAGTAGCTGAATCCAGTGTCACTGCTCTGTTCCACATCGTAAATTGAATAAAGGCCAACCCTTTTCATGGATTCCAAACTAAAGCGATGCTAAGGAATAAGTGGATCAAAGCGATTCGCTGGGGTGAAGAGCCGAACTTTATAATAAAACACGTTTGTCTGTAGCCGGCACTTCAATGATGCATACAGCTAGCGTTAGCAGGCTAGCGTTAGCCAGCTAGCATTAGCCAGCTAGCTTTTGCTGACGTGCCTAACTTTGAGCGTATGAAAACACACAAGCATCTGAAAATCGGGTCTGTACTCTCCCATTTCCAGCAGATCAACTGGGGACTGCCAAGAAAGGAGACGCTTATAAGAGGATTTTCACAGATTTTGGGTATCAGACAAGGACATTGCCTATTCACATAGCAGCAGCTGCACGTCGCCTCCGCTAGGTGAACGCCATGGCCTAAGCGAGTTTTTTTTTTTTTCCTAATGCTTTATTGATGATAAAGGCCTAAGATCTGACTTCCAGATGCTTGTGTGTTTTCAAACGCACAGTTAAGCACATCAGCTAATACTAGCCTGCTAATGCCAGCTGTAGTGTCTCGCCGGCTACAAACAAACGTGCTACATTGTTTAATTATAAAGTTCGGAGACTTTCATTAGCGGTCTCCTTTCTTGGCAGTCCCCAGTTGTTCCACTGGAAACGGGAGGGAACAGACCCAATTTTTAGATGCTTGTGTGTTTCCAGACGCACAAAGTTAGGCACGTCAGCAAACGCTAGCCTACTAACGCTAGCCTGCTAACGCCAGCTATAATGTAGCTGCATCATTGACATGCCGGCTACGAATAATCAAATCAAATCAAAGATACTTTATTGATCCCCAAGGGGAAAACAACTAAAAAAAAAAAAAAAAAAAAAAAAAAAAAAAAAAACCCTCTCTAATCTGACAAAATTTTTTTACTTTCACTTAAAGTAAATTTTTTAAGTTGTTTCAGCTTCAGCATACATGAACAACAGAGGGGGCGGGGCTATTTACATATCTGAACAACAAAGGCTCATGGGAAAAGCAAATTCAACAGGAAATTACCCTTTTATGATTGTTATCCTATAAATTTGAGTTATATGCTTTACTGCCTTTGTTGTGTTCGCATTCAGAGTTGTTAAGAAATTCTGGCCAGTTTGGATGTTAAAGTTGCACCATGAGTGTAAAGGACAGTTCAAGGACATAAAATCAGCACCACATCCATTGTAACTTTATATTAGTTAAGATGAAACAATCATCACTTACCCACACGCTGTGATGCCCTGCCATTACAGATTCTTTATTTCCTGTTAGAAAAATGTAAATTGAACTAGTATGCAAAAAGAGCAAAAAATTAAAGCAGCAAAGTAAATTGTCCAAAATCACAGCATCAAATAAGTAGAAAACATTTACTTATTTTAATTAAGTAAACACGATTATAAATTTCCAATTTTCAAAAACTAAAAAAAAAATTAGCTGGATTGAATAAAAAACAAAAAAAAACAATTTCATTCAATTGAATTTAATTTAGTTTATTTTATTAGATGCGACCACTTGAAGAGATATTTTTAAGTTAGTTCAATGATTTCTTTTTTCAGTGGGATTAGCTGAGCCCATTAATAGGCCTAGAATATTTAAAAGTATTGAGCTACAAATATGTTGCACTATAGCTACCAAAAAAAGAAAGAGGCCACTGCCTCTGCCAGGGTCATCAATAAAAGAACAAGCCATGATTTAATTAATATATCTATGTATATATATACATATATATAGTATATAAAAGTGCACTGGACCATAAAGTTCCCATGCAAGTAGTTGAAAGGAACCGATAGAGAAAGCCAAATATATATATATATATATATATATATATATATATATATATATATATATATATATATATATATATATATATATATATGTTATATATATATATTATTTTAACCTATTGCCAGGTATGCTTCTAACCGTTAGGATTGCTCCTGTTGAGATGAAAGTGAATAATATGTAGGCTTGATCACACACAAGTCATAAAATACAGTATTACGTATATTAGGTTAAATGGTAAACGGATGGTACTGATTGCTCAGTTATCTGAGCAAGGCCAGTATATTTGTGCAGTACAGAGATATTCAGTTTGCTTAGTTTAAATTATGGCAGATAAAGGAGATGATAAATACATGGACAGTGAAATACTGTAAACACTCAACTGACAGTAGTATGAAACTAACGTACGCATTTGGTCAGTCGGTAATTTTTTGCCATTTCCCTGCTTAATTTATCACAGCTGTGTTCCCCTTTTGGATGATAACACTTTTGAATCCCTCATTTTGTTCCATTAGCAGTGTTTGCTCTGCAACTGAGAAGATGACGGCTCTTGTCTCGCTCTCTTTCATAATCGGATCCTTTTTTCCGAGCTCTACTCGCCAGGGCTTCCTACGTTCCTCAGACTTTCACACACAGCCAGGCTATATAAGCCTCGCTTGGATTAGCCTTGATTAGATGCAGCTGAAATGAGTTGGGGGAACCACTTTGAAAGATGGAGTTCATCCAAGCGAGGCTTTCCTGCTTAAGCCTGGCTTTCTTTAGCTACGTTCGTGGAATACCCCCCAGATCATGTCAGTGACAACGCATTGCAATCATCATCGAGCTGCAGGTTCTGTGTTCACAGCTGCAGCATCACAGCGAGAGACGGTAAATCACCCGCTCAGCCGCTTCTTGTGAAAAACTTACGATTTTATCAGTAAAAAAGAAACGACAACATTGATTTAAAATGTATCTCTTTCGTCAGTGGCCATGGTGTAAGCGAGATACTACTTCATAAGAAATAAATGAAATAAAAGCAATAAGTTGTTTGAAGCTTATAAACAGCCTCTGATGTGGGGGAACGGCAGGGAGGGAGGGAGAGAGGAAAAAAAAGGTCTGCTCCGACTGCCGTCAACGTTTTGAAAAGTATCCCAGGAACATGATACAGGTCAGATATATTTTCTATCCTCGGGTAATGGAAAGCGTCTTCTATTTTTTTAAAAAAAGGATGTAGCGCTCATATTGAAAAGTCATGTGACGTCCGGTATCTGGTGCTGTCAAGGACGAGTATTTCATGACTGCCATTACAGCAAAATAGGCCAGTATCGGAGCGAGTACCAATACTGGCATGGCTATCGGGACATCCCTCGTGTTTACAAACAGAAACAGTGGGGGGAATCCGGACTCTACCTTTAACTTTCATTTCCTTCTTGTCAAGACCAGCAATATGATGTAAAATGCAGTTAAAGGTAGAGTCCGTAGTCCCCCCCACCGTTTCTGTTTGCAAACAACAGTGTTCAAACTGAGCCCCTCCCTCTCAGGCTAATGGCAGCCTCGTTCTTCAGCATATTCAGCTTCAAGCTTCCTTCAGAGCTCAGAAGCGGGTAAAAGCCAAACTATTATTAACCCTGATTTTCCAACGTGCACTATTTAAAGCTCTTACCTTTTCTTCGGTGCATCCGCCGTCTTTCTTTCTTTTTTCTTTTTCCTTCGAGAGTTGGAGTGACAGGCGTCTGCTCCAATCATGAGCTTATTCCAACACAGCGTCATGTCCTTAGCTCTGTCATTGGCTGGTTATATAAACAGAAATCTCCGCCCAGAAACGTCCCGACCACAACAAAACAAAGCTAAAGAGCGAATTACAGGCAGGAGGAGAGAGAGTTGCATTCAAACTCACCACAGCAAACGAGTAAAGGCCCAATGGCGCCATTTGAAACAGATTTCACTTGCACAAGTCAAACGTATATTTTCAGGGGGAAAACTTCGGACTCTACCTTTAAACAAATAATTAAAGAAGTAAAATGAATAAACTATTTATAAAGCTCCTCTTCGCAAAGCAAATCTGTTCAACACTACAAAGCAGCCAGATCATCATTCTGCTGCTACCATGCTGGACAGACAACTTAAAAGAAAGAAGAAAAAAAAAATGTAGACGGTGTGTCAAGACCCTTCTGGTGACCTGGAGTGAAGTAAACAGCTGTGTTTAGCTCTGGAGTTGGTGCCCCACACAGAATCGTGTGCTTTTACTGACCATTAAACAGACTAGAGGCAGGAATTGTGAAAGAATAAACGAGCATGTCCATTTTTTTTATAATAATGGGTGAAGCATTAAAAACCAAAAAGAATGAGCCCACCCATGTCTCTCTCCGTTGCCTTGAACAGACTGTGTGCTGCATAATGCGCTGCATTTGGTGGCCGAATTTCCCCGTGGATGTGACGTCAATTGATGCTGCATGCGCGTCCCCGAATGATTTGATACAGGAAGAAGACGGTCGTGGTGAATTCAAACACTGTAAGGGACAGTTATGGATTCTTCTGCCATCAGCAAATGACAGTAAATGTCAGCAGTGTCACTACGAAGAAAAAGACTATCAGCATTATAAACAACGTTATAGCTTCAGTTTGTGCTGCCGTGCCAGCTTAGCTGGTGGCTGCAGTTACTCGGAGCAACAGTCGCGGCAGTCTTAATCCTGCCTGTAGTCCCTTTAATTCTGTCAGCAGCAAAATATATTCAAATTTTTGGGAAAAATGGGTAGTGTAGGTGTAAAATTTACTCGCACCGTCTCACATTTTAGTCGCAAAATACGACCATTTGGTCCCAGTGTGGATGGATTCAGTGACTGGGAATAAAATCCTCTGGCAGGTGTGTTGGAAGTGAAAACACGGTGAAGTTACACCTGCTGGCTGTTAAGCAAAAACCACACATGAAACCAGCTGCACCAGCTGTCGAACCGTCAGCTGGGAGCAATTTGGGAATAAGCTTGTCTCAAGAAAAAGGAGAAATATGTCCAATTCGTATGTGTGAGGTTCCTTGTATGACTCATATCTACTTAAGCTGGATGTATCAATCATCGGTGAAGTGCTGAGACAGATAAGAACTGAGCCCCAAAGATCTCAAAACTATTAAGGCAATAAGTTGTAGAGACTCAGTCGGACTCCCCTGTGACCTGCCACAAATGGAGAGCTCTGCTTCTCGATAAAAAAAATGGGAAAGAAATTTAATAATAAAAAAAAATTAAATGCAGGGGGGAAGGGAGAAAAATAATTTTCTTTTAGTGAACATTAAATAAAATATAATATAAAATAATAGAATAGTATTTTAATTTAAAATTAATTAATATAGATAAAAGTGGGGGGGGGGGGGAATGTAAAGTAAATTTAAAGTAAATTAGAAGTATAAATGAAGTAAGAAAAATGATAGTAGAAAAATTATATTATAAAAAAAAGTAAATTACAAATTAATATAAAATCTAAATATAAATAATAATTTAATTTAAATCATATCAATATAAAAAATTTAAAAAAAAACATCAAACAAAATAAAGGACTGAAGAGAATAACAGGTGGGAAGGAAGTAAATTTAAAATATTTTCCTTTTAATCTTGAAGGAAGGAAAATTAAAAAAAACAAAAAAAGAAATAAATTATTTTATTATATTTTTTTTAATTTTTTTTTTTTATTTTGTTTTTCTTTTTTTTGTTATAATTAAAAAAGAAATAAAAGAAGAGAAGAAAGAAAAGAAGAAGAATTACTAATAAAATAATTCTCAAAAAAAATAAAAAATAATAATGATTAATAAATGTTAATGTTAATTAAACATGAATTCTGACAATGAATAAAAAAGGAAAGAAAAAAGAAAGGAAAGGAAGAAAATATTAATGAAGAAAGTAAGTGAGGAGATAACAAGAGAGAAAGAAAATAGAGAGAAAATGAAAAAAATAAAGAAAAAAGAGATAAATATATATTTTTGGGGAAAATAAAAAATAAAAAAATAATAAAAATTATAAAAAAAAAAAAAAAAAGGAAAAAAAAAATAATTCTATAATTCACTAAATTATATGTTGTTTTGTGGTAGTAATAATATTATTAAAATAATATAAAATGAAAAATATGTTGATGAAAATATTATAAAAATAACATTAAAGAAGAATAAAGGAGATTAGAAAAGAGTAAGCAAGTCTATAAGAAAGAAAAAGGGAAAAGTAGGAGTAAAGGGGGGGAAAAGGAGGGAAGTATTGGAGTAATGAAAATTAGTGATGACTGGAGAATGATAAATAAAAAGATGTAAAAAATATAGAAACATAAAATAATAAAAAAAATAAAAAAGATAAAAAAAAAAATGGAGAAAAAAAAAAAAAAAAAAGAGAAAAGGAAAAAGAAAGGGGAGAGAAAAAAAAAGGGGAGGGGGGAGAAAAAAAAAAAAAAAAGGAAAGAAGAGAGAAAAGAAAAGAAAGAAAAAAGAGGGGGTAGTAGAAAAGGGAGGGGGGGGGTTATAACTAAGGGGGGGGGAGTGAGGTGGGGGAAGGGTATGAAAAAAGAAAAATAAAGGGTAATAAAAAAAAAAAAATATAAATTAATTAAAATATTTACAATTGAAAATAATTAATTAAATAAAATGTAAAAATATATTTATTTTTTAATTATAAAATAAATGAAAAAGAATGAATAAAATTAATAGGAAAGAAAATAAAAAATTTTAAAAATAAAATAAAATTTGGTTATAAGAAAAAAAATCTCACTTTAATATCAAATGAAATAATGGCACGATAAGTGAACTATTCGATTATCGGAGATCCCTCTCCATTTTGATATTTTTGAATAACTTAATAATTTAATAAATAAAAAAAAGATAAAAAATTCATCAAAATATTATAAGTGAGAATATATATTATATTAAATAAAAAAAAATAATGTATGTGTAATTTTATGCGGAGAAGAGAAAAAAATAAAGGTGAAGATTTGAATATGAGAGAAAGTCATTACATAACATAGAGAAGAGTAACCATAATATGGATTAAAGAATGGGGACAGAGAAGGGGAATTAAAATTAACTACACAATATAAATATATAGAATATCTATATCTATCTAAATATGGAATAGGAATAAAAAAGAAAGGAGAGGAGAGGCAAGACAATAAAATTTATGTGAGGGGGAAGAGTTAAGTAGTCTGGTATTGTGTTTTTTTTTTGTTTTTTTTTTTGTTTTTAATATCTATATATCATAGTGAAAAAGAGGTAAAACACAAAAGAAAATAGATAAATAATAATGTAAATTAATATTGAAAGTTACGGAGGAAAAAAAAGAAAGGGAGAAAAAGATGGAAAAGTAAATTAAATTTATTTTGTTTACTATGATTTAAAGGGTCCCAAAAATTAATGGATCTCCAGAACTACACCAAATCTGATGTACTGGTGATAAAAACATATATTTTGAAGGAAATATAGAATGAATTAAGAAGGAAAAGGAAAAAAAGATAAATTAAAAGGTCAGAAGTAATGCAACTGCAAAAAAAGATAACTGAGTTCAGAGCTTGAATTGACGAAATGCAGAGTGAGCAGAGCGAAAGAAGTAAATGCTTAATTAAATATATTTAAATTTTTAATATTATATATTTAAATTAAGAGTGAAAATAATTAAATTACTTTATGAAATAGATATACCTCTTGGAATGAAGGAAAGAGAAAAGTTAAAATAAGGAAGGGAAGTAATATTCATATTCAATTAAATAAAAATAATTAAAATATATATAAAAGAAAATAAGAAAAAAAAAAGTAAAAAACAAAAGTAAACATATAAAATAGAAGAGGATGGAGAAGAAGGATAGGAAGGAGGTGAAAGATTAGGAGAGGAAATAAATTATTAATAAAATAATATTTAGTATATATAATATATTAAATTAAAATAATTATTTATATATAATATATTATGAGAATATTAAAATATAATAATTACTATAAAAGAAAAATATTAATAGAAATTAAATCGTTACAGTGTAGACCTGAAATAATAAAGCTCCACTAAACCTTTAAAGGTTCTGTTTTCCCTTCTCATCTTTTACAGCTTATCTTTTTATCCAGCTTTAAACTCGGAGTCAGTGATGTGAGCTATAAGGCTCGCCCCTCCACAGCTGCCGTGCATGCTGCTGTTTCAGCAAGTGTCGAATAAATTAGAAACATTTTCATAGCAGTGCAGCAGGAACACACTCTTCCCAGAGGAAATAAAGATGCATCACTCTGAGAGGTACAAAGAATGACCAGGATATTACAAACTCTCTGACTGCAACTGCACCATCAGTTCAGTTCGTTCTGTTCAGTCCGAAAACATTTAAGTATTCATAAAATGAATGCATCGCTGAGTTTGAGTCTCATGCTTTGAATGATTGTCTCAGCTGTGTTTGCTGTTGCCAGAAGATAAAAGATTTCAGAAAGTGAAATGATAAGAGTAAAAAGTCTTATCAGTCTTCATTTCAAGTTATTTTCAGTCTAAAGCCCCTTTTTTCACTGAGCCGTCCGGCGCAGTACAGTCCACTACGGTCCGGTACGCTACGATTAGGAAGTGTTAGAATGGTACGGCCCGGTCAGGCAAGCATTTCCACTGTAAGTTCATCTTCCACTGGGCATCTTCCAGGGTTAAACCAAATCCCGTATCACCAGCTGCGACTCATGGCGACGCTTTACGACTTCCTTTTTCTTCGCTGCGTCCGCCTTGTTTTTTTTTTCAGAAAATTTGAGTGACTAATATCTGCTCCAGTCATGAGTTTATCCCCACACAGCGTCATGCCCTTAGCTCTGTCATTGGTTGGCGATAAGCAAATCCCAAACACACCAAAACAATGAGAAAAAGTGAAATTCAGATAGGGGGAGACGGAGTTGCAAACAAAGTCACCACCACATGAGAGTAGAGGCCAAAGGGTGCGAACTGAGACAGATATATAATATATTAGAATACTGGAAGTAATGCTTTAAGCTGTGAACAAAAGTCTTCCTTCTGGCATTCATAAATTATTCAAGTTAAGAGAGAGTAAATGTAATTTAGTGAGGTTTGTTGGTATTTGAGTATGCTAAAGAAAAAACTGAAGTAAAATCCAGATGTGTTTCTGTTATCGGTGTGAAACTGTGGAATGAACTGAATAATGAATTTAAATTATGTGCTTTTTCGGTGAACTTTAAAAGAGCCTTAAACTGTAAAATTATAAAAAATTATTCTGTCGTGTAGCTATATTTTGTAACCATGAGAATATGTACTGTGAGTCTGTAAGAATGTTTGAATATGAATGTGTATATGTGTACATATATATATATATCTATGTAAATGGACAGAAGATATTTTTGTTTTGTAGACTTCTAAGTCAATGAATAGGTTAGGCAAGTATAAGCCTTGGCTTCAGTGTATACCTTTTTTGGTACATTATTGGTTTGTAATGTTCTATTTGTTTCTGGTAATGTTTTGATTTACCAAAATATATAAATCGATTTCACTCACACCAGTCTTGCATTTATTTTCAGGAGGAAAACTCCAGATTTTACCTTTAAGTACTTAACTGCACCGTTCATAAAACTGCTTTTTTATTCCAAAAGTCATTTTTGAACCGCTTCTGTCAGGATAACACATCCATACTGTATCTTGTGAAGCCCTAGTTACAGTAAAGGCACACGATGGAACTTTTAGCAGTTTTCTCAGGGACACGCCCCCATCGACGGCTAAACTAGCATCCATCTTGCATCATACCTGTACTGTGATTCACTCCAGTCAATAAAGGACAGTCTTATCTTGACTCTTTTTCTGTGCCTTCCTCTCTTTCCTTTCCTTTCCTCTCTTCCTTTGGTAATGTTTCCTTGCGTTTCTTTGCTGAATCCACTGGTGTGCGTTCCAAACACCCGCTGTATTCATATCTGGCTCATATTCATTTGCTAGCAACCAGTAGTCGGCTGTAACGTCACAGCCCTGTCCCAGATACAAAACTTACATACTGCAGTTTTCCTGAGCCTCGGGACGCCACTGGGCAGTGATGGTTCGAAAATGTGCATAATGAATGTTGATGTGCCAAAAAAACGAGTCAGTAGCGCAGATTTCTAAGGTCTAAAAGATATGTTGTGTGTCTTTAAGGTCTACAGTCACAGATAAAAGGAAGCAGGCACGTTTCAGATGCCATGTCTGAGAGGGGCTTGACTTCTGTGGCAGTTAGTGACAGCTGAGTGCACATGTGATGCAGACAGCACTGCTTCAACCATATCTGAAGTACAACAGAGTGCTCTTTTCAGTGTTGTGACGTGGCCATCAGGGACACCTAGTGCTCTTAATCAGCCGGGCTAGCAGCAGAAATGGTGACTGACGAGCACTCGTAGCCTAAAGGCTCACAGTGTGGGAGGCCAAATGGAGAGGGGGCTTTTGCAGAGATGCCTCTGCTGCTGCTGCTTGGGCTTCACTCATCTTTTTCATATTCAGGTGCAAGATAATACAGTGAGAATTGGCATACTAATCTAGATGCTTGGGTGGTGCAAGAGATTAGAGCATAATAAAGAGGAAAGGGACTTCTAATAACTCAGCAGGATAAACAGTGCGGAGCATTTCAGAGTGATAAAGGAGAACATTACAAATGAGGCAAGGGTGTTCAAAGGCAATCACAAGAAAGGTGCTGCAAACATGATGTCTAAGATCTCATCAAAATGTGGCAAAAGCTGTGTAGAAATGAATAAATAACCAGCTGCATTTGCAAGCATTTCGGTGACAGGACCGGGTCCGTGGCGAGTTCACGTCTCTCCCCTGACTTGTTTCCACAGATTCAGAAACCAAGTCAGTGTGAGCTGTTGAATCATTCATTGCTGCGGGGCAATCTTGTGGTTTTCTCCTTTACCCCGGGGTTCAGGGACAGAGCAGGGATGGTCTGACAGTGAGACAGACCTGATCCCATCTTTGCAGGGAATCTTAAATTGCTAGTCCTTTAGCCGGCAGTTGGTACTTTATAGTTCTGGTATATATTGTTGAGTGTCCTTGATGCAGCTACTGGCTGTGTTGTCATGGAAATAGATATAATAATTTAATTTAATTAAGAGTCTCTCTAAATGACTGATCTAAATGTTCAAAGTTTTTGGGGCTGTATTTTTTTTAAAAGACAGTTTATTTTTATGTTATTGTTTTGGTGCACACACAAACAGAAGCCTTTTGCACCCCCACGTGTCCCACTGCTTCCCAGATGACATCTGCATGTGTATGAAATTATCGTATATCCACTGGATTATGTAAAACCCTTGTGAGGATGATTTGCATCCAGCACCAGTGTTACAGATGCAGTTCTGTTGGTTTTCTAGTGTCATTCATGGAGTTTCAGGAGGAAATTTTTGAATGAATTCATTTTCACTGGTGTAAAATTACACATTTCATTGAAATTATACAAACAACAACCTGTTGAGCGAGTAAAGGAAGTCAGGTTTCTTTGGGATCTGATTAAATGAAAAGCTTGTGGTAGATTTAAAAAAAAATCAAGGACAAATGAAAGAAAGTCTTGAATGTTTTATTGTTTGTCGTGACAGGAGTGGGGATCAAGTAGAGTAGCTGAATGAAATATTGGGCATGATGAGATCCATCCTTGATGATGGATGCGTTGCATACTTCTTTGGCTGACAAAAACCTGTAGAAGTTAGATGAGTTGCCAGCTCAGGCCCTGAGAATTTGGAACATTTCCAGTACCGTGTTAATGGCGCTATAGAAGATGTTTCGGCATTTTAGAAAGCAGAGACTGTTAGCGAGTTTTTGAATGATGCGCATGCGCAAGACCAACCTGCTAGATTCACAGCTCCCTCTCCCGACCACAATATAACATTCATGAGCCACTCTCCTGTACTTAGCAGACAGCAGGTACAGATTCTCTATCATGTCACAAACACAAGTAAAACAGATGTCGTCTGAACATCGCTAACTGCTAGCAGAATAATTGTTAACTATCTGCTGTAAACAGACAAGAGTACACTGCTTTCGGATAGTATTACTCTCGCAAATCAATAACTCTGTGATCAGTCTCACCTATAACTCGTTGAATTGATGTCAATCACTCTTTAAAAGTGATTAACGAGCCAGTAGACAAATTAAAAATGTAAGGAATGCAGAGATGATTGGCGGATGTTTTTTCAGCCCCATTACTTTCACAGATGATGTATGATAATATTTATATATTTAAAGCTTTTAATTAATCACAGCGTATGGAGTAGTGAACCCAATTTTACTGAAAATTGCAAAAATGTTGAAAGAAACATCTTCTATAACACCTTTAAATGGAAGAAATGGAATTTAGGGTGGAGTCACACCAGTGAATCGGGTTGATTGGGCTGAGAATGCTGCACACTTTCTCCAGCAGACCAAACCTCCTGTATGTCATGCTGTTGCAACATCTGCTCGCTAGCAGCAGTATTCTCAAAACTGACCACACACCAAGAAGGGAAAAGAGCAAGAAGAAGAAGAAAACCCAGCTCATTGATTGGCCAAGATTGAAACTGCTCATTTAATAATGGAGCAACAATAAATATCTGCAGTCTTGAGGTTCCTGTTTTTACTTTGGGGTTCAAACCTAATATGGTTTTCACATAAAGCTGCCCAGGAAAGGCAGCAAGATTTCCAGCATGATGCACTCTACATCTGTTCCTCTCTTCAGTTTGCCGGACAGTCTGTGTGCAAATTACATTTTATTTAAAGGTAGAGTCCAGGGTTTTTTCCATTTCTGTTTGGATACACTATTCAAACTGAGAGCCCCTCTCCTCGGGCTAATGGCCGCATCGCTCTTCAGCCCCAAGGATCTTCTTCAAAGCTAGAAAGAGGGTAAAACCAAACCAATATTAACCCTGGTTTTCTCGTGTGGACTATCTAAGGCTACGTTCACACGGCAACGATCAGAAGAGAAGATGCGAAAGTGGCGTCTCGTCTTCATCTTTTCATCCGCGTATACGTGAGCGTCGTCATGAAGAAATCTGCATGCATGCAGGATGCAAGAGTGTGTGGAATTTAGCTGGATATGGACGCCAGGCCGTTAGGTGGTGCTGTGGTGGAACTCCACCATGTATGCGCGCAAGCGTAAAATCTACCTTAGATCCGCTGGGTTTACGTACATTACGTACATTGTTGTTTTTCCTGTTTGTGTGCGACGTAAACATGCATGTGACATGAGCATGGCGTGAGCAGGTCCACTCTCATTTTTGCATTTTGGACCGTGTAGACGAGAACACAACAGCAACGCGTTTACAGGAATTCCACTTTGGAATGAGTCTTCAGATTTTTGTGTCTTCAACCCAGAATAACACCGTTGCCGTGTGAACGAAAGGCACTTCCGATTAAATATTTTGCCATTTTTACATGCAATTGTCCTCGTGTGAACAGTCCCTAAAGCTATTTTTCGCCACAAAATACCTCCTTTGCGGAAGAGGGGAAAAAAAAGTTTGCTCTAATTTGCTCTAATCTCTGTCATTAGCTGGAGACACACACAAATCTCCTCCCAGAAACGTCCTGAAAGCACTAAAACAGGGGTGCCCAAGTCCAGTCCTTGAGATCTACTATCCTGCACATTTTGGCTGCATCGCTTGTCCAACACACCTGAATCAAATGACTGGCTCGTTACCAGCCTCTGCAGACCAAACCTTCTGTATGTCATGCAACAGCATGACATACAGGATGACATGTATGAGGGGATTAGCCATTTGATTCAGGTGTGCTGGAGGGTGTATGCTCTGAAAATATCAGGATGGTAGCTCTTAGGGACCAGACTTGGGCACCGCACTAAAACAAAGGGAGAAGATGAAGTACAGTCAGGGGAGAGGGGAGTTGCAAACAAACTCACCACCACATATGAGAGAAGAGGCCCAAAGGTGTGGATTGAAATGGATTTCACTCACAGAAGTCTAGCATTTATTTTCAGGGAGAAAACTCCGGACTCTACCTTTAAATTACACTGTAATTTTTTTAAAGTACTTTGTAATTTTTGATCAGGAAATTCGGCTCTGCTTTAAAGCCATTTCTAAATTAACTAGACTATCCACTCCCCCATAAGTGAGAAGCTGGACTGCAGAAGCTCAATCTCTAACCCTTGTCCTTAAAGGGGAAGTTTTTGGGTTTTTTTTCAATCTGGACCTATTTTCTAGCATGAAATACATTCATTTACTCACCCAGACAGTTTTGGTGTAACTTGAATTCCTTCAGAAGATATTTAGATCCACTTGAGGTCAGTGTGTGTCCAATATAATGGAAGTGATGCGGGCAACCTTGTGCAGCCTCCGAATGATCTGCGACAAACTCCTTCATTTCACCAATGTTTTGTTACCAAACATTAGTCGGACCCCCTGTCAGGTTGAAGTGGCTTTTTTTGTGGTGATTCATCCTTATTTACAGACATTTACTTGCTATGGTGTCACATGACAGTGACAAAGCCGTCGCAGTAAATTATCTGTTAATAAGGACGGATCACCACAAAAAGAAAAAGCCACTAGAGATGGGACATTTGACACTGAGACTTCGAAGCCTGACACTTGAGTGAGACAGACAAGCTCGAAACTATGCTTCGAAGCCCCAATCGAATCTGCGTGATGACTGATGACATGTGAGGCTCATTGACACGGACATCAAACCATATTACTAGTACACTTTCAAAAATGTTGCGACACCTCCACGCTTACATGATGATCATGAGATGGACAAAACAAGCCCAAGACAGTATTTCTGTTATGTTGGAAGATAAAGTTGAATGATTTATATGAAGATTGGAGCTGCTATGACTCCAACTGACCACCAGGTGTCACTGGCATGGCCGACTATATGAGGCTTTGAGGTTTCGAATCTTTTTTCCAATACAGTTAAGCAAAAGCCTCAAAAGATTCACAAGGCTTCGTTGGCCCATCTCTAAAAGCCACTTCAAGCCGCTTCGCGCTCACGGGCGGTCCGACCATTGTTTGGTAACAAAACATTGGTGAAATGAAGAAGTTTGAGGTAGATCAGTGAATCCCAACCCAGGTCCTCAAGGCACACTATCCTGAAAACTTTCCAGTTTGCCCTGCTAGGACACAGCTGATTCAAATTAAATGGATCTCTGATGAGCTTTGCACCAGTCTGCTAATGACCCATTAATGTGAGTCAGCTGTATTTCAACAGGGCAACATGGAAAGTTTTCAGGATAGTGTGCCTTGAGGACCAGGGTTGGGAATCACTGAGGTAGAAAATGCCTTATTTAGAGGCTGTGCGAGGTTGTCTGTATCACTTAAATTAAATTGGATATACGCTGATCTGGAGAGGATCTAAATATCTGCTGAAGGAATTCAAGTTACACCAAAACTGTTTGGATGAGTAAATGAAAATATTTCATGCTAGAAAATAGGTCCAGGTTAAAAAAAACTGAACTTCCCCTTTAAGTGTTTCCCAGATCCAGTCCTCAGGACCCACTGCCCTGCATGTATTGCAGGCAACTCAAATTTTATACACCTGAAACAAATGATTGGCTTGTTAAAAGGCTTGCAAAGAACTTGATGAGGAAGTTCATGAACCTGAATCAGGTGTGTTGAGTAGAAAACACATGAAGACATGTAGGGCAGTGGGTGAGGACCAGAGTTGGGAAACATTGCCTAAACGACAGTGAGCTCTGCCCAAAAACTGCTCTCTGCAGTCAGGGGTACTTGCCATAAGCAGAACAAACAGAGTTCAATGAGTAAACAGAGACCCATGATTTCAAGGTGGACCAGTTTGCATCTTTCACCCAGACCCGGGTTCGAATGAACATTCACATGACTCCAAATAAACCGTACTCGCCCTGGAAGTTGATCAGGTTTGTTTAAAGCAGACAAAACGGCACCAGTATGAATACGTCCTAAAAAGGTCAGAAGAGTACCAATTAATGCTCCAACACTGGTTTATTCTGCAGGGGAATCTTCCCAAAACTGTTTTAACCTACTGCTGCAAACACAATAAGTCGATTTTAGACATTTTGGATGAACTGATAAGCCATTTGATATGCAGTCTTATGCTACCCACCGGTTATGAATAGAACAGATTTTTACACTTTGGAATTTCGTATCCGATTGGGCGCCTCTGCATTTCCACCGGACCCGAAGCACCGCGCTATGAAGTCCTCCTGTCACCCGTGTTTAGCCAACGCCCACTTGTTTACCTCGTGCACGTGCTTAGATGTATTGACAACCCAAACCCTCTTGTTTCTCAAGTGTGGCGTGCACCTGGAATTAAACCCGACCCGTCCCCACCCTCTTGTTTCTCTTGTGTGTGTGTTCTTCCTTCAGCCCCTCTACATGCAACCCAATAATCAGATAACTCAAGAAATCATATTATAATCAAACTGGTGCGCATATGAACGCATGTGACACACCCTGCAGGGCTCTCAAGTTTTCAAGATCGCTTGGAGTGAGATTGAGGCCGGCGAAGGTCGTCGTCTGCCTGGGCCAAGATTGTTCTTGTGGTGGCAGACTGTCTGACTCTTAAAAAAAAAAAATTTAAGAATAAAAAAGGGAAAGGGAGGAGGAAGATGGGGGAAAGAAAAATAAAAATAAATCAAGGAGGGGTTTTCAAAAGATAATCAAAACAGGAAAATGGGGGGGGGGGGTGGAGAGGCTATAAAAAATAACAGAGAAAGGGGGAGGGGGGGTTGGGAGTGAGGGGGGGGAAAAAGCAGGTGAAGGGGGGACGTGTGACCGCTGAGAAGTAAGGACCTGACACACAGTCCTTGCGAATTAACAAATAAAATAAAAAAGGGGGAAACCTAAGAGGCGGTGTGAGATTCTCAGCGGATAATATTAATCAGAGACAGTGAGAAGGGGGAGAAAAGAGGTGCCTGACTGAAACACCAGCTGCTGACATCCACACTTAAGGTCTGTAGATGGAAAAGTCAACATTAGTTCTCTTCTATTATTCTTAAATGGAAAGCACTTGAGAAGATATAAGAGGGGGGGGGTACAATGAAGAATAATGGTGAACAGGAGTGGGAATATAGAGAATTAATTGTTTTTCTTTTCTCCTCTGTCCGAAACAAAGGAGAAAAAAATAAAATAAAGGGAAAAAAGGGGTTCGAGTTTCAAAAAGGAATGGAGAGATAGAGGGGTAAGGATCTTAAATAGGAGGAAAAGGTAAGAAAGATAATATATTTAAATATCAGAGAGAGGAGGAGAGGAATTAAAAAAAAAAAAAAATCTTAAAGGAAAAAGAAAATAGGTATAGAGTTGGGAATAGAAA
This sequence comes from Atherinomorus stipes, assembly GCA_023101725.1. Taxonomy (NCBI): domain Eukaryota; kingdom Metazoa; phylum Chordata; class Actinopteri; order Atheriniformes; family Atherinidae; genus Atherinomorus; species Atherinomorus stipes. Next base: position 49,617 of record JALJCO010012648.1, read on the forward strand.
AATAAAAAAAAAAAAAAAAAAAAGGGAATTAGATAAAGTTAGGAGATAAGTCAAAGAGAATTGGGACAGAAAATAGGACAGGAGAATAAAAAAAAAAAAAAAATGGAAGGAGATATGAGATAGAAAGTAAAAGTGAGTGGTTAGAATAAAAAATGATTAATTAAAAAAATCTATGATACAAAAATGAAATATATAAGGTTACTAGGGAGAGTCCCATTTGTCTAAACTTATATATTTGAAATTCTTCTTTTAATGGAAGGGGAGTTAAGGATGGATGGTGTGGAGGGGAGGAAGAATATAAAACGGCGGAGGAGAAGAAAAAAATAAAAAATATTGATAAAAAAAAAGAGATAAGAGAGTGTAGAGGGGGACCTTTGGGGGAGAAAGAAAAATTAGTAAAAAAAAATAAGAGGGAAAGAAAGAAGGTAAGTCGGAACTGGCAGGGGAAATGAAAATTTGGAAATATGAAAAAGAAAAAAGAAAAAAAAAAATAAAGAAAAAAAAAGGTAATAGAAATTGTTGTGTTTTTGATATAAAATAAAGAAAAGAGGAAAAGATTTAAAATTTAATTTTGAAGTATGAGGAAATACAAATATTCATGAATAAAAATGATTAAAAAGGTATGTATAGATGGAGTGAAAGTAAAAGTATGGAAATTAAAAGATATAATAAATGGGAAATAATAAAAGAAAAAATTTGAGGAAGAAAAGATATGGAGGAAAAAATAAATAAAGAAATAAAGAAATAAAAAAAGAAAAAAGAAAAGAAAAAAAGGAAAAAAGTATAAATAATATAAAATTTATAAAAAAAATGATGAATGAATAGGTAAAGGAAGAGAGAATGATTAAAAAAAAAAAAATAAATAAAAGAAAATAAATGGAGATTTTAAAAAATTAGGATAAAAATTAATGAAAAAAAAAAATGAAAAAAAAATAAAGAAGAAAATTTTGGAATGAAATTTAAGAAAGAGTAAAGAAAAAATAAAAAAGAAAAATTACAGAAGAAAAAAAAAAGTTAAAGAAAAATTTTTAGAATTTATAATATTATATTGATTTAAGATTTTAAAAAAAAATTAAAGAAAAGGAAGAAAGTCGGGGATATTGATGGGACAATAATAGTTAAAATTTTTAATTTTCTTTATTTTCTTTATAAATTCTCGGGGAAGGAAATCAGGGGGGAGGGAGAGTAGAGAGGGTGAATATTGAGAGGTAGAGTATTGGGCAGAAAAATAATTTTCTAGAAAAAAAATTCTCTGGGGAATAGAGGGCATAAAAAGGGTTGGAGGTGAGAAAAAAAAAAGGAGACAAAAAACAAAAAAAAAAAAAAAATAGAAAGAATAACAAGAAAAGAAATATTAATAGAAAAAAATAATAAAAAAATTTAGAAATAGAAAAAATCAAAAATAGGGGATGAAAAGAAAAAAAAGGGTAATTAAGAGAAAAAAAAAATATGTACGAAAGATAAAAATGAGTAAAAAAGAAAAAAAAAAAAAAAAACGGCAATAAAAAAAAAAAATGAAAGAAAAAATAAAAATAAAAGAAAAATAAAATAAAAAGAAGTCAAAAATAGGAAAGAAACAGAAAGAAGATAAAGAAAATACAGAAAAAAAGAGAGGTAAACATTAAAAAGAAGTAGTAATAAAAAGAATGAATTTAAAAAGGAGCAGGGATAGAAAGACAAAGGTGGTGATAAAAGGTAAAAGGTGTGATAAGAGATAAAAGATATACAACAAATAAAAAACACTCACCCATGTATACATCACCACATGAATAAGAGCATGGTAATAGAAAAAAGATGATGCATGGATATATATAACAGATGAAACATAAACTTATTACTGGGCTAAATAAATATATTAGAGGAGCAAAACAGATAGTAATAAAAAAAAAATAGACAGAAATAAAGACAAAAGGACCATGTAAGAAAAAAAAGATTTCATATATGAACAAAAGACAGATTGAATTTCAGTAAAAGAAAGATAGAATGCCAGCAGAGGAAAATTACAGAGCAAGTGAAGAAAATGAACATGATGAAGAATTTGAACAGCACAACAAAGCCAAAAAACGGAGGAGAAGCAAGACGGGAGAGGAGAAACAAGAAAGAAAGGGACAAATAGAAGAGGAGATATGAGAAGCAACGAAAGGGGCCTAAAGTATGGGGTGACAAGCCGGGTTATAACAACAAGCCCACAGTGAAAAGAGCAAGGGTGGAGGGGGTAGGAGAAAAGAATGGGGATGCAAAAAAAAGATTGCTATCCCAGAGGAGACATGACGGAGAGAGACAGAAAGTGAGAGTGAAGCTGAATGGAGAGACTGTGTAGTGAAAATCCATCCTGGCAGAAAAGCATGGTGATTTAAGAAGGAAAAAGGGCAAAAATGAAGGCAAAAAAATAGAGATAATCAAAGAGGTATAAGAAAAGATGTGTCAAAAATAGTGTGTTGGTAAAATATGATTAAGTAAAATATCATCCATAATGCTTGAGAAGGTGAAGAATGGACAAATTCAAATGAAGAAAAGCCATGAAGCAAAAAAAATGAAACCGAAAGTCTATCCAACTAGAAAGGATCCCAAGAGGATAGAGAAAGAAAAAAGAGTGGCATGAAAAATAGGGAGATAGAGAAAGAAAAAAAATGTGAGAAAAATCAAATAAAAGAGAATAATATTCATTAACATAAAAAACAGTACATAAAAAAAAATAAATATACATGAAAAAAAAGAAGAGAAGAATGTAAAATAAAGAAAAAGATAATTATAAAAACAAAAATAAAAAAAATATAAAAATGAAGAATCTAAAGGAGTGGTATGATGCAAAGGAGAACAATTTAACGAAGGAAATAACGGGGAAAACGAGCGGCGAAGATGAGTAAGAAAAATTATAATGAAATAATAAAGAATGGATGAGGTGAGCTGGGAAAAATGGAATAAGACGGGCGAGAGAAAAGTGGAGGCGAAAAAATGAGTGTTAAACAAAAAAGATGCAGATAGAATGAAAAACAAAAAAGAAAGAGAGAAAAAAAAAAAAAGATGAAAGGAAATTAAAAAAAAATGAATAGATAAGAAAAATAAAGTAAAATATAATAAATTTCCAAAAAAGTGAATATTTAATAAGAATTCATATTAAGTACAGGAGAATTTAAAAAGCATGGGAGGTAACAGGCGAGTGGGCAAAAGAGTGGGACAAAGTTAAAAGGAGATAAAATAAAAAGAATAAGAGAAAAATTCCAAATTGAATATCCTATGGGAAGAAGTGGCAGACAGTAATAATAAAAAATAATATTAACATTCTCATTTAATATCTAGCATGAAGAGGAGAAGGGAAGGAGTAATACAAAAAACTAGAATTAAGTAAGTAAGAGAGCAAAAATATAAAAAAAAAGAAAAAAAAAATTAAATAAAATCTAAATAAGATATAGAAAAAAAGTAAAATTAATAATAAAAGCAGAAAAAAAAACAGAAAGAAAGAAAAAACATAAAGGAAAATAATAATAATAATAAAGATGGGTTGTGAAAGGGAGGGAGAGGGCTAAAATGGGGTATAGAATGGGAATGAGATGAACAGATAATTTCAAACGGAAAAATTATGAGATTAAAAGAGTGAAACTAGAAAGCGGGAAGAGGAAAAAGAGGCGAAAAACCGGGAGCAAACAGAGAAAAAAGTAGGAAGGTAAAAGTAAGTGGAGATGGGTCTTAGTGGTGTGTCATAGATGGTACTATAAAGGGGTACGAATAAAACTGAACTGAAGAGAGGAGAGATTGAGGGAGCTAGAAGAGAAAAAAGTAAAAGTGTCATCAGAAGCAAGAAAGGTAGGAAAAAGGTGCCTGAGGTAAGAAAGGAAGTGTTAAAAAAAATTGAGGAGAATTCTGGGGGGATTTAAAAATGGAAGCAAAAGTGAAAATAGAAAAATATAATTTTTGATAGTCTTCGGGGTTAAACTCATAGGATAAAAGACTGAAAAAAAAGAAAAGTAGAAGAGTAAATATTTGAGAAAGGAATGGTATAATTGTTTCAATATAATAAAGAGATGAAAAGTAAAATAGCAAAAAAAGGAAGGAGAAAGAGGAAGAGGAAAGAGGAGAAGAAAGGGAGAAGGAGGGAAAGGAAGGGGAAAGGGAAGGGACGGGAGGAGCGAGAAGGAGAAAAATAAACGAACAATAAGGGAGAAACGGGAGAATATAAATAAAAAAAAAAAAAATTAATAATATGTAGTAATGTATGTGGTAAGTGTGAGATATTGTAGTAAATCATGGGAAGAAATCAGTCGAAGGAAATCAGAGAAAAGGGACAAGAAGAAAAGGAAGATGAAAAAAGAGAAAAATAAAGTAAGATAAAAATAAGGGGGAGGCAGGATGAGAGGGAGGGAAGGAATTATGGAGATGAGTTGATAAGTTAAGCTATAAAAAATGTGGAGAAATGAAAAAAGGTGAAAAAAGGGAAGAGGGTGGAGATAAGGGAGATGGAGGGAGAATAGGTAACGGAGGTAGGAATGGAAGGTAGGGAGGGAAAAAAAGAGGAAAGGGTGAGGAAAAAAAAATAAGAAACTCAAAAAATAGCTAAAATTCACGGAGATGAACACGGTGACAACATAACAAAAAGGCTAGGGGGGGTGGTGGGGGGGTGGAGGAAAAGCAATAGGAAATGCAAAAAAAGGAAAAGAATAAAAAAAAATAAAAGGAACATCAAAAGAAATAATTAGGAGGATAATAAAAGTTAAGATAGCAAAAATTTCAAACATCTGAGATAGTTAGGATAAATATATATAGATATTTTCATCTTAGTTAACATCAATTTCATATTACTTAGAAATTAATAATTATCAATACATTAAATAGATCCTATATTATTAAATATTATTAATAATAATGTAAAATAATAAGTTAATGGGAAGGTGGAAATGGTAGAAGAAGGGGGGAAGGTGAAATGTAAATAATAATTAAAGATAAATATGAGATATAGAATCAATTAATAATGATTAATTTTTTTTTTTCTTTTTTTAATCATTTAATTCATATATAATTAATTTTAATAAGTATGGTAATTAATTAAATGATAAATATATAAATATTAATTTAATCATTAAAAGATGTCTATAGAATAATATAAATTTGTTATCATAGAAATATATACATAGATAATTAATCATATATTTGTTAAAAATAAAATAAAGATAGGTAAATCTATTATTATTGAAGTAATTAAGAATTATAATTATTGTATATCTTGACATGATGTGCAAAAGAAACATTAAAAGGAAAGTAGTAGGATTTAATATATCTCTTCACCTCAATTCGATCTCCTATTATATTAATATTTAATTTATCTTCCAAAAGTATTCTATAATAGATTATAAAAGATGGAGGAAATGGGAAAGTAGTAGAAAGGGGGGAAGAGAGAATTTGGGTTGGTAGGGAATAAAATGATAGTGGTAATGGGAAGAAAAAAGTGCGGGTGGTGACAAAAAACTGGGGGGGGGGGGGGGGGATAATAGAAAAATAAGAAGAAGAAATGAAAATAAAAGAATATAGGTGAGGGGTTGAGTCAAAAAAAGGGGGAGGGGAGTAGAAGAAAAGGGGGGGACAAGAGGGGGGGAAAAGACTGGCAGGCTCAAGAAAAATGACATACCTACGATCGCTCAATCCTTACAGAAATAAGCCCGAACCCGAGACCCGCACCGCGGGATCGAGGTGGGGAAACAAGAGCAGAAATGATCTCTAATATAAGGGAAAGCCATTCTAGTCCCACCAGAAATTTTTATAATTCTCAAAACCTGGACAGGATATGTGCCTGCTGCAACAAATCAACTTAAATTGTGTTTTAACCTGTAACCTATTAACCCCCAAGTTATTCCATTCAGATAAATATGAAGCATAACTGTGTGTTATGCCAGCACATGGGCAAAATTTTAAAAAAATCCTCTTTACAATTTAATTTGGATGTGTTTTATTCAAATATGCGAACAATACACCCTAAAAAAGGGCTGGATTATTTCATCAACCCAACTGCTGGGTTATGAAATGTGTAACCCATTTTGGGTTATCAAGGGTTTTTTAACCCCAAAATACCTCCCAAAAAAACCCTAAAAATAATTTAAATTGGGCTATTTTTAACCCAGCAGTTTTTAGTGAGTACAAGAAGTTACTGGTGTGTATCATAATTTCCTCATGCCACCTTTACACTCCCCCCCTCATATTATCCACAACCCCCCAAACCCATAATCAGTGTTGGGGAGAATACCTTCTAAATGTATTTAGTTACAGAATACTGAATACCCACTTAAAAATGTATTTTGTAACGTATTCTGTTACATTGATTAATTCTAGTAGCTACTGTGTTCTGAATACTTTAAATACTTCTCTTTAAACAGCATTTATTTCTATTAAATGCCACATTATACAATAGCAGCTCCTCCGGCAGGAAAACATAGGGTCTATTAATGCTAAACATGATTTGAAATAAATTAAGCAATTACCAATTTGATCAAAATTAATTTTAATATTTACTACAGTGTACAGATTATATTTCTGTTTCAGCTGCCTGTATAGGCGCATTTCACCACCTGGACTCTTTGCGCGCGACGAGCAGGCATTAAGGACTTGGTTTGGAGGCCTCTGAACTGAAAAATTTAACCCAAAAGCATTCCAAACCCCATTCACCACAATTTTCCTGGTTTCACCCACCTGCTTGTGTATCCTACTATGATGACCTAGTGGTTTAGCAGACATTCTTGAATCATAGAGTGATTTGGATCCTGTGGTCATGGGCTCAAGCTCAGCTGCAGCACCATGCAGAGTTCTTAAAAGGTGCCATGACATCAAATTTCACTTTTCTGGGGTTTTAGGGGTATAATATGATCTGTTGTGTAGTGATGAGGCCATGTGAATGTCCAGAGTGAGAATCAAAGTTCCTGTTTATGGTCTGTCAGCTCTGTCTCTGTTCAGAAAGATTAAATCAGACAGCAGCCTATTATTCTACGTAATTCAATTGCTCCAATAAGAGTACACTATCAAGTAAACAGCCCCCCTCTCCTAACGGTCTATGCACCGTCACGTTCGCTCCCCCCTCCCTGTTTGATTTAACTGCAATTGGAAGACTGACTGCTGAACAGTCAGGTCTGGGTTTTCAAACAAATGGATTTAAAAGAAAACTTCTGCAGCAACACTGAGGGAGGGGGCCACAACCTTGTCATTACCTGTAAGTTTATTTATTTTCTAAATGCTGTCTTGTCTGATAAACGTAGCTCACTATCTGAAGTGCCCATGTTGCTAACAGACCTTTAGCAAACTCCGGCCACAAGGGCAGCTTGACCTACTTTCTCTAAATAAGGTCATAGCCAAATAAGGTGTAGCCAATCAAAATGAAGTCAACTTGGTCTCCGGGTAAAGACCATATCATCACCGGACCCAACTGTTTTCCTGAGGAAGTGAGGTCTGGCGTTTCAAAACAATACCCCGCTGTAAAAAATGCCGTTTTTTTCTTTGGAGATTTTGACATATGCAGCAATGCCAACAACATGAACTAGTTTTTACTGCTATGTCATCACTCCTTTAAACTATTACTCAGCTTCATGATTGCGCTCATTGCCCTCAGCTGTGCCACCGTTGGCAAGCTCTGCAGTCACAAGAGTACTCATCCAATCAAATGGCTGCATTTAAAAAGTCTAAAATTTATTCAAATCTTAACCCGCTATATTGAAAATAATAAGTTTCTGATTTGTAAAAACAAACCTGATAGGAAAACGTTTGCAAACTCTGAACCTTGTGCACAGACATTTTGGAGACAGGGAAACTGGCGGCGCCACTAGTGAGATGATGAATTTAAGCTACGTTCATGCATTTAACCATCATATCAGACTGCATAGACTCTCGTAAACCCCCGTCTGTTCCTGGATTGAGCTGAACAATCCATAAGCCTCATTTCAGAGAGCTACTGTAGCCTATATCTTCAATTAAATAGCAATGGCACTTATTGGTAGCTAACTGTAACAAGGTGTGGAGGCTGATTGTAATTACTGAGTAAATAGTAACACTTGTGCGTAATGTTTCACAATGGATGCGCTGCACTGCTGGAAGATTATGGAAAGAAGAGGATAAAGATGGAGAGAGTTTGTAGAAACCCCAAATATTTCCTGGGCCATGATTCCTGATACTGATAGATTCCCCAGAGCAACCTTTCCCGAACTGATGATTCTTAGATCATTTCAGAGGGTCGCCAGATGATTGTAATTGTTGCAAACTAAATACATTTAGAATTTTTAGGGTTGTCAAAATAAATCTGCCAATGCAGGGAGATTAATCTGTAGGAATAAATGCAAGATTATAGCCTAGCTCTAGTAAAAATCGCAATTTAGAAATATCTTGCAAAATCCCCTTTTTTTTTAGAAAAGCAACCAAACATGAAATATTGCCGAGAGCATAAATTAGACCAGCCCCTGGAACGGCAGTCACGGGTGGTGGCCGGCAAATGTCACGCAACATTTGAAAAGTGCCAGTTCAAAGCAGCACCATAAAAGAGCCCATACATTCACCACGTTGTTCTACCCTTTGTTCACTTCGCCTTTTAGTGGCGCAAGTAGGGCTGGACGATAATTCAATATCAATATATATCGATCAATAGAGGTTTTTTCAATATAAAAAAGAGGGTCAATAAAAGTTCAATATAGAAGCACAGTTTTCTGCTGTAGCCTAGCAGGTAGCATGATACTACAGTCACTCCTTCCGCCAAACCAATCACAAACGCAGACCAGGCAAAGGCTGAATTGGAATTCAGTGTTATGCCTCTTTCAGACTTGCACTGGAAAGCGGTAATATTGCGAACTCTGTCCTTTATAACGCTGCATTCAGACATTCGTACCGGTCTTTTACCTCGGAGATGTAGCGGACATGTACCGGCTGCTCTACATGTCACAAGAGCGGAAATGTTGCGGCACGTTGTTTTGGCTGAAAGCACAAGAAAATGTTCTGGACAGAGTTGAAGGGAGAGCGGGGCTGTGCTGACTTTTCCGCAACATTTCCTGATGTATGAAAGCGCCGGGACACGATAAGTCCGCAAGGAAGCGGCATGTTTGAAAAGACGAGTCTGTTTAAAGAGCGGATGGACTTTACCGCTCATGTTCCACAATGCAAGTCTGAAAACAGCTTTAGTGTGATCTTTATTATAAGTAGGTCATTCAGCAAAAGCTTAAATGGCCAGGGCTGCACCTAAAATAGCTTTTAATTTGATAATGGCTTTTTTTTTTCTTTTGATAAATATCGATATCGATCAATACAGATTTTTTTTTAATCGATAATCCTTTTTTCTATATCGTCCAGCCCTAGGCGCAAGTGGATAATACAGGAGCTATGCAATCAGAACATCTATGACAGCTTGAGTACAAATCCCACGAGAAACTTTCTAGCAGCTTTATGCTTTCACAATTGAGATAATGTACTACCAGATTGAACTTAACTTTTCTCAGCTGTGAGGGTCAATCAGCATCCTGAACAATAAAAACCCAGGAAACGTGCAGGAAGAGACTGTTTCAGCTTAAAACATGTGGTGCCATTTTCAATCATTCTTTATTTCTTTAATAGGGTTTTGCCACTACACATCCCAGTTTAATAGCTTTTACATTGGCACATTCACAGTGCTGTTATGCAATACCAGCAATTTTCTAGTTGAAGGAACTGCATATTTGAAGTTGGTTTGCCACCTGCTAATAAAGCCGAAGAAAGCAGAAAAAAAGAAAAAGGAATCTTCCTTTTTGTACATCTGTACTCATATATGTCTTGGAGCATGTGGTGGCTGTGACTGGTAGATGCTAGTTGTCTTTCAGGTTTGGTAATATTTGCTACCACTAAATTGTGTTTTTGTGTTCCAGGCCTCCATTAAACAGTGCGTACAGCCTGGAGCTCTTTGTCTCGTGTGGTTTCTGGAACATTTTGTGAAGGTTTGGCCGGAGGGTACAGGTTCCTGTGTGTACGAGTTGTCTTTAAAGTCACTAAGTTGTTTTTATTGATATTTAGGCCTTTTCTAAATAGCCTTTGCCAATCATTAAAAGCTGATTGGGTAGGAGACTGTTGCTGTCTGTGGCTCCAACAATGGTCGGATTCTGTCTTAATGTGATTTTGATTTTCTGTTGTCATCTTTATCTGATATTATTGTCAAACTTTCCCTCAGGTTTTTTTTGTCTGGTTTTATTATGTTTATGTTTATGTTATGACACTCCACCCTTTTCCAGATGAGGACCATGATCTCGGATTTGGAGGTGCTGATTCTCATTCCGGCCGCGTCACACTCGGCTGCAAATGGCCCCAGCCAGAGCTGAAGATCACGGCCCGACAACGCCAGCAGAACCACATTATCTGCGAACAGCAGAGACCCGATCCTGAGGCCACCAAACTGGATCCCCTCAACACCTCGGCAGCGCCTAGTAATCCTGTCCATAAAGGTTATGAACAGGATCGGCGACAAAGGACATCTTTGGCAGAGTCCAACTTTCACCGGTAACTTTTTCTGCCTCTCGTCCTTTTAAATAAAAACCATCCTCCCAGTCCTGTTATTCTATACAGTAGCCTACTTAGTGGTATGTAAAGTATGAACAAGGTGACAAAAAGCTACAATATAGTCAGCAGGCTGTTATAATGGCCAAAATATTGTTTCATAAAAACAAATATAAACCAGGTGAAAAAGGTAACCAATGCACTCTATTTATCTTTATCAAATCTGAACCTTTTTCCAAGTAAAAGTAGGGCAACCCCCTACCATACTCTGTAGCGGAGCGTGTGGGGGGGCAGAGGGTGTGGCCGCCCCGGGCCCACAGCTATGAAGGGGCCCACTTGCCCATCCTCAGCACGGTGAATGAAAAAAAAAAAAAACCCATAAAGCCGCAGTTGTTCTCTTACTGCTGTATTTGAAGCATATTGGTGTAAAAAACCTGGAAAATCAGGATGGATGGAATTCCTTTTTTCCTAGTCTAAAATTTTTGGCTTGAATCCTCTCAGTGCTGCTCCTCTCTGGACCCGCGGCTGCACAGGAGCTGCTGGTTCTGTACCTCATGCATGCACTCCGTGCGTAATAGATATTACAAGCTATCTGACAGGATTCATGTGCTCCAACTGCAGCTCCTCATCCATGTCCTGTAAACTGGCCTCTTCTCAGCCTCTGCAGGGATTCCTGCTGTAGCTTTTGTTTATATTTCATAATTATTACTCATTTTATTTTCTACTGTATATTGCATTTACCACTTCCACATTTTTGCCTCCATCGAGTGGAATTTCATATTGCGTTTACCACATGCTCTCCGACTTTCCATTGCAAAGCAATAGCACAGTTAAATCCTCAAATACATACTGCTGTTTGCGCCTGTTACTGATTTTTTGAGCAATATAGATCGCCTGCAAACAGTGAAGACAGCGCACGCGAACTCTCAGCGCTGCCCAATAAGATGAACATAGTGAAATGTAGCCTAATACTCCCGTGTGTACTCATACGCTCTCATAGAGACATAAAATATCCACATAACGCATGATCACCAGCTATATAACCATCTGAACACATCGGGCTTAGCAGCAGAGTAAAGGACACAGTAACGCAGCTGTGTACACTGCAGCTCCCAGTTTAAAGTTTAAAGATGGCAGCGTGGCCTTAAACGCATTTATTATTTCATCAGAGTCCAGTTTCACCGCAGCTGTTTTTTAAAGATGAGCTGCGAGATGTTGTCCAGTCTCAGTGAGCATCATGGCTCTGCTGGTGGATTTAATCCTGTTTACAACTGCAAACAGGCTCCTCAGAGCAACTTGGAACAGGCGGTGTTACCAGAATACCAGTTAACAGTTCATGTTGGGAAACGAGTCCAACTCTTCAATAATGGACAGGAACTGACTACAGTAATGCCTGCTCAGTGCGCGCAATGCGTCCAGCTGGTAAAACGCGTCTGATGCAGGCAGCAGGGAGGCCGCAGCTTCATTATTCCATAAGAGTCACTCTGAAAACGGTTGTTCAGTTTGTCCAGGCGTGTGTCAGGGATCGGGGAACTCTGTTTCATAGCTGTTCACAGCAGTTAGCGCTCTCGCAACGCTTGCAGGACGAGGGGTCACTTATTAGTGGGAGTAGGACATCAGTCCACCAGGTGTGCAGCTGCCTCTGGGTGGAACCGACACACCCTGGCACACCTGTAAGTCCATGACGCTGTCTGTGGTGCTGGAAAAGCGCTAATTGTGCTGCAGAACTCATCTAATCCAAACTCTTTTGTTCTTTTGTCTCTGTTTGCCATTTCTAAGCTACTGATTGATCAGCTGTGAACACATTACTGTCACTGCGCAGTGTCTAATGTCCATTTACTTTGTTTTACAACTTATTTGCTGTCTAGTGAGCAAATTGAGTCTCTTAGTTTATCTATGATTATATTTAATATTTTTTTATGGATTAAAGTGTGAGATTTTTTTAAAAACTAAAGCTGTTCATTCAGTCCCTTTTTTTGGTAGCAGCCAAATAGACTACAGCGCTGATCCAGATCAGATATGTGAACTGTTTAATGAAATGGCCAATAGCCTATAAGGGCCCACTATAAGTCGCCGCCCCCTCTGCAATGTGACACTTGCTCCACGCCTGCTCATGCCATTTAGTCCCCTATTACAATCTTACTCAAAACAAGCTTGATAGACTGGATGTAGCCTAGTTAGCAGCAACCTTAAAATCAGTGCTCCTGAGCTATTAGCTGTTCATGAACTGGGTAACCCCCCCATCACTGTGATAATACTTGACTAATTTTCCATAAATGACTGAAATATGGTGATTAAAAACAAACAAACCCTTGGGACAGACCAAAGTTATTTTATCTTTAAATCTCCTGATGAAACCGTTTCATAGTGGACTTGCTCTAAATATTCTTCCAGGTTCAGCTCTTGGATAACATGATGACATTAATAAAACCTAAGCATAGCGACTGGATGCTTTTTACTTCTGAGAGTTACCATTAACGACAGTATTCAGCTCCACGCGTGCCTGTGATGTAGGCAACACATCGGTGTAGCAGGAGAAATATTCCTGCTGATCTCCACATTCACCTCTCTGGTAGATTTATAAAAAAACGATAACATCTGTGTCTGACTTTCAGTCAGCTGACGACGATGCGCGTGCTGTCGCGCTGCTCGTGGAAATGGAGCAGACTTGTTGAACTGCCTGCTTATAACTACTGACTTTCATAGACTTAGCAAGCACAACAAAATGAACTAGCCTACACCCAAAGATTTATATAGCCAAGGGGGGAGTTTATCATTTTACCCGGGAGGGGTTGTCATCACCAGGGACTTCAACAATTTTACTGAGTGAAACTCCTAAAACAAGAAAAAATTTTTATTTTAAAATTGGGAATGATCTCTTTATTTCTAATTTTCGAAATTTTTTTTGTTTTTTTTTTTTGTTTTTTTGTTTTGGGGGGGGGGGGGGGGGGGGGGGGGAGGGCAATGTAAAAAAATATAAAAAAAAAAAAAATTTCTCCAAAAAAAAAAAAAGAGGAGAAAGAATGTTTTGTAATTTCTAATCTAATTATCTTTAAATACACAATCACGTGTGTGCTCCACAGCTGGGCCTTCATCTCACGCATCAGTGCCAAATATCCCCACAGATAAAACTCCCAGCAACAAGACACCTATTCCACATTACCAGCAGAAAACTGAATACCATTTATGTTCCACAGATGATCCAGTAAACGTGCTCTGCAAAACTTAAATCTGTAAATATAAAACGAGTTCACCCACATATCTCATCCAGTGAAGCTGACGCAGGTGAAGCTGCTGACATCATCATCGTCATGGACAGCGCTATGAAACCTCAATACATAGTTTTACACACATATAACAGTAAATTAAAGTCTTAATTTATGTTTATATGTTCCACGAGACCTCTTAAATTCTCTACACAGTAAGGGGGGAGGGAAAATAAAAACCTTTTAGAAAAATCCAAACCTTGCAGGCTGGCTCATTTAACAAGAGGCAGTTTGCGCTGGACATTTTACAAAACCTCCACAATAAAGACCAATAAACCAAAAGTTTCCTGGACCATAACATTAATCCTTGTTAATAACAGCTGGTTTATAACACAGGCCTACCTTACTACATGAAAACCAAATCCATCTGCCAGTCTTTCTTTGTGAAGTGGACGATGTCGGCGTCTTAATTACAGTTTATCCTTTGACTTGAAATCCATAATAAGTCTTTTCTCTGTGGCATCAGTTTTAAGCGATCCTGTCCAGTTCTGTTCCTGATGTGAGTCTTGATGCATCAACATGGGGATTAATTTTTTTCTTTCCACTCTAAGTCTGAAGTTGGTTGTCCATTTTATATTATTTGATGCTTTCCAGCAAAAGTTACCTTGGAAAATGTTTTTAGCGGCTAGCCACAACGTTGCTCTGGTTCAACTCATTCAACTGTTGTGCTAGCTCTTACCGCTCTGCTCAGATGAAAGTGATGTTAGGACTCACAAAGGCCTAGAGCTGGAGTTTTGCCTGCCGCGGGGCGTTTCCCTTCTATCCAAACCAGCATTCATACGTTTGCCTGGACCAGGGATTCATAAAGGCCTGACCGGGTCTTAACAGTGATGGATGATTTTGATTGGATAACATCCTGACAGTTGGCTCAACCTTATAACGCAGATGAGAGAAAATGTATTAAAGGTGCCATAACCTGCTGTTTTACATACACAATCATTCTTAAATTATCTTCAAATGAATTTTTAATTCTAGTTGGGTGGGACGAAAATTTAATGAGCTCATTTTAACCTCTTTTTATCCCCAACTATTGTTTATCGCGAGAATACGCACGAGAGTTAGACCTGTCTGTAAGCACGTTCACGAGGCAAACGTCAAAGTCAAAACAAAGTTTTATCAGGACAGAGCAGGTGAAGGAAATTTTGTCCCAATAGAGAAAAACATGATAAAAACTTAACGGTACGGTTGATGGAGAGGATCCACGGAGTAAAAGGGCTGGACTCTGATGAATATAAGGAGAAGACGTCTGACGTGAAGTTAACCAAACACTGTTAGCTTCTGTAGCTACATTAGCAGCTTGTCCATTCGTCAACCACCGTTTACTGGTCTCTGACACAAAAGATAATAAGTTACACAAGCAGCAACACCTACCGACTGCACATCCTCACTGATAAGTATAATCCACTGCTCCCTGGTAAAGCTGTCCCTTGTGTTAAAGCAATGAAAACTGTTGAATTTCTGCCGAGGCAACTCAGCATGGCAATCTCCCCCCTCCTCCTCCTCCTCCTCCTCCTTGTCGCCGGCGTCCTTTCTGACAAAGCTGGTCTACTCCGTGGCAGGTAATCAGCAGCCTTCAGGTGGTGCTAAAGACGCTAGCTTAGCAGCTTACTCGCAGCCTCTCTAGTTCACGTCATAACAGCTGGTCATAACTCCTCCGTGGCAGGTAATCAGCTCCTTTTAGGTGGCGCTAAAGAGGCTAGCTTAGCAGCTATCAGCCTCTCTAGTTCACGTCATTCGGAGAAAGAAATCCAAACCGCATACTGTGGAGAGCGCGTGCTTGTGACCGATTCTGGTGAGGAGAGAGCGCTCGCACTCAAAGACGAAGTTACTTTCACTTTCAGGAGTTTCTGGCACGTTATAACTGAGGTCCTGTTCCAATACACATGTGTTAACGTGAAAAAGTGGGATTTCCGGGTGATGACTCCTTTAAATGTATTGATTATTAAATTATTAAATAGATCAAACCAATATATATATATATATATATATATATATATATATATATATATATATATATATATATATATATACACTGCCCGGCCAAAAAAAAGCGCCAACAAAAAAAGGTCAAACATTTCACATTTGGTTGGACCGCCTTTAGCTTTGATTGCGGAGCATTCGCTGTGTTTCAGAAGCTTCTGAATGCACCAGATTTTTTGCATCCTGTTGCATTAATTTTTCACAAGATCTTGATGATGATTGTAGAGTCTGACCACAGCACATCCAAAGATCTAATGGGGTTAGGTCTGGACCTGTGGGGGCAATCATGTGTGAAAATGATGTCTGATGATCCCTGAACCATCTTTCACAATCTGAGCCCGATAATTCTGGCACGGCATCTTGGAATATGGCCGTGCCATAGGAAAGAAACATCCATTGATGGAATAATCTGGTCATTCAGTATATTCAGGTATCAGCTGACCTCATTATCTGAGCTCATGCTGTTGCTGAACCTGGACCTGAGCAACTGCAGCAACCCCAGATCATCACACTGCCCCCACAGGCTTGTACAGTAGCACTAGGATGATGCTGCATCACTTCATCTGCCTTTCCGGCCACATTTCTTCCTGGAAGACGATGGTCCACTATCCTTCCAGTTTTTCATAATGCGTTGGACTGTTCTGAACCCAGTTTCAGTAGTTTCTGCATCTCCTTAGATGTTTTCCCTCTTGATGCCAATGATTTGACCCTTCTCAGACAGACTAACATCTTTTCCAAGACCACGGATGTGTCTTTCCACATGGTTGTTTAGGAAATGAGAAGCAAGTCATTGCACCAGTTGGGGTTAAATAACTTGTTGCCAGCTGAAAGATAATCGCCCATGCAGTAATTATCCAATAGGAGGCTCGTACCTATTTGCTTAGTTAAACCCAGGTGGCGACTTTTTTTTTGGCCAGGCAGTTGTACACACACAGTATATAAATACTATATAAAATAAAAGTGTTTTAATTTTTTAAGGCCTTCTCTGAAGGTATTGAAGGCCCTGACAGTTCCCCACTGGTTTAGACCAATCCAAGAGATGAGTGAGCCCAATGGGATCCATAAACTGTGACGTTGCAGAAAAAGCTTCATGCTCTAAGCTTCAGTGGCTTGGTAAGCATGAGGAGAGCATGAATCTCTTTTCTCCCCTGCACAGCCTTAGTAATATATAATATTGAATGATTTGTCCTGTTTTTTCATGTCTAAAGTAGTTGAAGTCTGAAGTCTAAGGACATCTTTTTTTCCTTTTGACAGAGTTAAAATATAAAAGATTAGATCTGTCTGTCGGGTCTTGGAACATAATAAAAATCCAAACGTCACTATCATGCAAACGGGCAATAAAAATTAACAGCGCTGAGCATCATAGATGATTTGTTTACACACAAATTTAACTAATTAGCTGCTCAAATTCAAAAATTTGGGCAGCTAATTAGTTTTAATCAGGCCAGTTTTTGGTCATTTAATCATTGTGTCATCATGAATTCTGAGTAAGCTCATTACTTGTGTGTTTCTTCTCTTTTGCAGCTTCACTGTGCTCCGAGACAGAACCAGAGCAAAAATAGATGTCAGTGTCATTTCAAATGAGGCCTCAGAGGTGAGGTGAACTGGTGCGACAAGAAAAGGGAATAAGGGAGTTGTAATTATTTCTCCAAGAAGCTCGACAGTCAACAGCAAATAAAGCAGAAAAGGAGTTTATTACTGCTCACATTTATTTCATTCTGGTGGTGTTATGTTTCTCTCCAGAGACAGTCTCATAAAACCTTTAAGGCAACCATCCCTTAACACTGTGTACATTAAATCAAAGTTTGTCTATTAAATAAAAATGGAGCTTATGCTGAGCCATATGCAGTTTCTAAGACAGACAGATGACCCAACTACATGGATGATGCCAGCAGGTGCCTGCTTTATGTCAGCAGGAGGCCATTACTATGCAGATGGTGTTTTTGTTCATCACTCTTCAATAACTGATGTGAATGACAGTTTTAAAGCAACACGATGTAAGTTTCCAACCTTAAACTTTGTGTTTCAGATTAGTTTTCATGGCAGAGGGGCATTCATTTAATTCATTCCTGGAGCCATCATTGCCCAGCAGCACCCTGAGGCTGACAAATCAAACTTCACTACATTTTGTCCAGCCTGGAGCATCAAGTGACAGCTTCTTTTTTAAAGCCACCGCATCATACACCAGCAGCTGGCCACTTTGGTCACTTGAATGTGCACCATGGCTGATTCAGCAAAGAAATGCAAGAAGCCATTGTGATGTAATCTGCTCCAAGGGTCCACACGGGCTGAACAAATGCAGAGTTCACAGGCTAGAAGGTTTCTTTAAAATGATCATTTATTCCAAATTGCAATTGGACCAGGCACTCATGCCATCTCTCTTTGTCCTTCTCTCCCTCGAGAGCTTCAAAATCCCACAGTATATACACCTTAAAACCCCACCTATTCCAATTAGGATTGTACCATTTCCCAGAGAAGACACATAACCTCATTATTCTCCACCAAATACAGCTAATCAAACTCAAACAACCAAAACCCCCCAAAAGAATACCAAAATAATCATATACTGTACATTAATTCAACTAAGTCAAAATACAAAGAAACTACCAAAAAGAAAATATTCTACATGGTTTTACCCAACGATCTAATCTAGGGATAGACTACACCTGAGGCACACAAGTGCTGGGTTGGCCACTCCCCAAACACCTAACCTGCAAGACGGGTCAAAACAAAGAAACCATGTTTAACATACATCACCACAATTGCAATATAATACCAACGCAAACTAACCCGGGATGATAAATGTAGCAACATTAACAGAATTAGGAAAAAGATAGAGAAAACAAATATGAAATTAAGGTTAATGTAAGGGACAAATGGTGAACGGACAATCTCACCCACTTTGTCACAGACATTATCAGAGAAAACCTGTGTTCACACCGAACACGAATAAAATTATTCGCGCGAATGAATTATACGTTAAGTCAATGTACAGATGGGAATAGCACGCATTTGCTTGGGGCGTCGCGTTTGAGGCGAATTTGCGGCACGGCAAGCCCCAATCACGTGTCTTTCTCGCGCGAATGAGGCATCCTACTGGCGCGAATAGAGCGTATTTCATCTGTCAACTTACTCAAGTTGAAAAAATTGAACTCGAACGTTTTAAACGAGTGAACAATACGAGCCCCGTCATTGAAAATGAATAAGACGCTCTGCAGCTCGCTGCTTTCTTCTAGAAGAGAAAAAGCGCTTTTCTCAGAGAAAATCACAAAGTGCTGCACACAAAAGTGGTGTAATAATACCATAAATTTAGAACTGAAAACCCGGTCAGACAAAACCTCATTAACCTGCAGCTGCAGATCTCTGCAGACGGTGTTTGACGATTCAAACATCACAATGCCGACTCTGCAGCAGGAACAGAGAACCTGTAGTTCCTGGAGGAAGATGCAGCTCTGTCCTCCCTGCATAAATAAACTGAGGTTGTTTGTTATAAAACGTCAATATAATTCAATATGAGTCTGTGTTCAGACTAGTGTAGTATTCAGTTTGGTCACAAGATGACGCTCCAGTACCAGGAGTTCAGCTTCAGCTGATGTTAACACACACTCGCTCTGTGATCCAAAGGATGAAAACAGAAGGAAAGTGGTCAGTTATGAGTTGTTTTTAATCAGCTGGTTAAATTTTGAGAGGTGGAGACGAGGAGACGTCAGAGACTTATTAAACTTAGCTACAATAGCTAGTGACAGCAGCCACGATGTTTTGCTGGAAGCGCTAGCTAGCTGCTGCTAGCTTACTCACCGAAGGCAGATGGACAGATGCTCCGCAGCTGGAATACAGCGCCTGTAGTTTGTATCCTGGAGGGAAATTGCGACACCGATCCTCCCCAACAGATCATCAAACTGGGCTCGGGAAATTAGTGTTGTAGTACTCGAGACCGGTCTCGAGACCATTTTTTAGGTTCTTGGTGTTGTCTTGGTATAGACCGCATTTTGTCTCGGTCTTGTCTCGGTCTCGGACAGGGCGGCCTCGGGATTTTAGAACGAGACCGGTCTTGACCATTGCTGATTAGTTTTTTGTCCATAACTTAGCTGATAAGAGTGGAAAAGGAGCCTCTTAAAAACAGCTAATAAACATTGGTTGTCTCCTCCAGCTGCAGCTGCAGTGTGACTGTGACTGACGCACCAGAGAGGCGCGAGCTGAAAGGAGGAGAGCGGCTGTGTTAACTTGTTAGCGTGACTGCAGCTACCTTTGAGGACACAGATGTCTGGACCAGGACCTCGGTATTTATAATAAAATTAACCAAAAAACCATGAAGCTCAAAAGCATTTACCTGAGAACAGATTTCTGTGCGGATTGATACTGAAATAGTGATTGTTCCTCAACCAGCCACCTGGATTATAGAACTGGTTCTCAAGCTAAATATTATTTTCATATTATCATCATTAACATTAACACAGTGAAAACTAACTAAATTGTACGAATAGGTTGGAACTACTTCTTCTTCCGCCTGCCATGGCGCAACAGTGCACCGCAGCAGCTGGTCTCTCAGTCACTGATCAGTGATCAATCATCCACACAGCAAATGCTCGTCATTTTTTCAGACTTCAAGTATGCAGAGTAATTATTTTCACACTTCAGAGATCATTAAGAACAACTTACCTGCAGCAGTGATGCTTAGCAGGTCATTTTTTTCTCCAGGTTAGTGTAGAGTTCATATTTACTGAACTACTCCCTGTTTGCGCATTTCTGATTGAGTCTACATGCTTCTCACTTTATGCAGCGTGCGTGTTTAGTTCAGGTTCGCTGTTAATCTGAATTTTGTTTGATTATAAGCTTGTTTGTAGTGATTATATAATTTTATATTTGTGCAAACTGTCTCATTGCTTAACAAAATATGTTGTTTCTAAAAGTTTTCAATACTGTGATTGTGATGATGGTGATGACTGAAGAAATTTCAGATGACATGCAGAACTCTTACATGCATTTACGCACCGGTGAAGTTTCTGCATCACTTTGAACCCTTTGGAAGATATTAAGTTGAGTTGTCCCTCGACGTGCATCCAGTAATAATGGCGGAGACGGGGCAGTCACTATAGAAGGCATTATCTGCAGCAAAACTCCTTGATTTTTAAATAGAATGACCAAACGAACGAGTACTATTGTCCCGTGAGTCCAGATTTAGCTTTCCGTTAGTTATCAGGATGTTCTACACACTTTTCGGGACCACGCATTCACGATGCATGCTTCAGTAGTACAGCTGAGAAGAGCAGCTCGCTACCCAACAACAACAAAAACAAAATTTGCGGAAGTCTGAACTCACAGGACAATAGTACTCATTCGTTCGTTCATTTTACTTAAAGCATTGATGAAATGAAAGTTTTTCTGCACCCCCGCCATGATACTGGAAGTACACCGAAGGGTGACTCAATGCAACATCTTCCGAAGGACTCACAGTGATGCAGAAACTTTACCGGTGAGTAAATGCATGTAAATACTCCTAGAAATAAGGTCCGGGTTGAAAAAAAAGAAACTTATCCTTTAAACTCCAAGAGTGGCGTTGACTTGAGTCCATCATCTAAGTATCTCATGGGTGGATACATAATGGTGATGTTTAGTAGGTGTAATATATTGCTGTAATCTGTATTAAAGGAATAGTTCACCCACAGAATGATGTAACTTTATATTCCACTTACCCTCAGGTGAGCAAGACTCTGGAGCACATTTTTAATATCTCAAATGCAGCCGGCGATCAGGAAGGCTTCTTGTTTTCCCCCAACTTTCATATAATGGAGTTTGCCAGGACCCGAGCCAAAAAGGTCCATAAAAGTCCACAAAAACTTGTCAATATTCCTCCATACTGCTTATCCGATGTAATCCAAGTGTCCTGAGTGGGTAGCGTCCAAAATTTACTCAAAACGACATCATTTACTTTATTTTTAGAGCCTAAACAGTACTACACTTGCATCTCTAGCAAGCACATCGATGCACGTTCACGAAACCACGGAAGCCACAGCAGATGAGATTGCGCATTCTCTCTTCTCTTTCAAGTTTGAAGAAGACTTTGTTTTAAGATCAATAGAGCTGCAGACAAACCCTCTTGGACCCAAGAGGGGTAGGAAATATTAAAAAAAAAAAAAAAAAAAAGGACGTCTTGTGTTTGTCTGCAGCTTCTGTCACGGTCTTAGCACAATGTAAACGTGCATCGATCTTCTTGCTAGAGACGCAATGCATTACTGTTTCGGCTCTAAGAATAGGTACTGAATGAGCAAGCTTCTGTTCAGCTTTACCCTGATGAACGCGCATTTGCGTGCGTTCGTCCGAAAGTAAGATGTACTGCTGTTTAGGCTCTAAAACTCATCCTTCCTTTTATATTAAATGATGTCATTTCGAGTAAATTATGGACGCTACCCACTCAGGACACTTGGATTACATTGGATGAGCAGTATGGAGGAATATTGACAAGTTTTTGTGCACTTTTATGGACCTTTTGGCTCAGACCCTGGCAAACTCCATTATATGAAAGTTGGGGGGAAAACAAGAAGCCTTCCTGATCGCCGGCTGCATTTGAGATATTAAAAAAGTGCTCCAGAGTCTTGCTCATGAGCGTAAGTGGGAAATAAAGGTACATCATTCTGTGGGTGAACTATTCCTTTGAGTAAAAAAGAAGTGTCATTCTAATTCTGGAAAACCAAAGGACCTAAATTCAACCTTCAAAGAAAAGTTCTTTCATGTGTTTTGTTTGCTCAAAATTGTCAAACATTAACCATATAACTGAGGTCGGCATAGATCCCGTAAATGTCAAGTTTTTAGATCACTGTTACTTCCTTAGACGTCTTATCTTTTCTCATGCTGTCTGTCTTCTAATTATTCATTATACACGGAGCACTTATTCTCAAGCAGAAGCAGTGTGACAGGTGTTAATGCCGCACAATTTTAATAATGCATTCAAAGCTGGTGACCATCAGTAATTCTTGGTCACACACGGTCATAAACACATACGCACACACACACTCCTCCATGCAAAACACCATCTGCTCCTCCGATTCCTTCGCCTTTCCTCATCTTTATCCCTTACTTAGGTAGCTGATCTGCAACAAAGAGCACTTTTTAATGTCAATATTGAAGGCAAGTGATACTGAACATAAAGTCACAATCCAACGACCAAATCTCATGTTGTTTGATGAAACGATTGCAGTGAATGCGACTATAGGCGACTGCAAATACAATCTTATTTCATAATATGTTGTGTAAAAAAGATGGCAATGATTTACAAATCTTACTAACTCAACATTTCCTTATAGAACATAAACATCATATATGATGATGATATGACCCACTGAGGGTCACCACGAGCCGGCACTGATCATATCAGATGTTAAAACCGAGGGGCAAACTCCGCTGGAGAAAAATGAAGCCCTGGAACTAACCTTAATATTTGTAGTTCACTCTTCATCCACTAGGGGCTCTAAAACAGAGCAAATCCTCATAGACTCGGGCCAACTTCACAGCAGAAATGAACATGTTTACAGGCTGGTTCAGAACATCGTTTTAGGTTTAACAGCTCAAGTTTACCTTCATATCACCTATGAGTTTTTTTTTTATATATACTTCATCTTTTTAGATGTCAATTAATTTTGAAGTTACACATAATTAGGGGTGTGTCTTTCTGATTGACAGGCAGCAAACCGGATGGCAGTTTTAGCCATGGAGGCTAATAGTTAG
The DNA here is from genome assembly GCA_023101725.1 of Atherinomorus stipes. Classification (NCBI taxonomy): domain Eukaryota; kingdom Metazoa; phylum Chordata; class Actinopteri; order Atheriniformes; family Atherinidae; genus Atherinomorus; species Atherinomorus stipes. The sequence continues at coordinate 73,061 of JALJCO010012648.1, forward strand.
CTCCCTGCTTGATCCCAGGAAGGCCTCAGTCTGTAGCAGAGTTGCACAACGGTGGTTTTTAACTGGTTATCAGCAAGTCTGAGTGTGTCTTATGTAACCCGAAAATCATGAGCCTGTTTTTGTGGCGGGTCACTGGCCGTAGGCTATTTAGCTTCTGGAGTCACCAAGGGAACTTCCTCTGTTTCACCCCGACTCTGCTGTGGCTGTAGCGTGCTTGGGTGAGCATTTTGGGAATCCTGACAGATTCTTCTGGGATGTTAATGCTATGCACTGCACGGAAGTTATCAGTGGTAAGCTGTGGCGATCGACATTGTTTATTATGGCTATGTAGTCGCTAACTGACGCATTGTTTTACAGGATTGAGCTCACCCCTTACACAGTGACGTCATTCTCCGGATACGACGCACCTGTTGCCTGCTGTTTTACCCTCCTGAGGGATTTCCAACGGTGAGTTGTGTTTGCGTGGGTAGCGACCCACAGGAGAGTATATCTGTGTGTCTGTTTGCAGTTCCTGCTCCTGTCCAGTGTAGCTCATTGTTTGTTTGTTTTATGTCCTAACTTAATGTACTTCGAAGTTGATCCTGGTTTTGTGCTGTTTATTCACAATTCAGGCTCCTTCTGGGCCTTTTCCATTGCAGCTGCAGACGGCACGGTACAGCACCACACGCTAAAGACGACCAGGACGGTTTTAGTTTCCACACAGGACAAATTGTAGTCTACCACCTGGAAGTGGGTGAAGTAGACGTGGTCGAGACTGCTGTGATGTCATTGCCGTGCCACGTGGTGGGCAGTAAAGTAAAAACAACAATGGAGGGATTGGATGATGTCGAGGTGTTACTGCTGGTGTTGTTTTCTCTGTGGCTTGTAGTCACCGAAAACAGAGCCGGATGTTTTTAGAAGAGGCGAGGCGAAACATGTATGCCGTCACATGTGTATGGCGGCAACTTCCTTTGGCCAATCAGTGGAGAGCCATCAGGTACGTCATGTTTTGTGTCGAGCTAGCTCTGAAACAGGTGCGAAAAATCATAACGGCTTGTGAAGGGTTTTCCCAGAGGAAACAAATAAAGCGTGCCGTGCCATGTGGAAAGGTTTCAAAAACGGGCAGTGGAAAAGGCCCATTATTGAACCACCTTCTGATGCTGCTATTGGTTAAAAACCAGACAAGGTTGCAGTCATCTTAGCCCTAACCATGAGCTGTTACACTAACCCAGGGAAGTCGAGCTCCGATCCTCGAGGACCACGATCCTGCAGGTTTTCTTTCCCTTCCTGCTCCAACACACCTGACTCAAATTAATGAGTCATTGTCACGGACGTAGTTTTAGAAACTTCACACATGTTTTTCCCACAAACAAACCAGGTGAGTAGAAGCTTCCATGCAGATAATGTTAACTAGCTTAACATGATGTAGTTAAGTCTGTGTTAACTAGTCATTATTTAGCTAGTTAACAAGAATACTGTTGTTACCTACATCCTTTGCTATATAGTTCATGCTAGGAATAAAGCCAATCCTCCATCATTTATATAGAGGACTTGTGCTCATTATTGCTTCTTCATATTTAAAGGAAATCTTTGTCACATCATATGGAGTCGATCAGGCCCTGACGCACTGCTGATCAATATAATGTAAGGGAAAAATGTATACAAACAGGATTTTATACATACAAACTCATGATAATTGTGAAACTACATATTTATCCCTCTATATATAGAAATTTATGATTGTTGCACCACAAATTGTCATGCCTGAATATATTGTTGTCAGGTGAAGGATAGCAGGGATGCAGGAGGAGATACAGGAGGAAATGCAGGAGAAGCTGAAGGAAGTGGAGGAGGAAAGGCTGGAGGCTCACAGGAGAGGTTGAAAGAATAACCATGTTTGTCATGAGATGAAGCATTGTGACAAATGTTAGGTGATAAACTAACATTTGTCGGCTGCAGTCGGCGGCTGTAGCTCAGGTGGAAGCGCAGTCGTCTTTCAACCGGAGGGTTGTAGGATCGATTCCAGGCTTCCCCAGACTACATGCCGAAGTGTCCTTGGGCAAGACACCGAACCCCAAGTTGCCTCCCAATGTGCCTATCGGGGTATGAATGTGTGTGTGACTGGGTGAATGTGATATGTAGTGTAAAGCGCTTTGAGCAGTTAGTATCACTGGAAACGCGCTATATAAGTACAGTCCATTTACCATTTAACCTGTATCAGAGCTTTCAAATTTCAAACACCTGCATCTACAGTCGTCCTCAAAATCATTCATGCCCTCCAACTAAAGAAGAGGCTAAATTGACAATAGTAATTCAAATAACAAGAAACTAAAGAAACAAATAATTATTATAAATAATTACAAAATTATATCTTAGTGAAATAATTTTTTTTATTATAGTTGAAAATTATTTAAAAAAAAACAAACAAACAAAACTGTCCCAGGCACATTAGAGCACCTTTCCCATGAAATGTGGTCCAACATACCTGTCAACAGGTGCAGAAGCATTTTTGAACATTTCAGAAAACACCTGATTGCCGTGATTGCCTCAAAGTGTTGCTCAACAAAGTTTTAGTTCAGGAACCCCATCATGCTCGTTTACTTATATTATATTTTTTGTGTTTGTTTATTATATTTCTTTCAAACCACAATTCAAAATCAATGTCATGATTTTCATAGAATTTTTATTTATTATTACTTTTGTCAATTTCAACTTATTTAACTGACAACTGATTTTTTTTTTCCTTCTTTAATTTTAGGGTATGAATAATTATGAGGACGACTGTACATATTTTGTCAGATGAAAGAAGCAAACAGGCCAGGTGCAGTGTTTTACTGAGGTTGGTGAACTAAAAAGTCTGTAAAGGTGTGAAGACATTATTTTACTGGTCAGAGATACTAATGAGCAACTAGCAGTGAGTTCACGAGCTGGTCAGGAACTCGCAGTAGGGACATGAACTAGTTTATTTGTCAGTATTTTTGTCATTGTAATGACTAAAATTAGAAGTTACTCATAAACATTCCACCTTTTGTTACGTTTATCTTAACTAGTTCGGCCGCTGCCAGGTTTATTAATAATACTTGTGTCCCCCCCCACCTTTGAAATCAAAATTTTGTCCTCGTGCAGAACCTCATTGGCTGTTGGTGTCATTTAATTGTGTCAGGTGTGTTGGAGCAAGAAGGGAAAGAAAACCTGCAGGACAGGTTGGCTCTCGAGGGCCGACTTTGGACACCCCTGCACTAACCTTTTAAACTTCTTGGACAAGTCCACAGGTAAAATGATCTGTTTGCTCATGTTGAAAGTTTTTCCTCCCCTATGTTGAGAGTCGTTCCAGACTGCAGTGTGTAGCTGCTCTCAGTGCATGAAAACCTTTGCTGATTGGTTGTGGTGCCATGCGACAGCGACCAAAGTTAAACATTTTTCAACTTTCTTTTGTTGCACTGCAGACCTGCATGTGCACGACTGAATGACATAATTTCATGTGCACAAATGTCGCCTGTTGATTGGAAAGGATAAGCGATTTTTGCCACGTCATACAAGTTTCGTAGGAAATGAATGGAGAAGCAGCGACGTCGCCTTCCGTGTGTCAAGCCCATAACAGACAGACTCCAGCAATATTTGTAGGATTCTTTATCATAATAAATATTGGACCATATGAGGGGAATGAGCTGCTTGGCAGACGTCTGCGCTCTCTGAGTGCTTTTCTAATTTAACATGTTGCTGCCATCAGATTCAATATGAGCTCAAACATTATTTTCCATGAAATGATAAAAACGCCTCAGTTTTAACATCTGATAAGTTGTTTATGTTCAATTGGGAATAAAATCTGGGTTTATGAGATTTTTGCTTCCTGTTTTTACTTCGTTCAAGTTCAGGTTCAAGTTTATTTATAGAGCACACTTAACAACAATCAGCTGATCGCCCAAGGTGCTTAACAATAGACAAACATGGCACAAAGTGCAAAAAACACTTGAAACTCAACAGCAGAGACCAATGACAGCACAAATGATAAAATTAAGACTTTAAATTAAACAAACATATGTTAAAAACAGGGGAAACAAAACTAATAATAATAATAATATCGCGGAGGAAACCACAAAACGGCAAACATGATAAAAATAGAATTCCAAAAATGAAAAATATAAAAATATAGATAAAAAGTGAATAAATAGGCAACAAATAGGAATAGAGCATAGCAAACGCCTGGCTAAAGAGAAACGTTTTAAGTGCTGACTTAAAGACGCACAACGTAACTTTTAGACCTTAAAAATCTGCGTTTCTGACTCGTTTTGATGGCACACCAACGTTCATTTTGCGCATTTTCGAGCCGTCACTGCCCAGAGGCGTCCCAGGGCTCAGAAACAGCACTATGTAAGATTCCCATCCGGGACGCGACTGTGACGTTGCAGCCGACTATTGGCTGCAGCACCGCGTCACTCACTAGCAACCGGATGTAAACCAGGGATCAACCCTGCGAGTGTTTTGAATGCACATCATGTCGGATTCGGTAAAGAAACATTACAGGAGGAAGAGAGGAAAAGGAAGAGAGGAAGGGACAGAACAAGAGTCAAGATAAGACTGTCTTTTACTGGCTGGAGTGAATCACGGTGCAGGTATGATACAAGATGGATGCTAGTTTAGTCGCCGATAGGGGGCGCGTCACTGAGAAAACTGCTAAAAGTTCCGTTGTGTGTCTTTAAACATGGTGACAGACTCAGCAGATCTGACACAGTGGCAGTACGTTCCATAGACGGGGGGCCACAACAGAAAATGCTCTCCCACCCTTCGAGGTACATTTAAATCTCTGTATCACCAGGAGACCCCGAGAAGAAGATCTCAGAGCCCTGGGGGGGGGGGTCGTAGCGGACCAGGAGCTCTGAGATGTACGAAGGGGACAGAGCATTAAGGGCTTTATACACCAGCAACAGAATTTTAAACTGGATTCTAAAACCCACTGGAAGCCAGTGAAGCTCGGCCAAAATAGGGGTGATGTGCTCACGCCTGCCTCTGCCAGTTAGCATACGGGCAGCAGCATTCTGAGCTATTTGAAGACGATGAAGACTTACATTTTAAACAACGTCCAAATTTTGGGGGGAATTGAAGTATGATGGATGGAGTCTGAGGGCTCCACATCAGAGCACATCTCTGTCTGCATATCTGCCTACAACAGTCTGGTTCCTCGTCTTAACCGGTACAACCTCAGGCTCTGCTGCCACACAATCATGTCTGGGTGAGTTATAGAAAGCACTGCTTTTCTTCTGTGTATTCTGGCCATATCTCAGTCATATTTCTGCAATTTTGGCCTCCAGCCTCTCTGGCCGCTTTCCCTCCGTCAGTTCATTCAGCTTTTCAGGCTTGCGGTTGGCATTTCTTCATTTCATACCCCATCTTCCTTCTGTCTGACTGTCCAAACTTACTTCCCTACCCTCATTTTCTGACTTTTTGCAATATCCAGATTTACAATGAGGCCTTGCCCACCAGTACAATCTGTGCCACACAAAATCAGATACTTGCCTCAGATTCTCAAACTGTAACCTTCCATTTATGCTCCACATAAAGCAGAGATTTATACTTGAATTGCACTTCTGGTGGAGTGTTCATTCGGTGTTCCCACACAGCTTATCTATCTTTATTGCTCACACACCAGCGGTTGCTGAACTTGGTGTTTGGCCAAAAGCCACGGTGTTCACTGGAGTTTCTTTATTATTCCTCTTGAATGTCCTTGCAGACATAGGACTTTAATTTCCCAAGTTAACCCCACAAATCAAGATATTCAACTTTAATAATATGCAGTTATGAGATTTTCTTTCCTCCCACTGTTGATTTTATCTGAGTGGCCAGTGCAGACGTGAGAGAATACTTATATCCTTTGCAATCAAGATGCATTCACTTCTGCTTTTGTAATTGCAGGCATATGGAGTTCATTGATGCAGGAAAGTCCGTGTCAGTAGGTGCTGCTTGTTGTGCTGTTTAGCAGAGAGCTTGTTTGAGGATATTTTCAAAGACGCACCATGGCCTGAGTCATGGACCTTTTCTGTTTGATTCTAACAATTCGTTTGACAGATTCGGCTTCACAGTCCACTTTATTCAGATGCATCAAACAACTTTACTTGACTTTGGTTGTTTTTTAGACAGCCATCATTCTGGGTCTGCAGACTGTTGTCTTCTGAGTAAATGGAGAAAAATGAATGAGCAGGGCCATTCTGTTGCCACTGTAATATCACAGAGGCACTGCCACCAGCTGTGCCTGCTAAAATTAACGTCCTCATTTTCGGAAAAGTGTACCACGTGGGGAGCCGATCACCTCGCGTATGAATGGTGGAAAGATTGATCGTCCGTTACAGATGACAGATAAAAATTGGTCCCCCTGTCTACAAAAGCTGCAATGGCTTAAAGGTGCAGCGAAAAACAAAATCAAAGGTCAGTAACAGAGAAATAGTTTGATAGGCGCTGGAGCAACATGTGGGATAAGAAAAAAGACCATAGAAGACAGAACACATGTATACGAAGGCTCTGTACCAATACCCACGAAACCCGGTGGCCCTCTGTGAAGTGTGCACTTGGTAGAAGTGCTTATATAAGGGTTGGAGTGTGCAGGTTGCAAGTGTGGGAAAATCAAGCAGCAACCTCTGGTGGCCAACTATACCTGGAAGTAGGGCTGCACAATTAATCGCTAAAAAATCGTGATCTCAATTCACACATACATGCAATGTCAATTCTACCCACAACAATTCTGAAACATTTTTAATCATGAGCTTATCACAAATAAGTTTCCATTCCTCCCAGATTTTTTTCAAGCCCCTTTAAATGCAATACTGCCGTTGCCTCCCCACCCCCTAACCAATGTTAAAGAACTACAACTATGCATCTGCCAAAGAAATGCTCCAACAAAGCTCTTGTGCAAACACATGCTTTATTTTGAATTACCTTTTGAATAGGTTGTTTTGTTTGTTTTGTTAAAGTTTATTTGTGCAATAAATACTTTTGGGGAAAAAAAAATCGCTTCAGAGAATCGTGATCTTAATTTTAAGCAAAAAAAATCACTATTCACATTTTTACCAGAATCGTGCAGCCCTACCTGGAAGAAGTACATATTTGTAGTTCTCCCTTCATCCGCTAGGGGATCCAAAACAGAGCAAATCCCCATAGATTCTCATGTTAAAAACACCAACTTCACAGCAGAAATGAACATGTTTACAGCCTGGTTCAAACATCATTTTAGGTTTAATAGATCAACTGTGAGGGGGGTGAATTTTTTTTATAACTCATCTGTTTAGATGTTATTTAATCTTGAAATTACACATAATTATGGGTGTTCTTTAGAATGACATGCGGCAGACCGGAAGCCTGCCTACCGACCGGTGGATCCTAGTTAGCTCTTTGTTGGCTCTCGTTAAGGTCTCAGGCTGTAGCAGAGTAGCACAAAGTGGTTTTTAATCAAATAATAGCAAAGCACCGAAGTTGGCGTCTTGGCGCGGGGCTTCAACCAATCGGAGCGACTCAATTGCTGCGTCCCAAATCGCATACCTGCATACTCAATACTCAAAATTTTGAGTATACTACATCTAAATGAAAAACAGTATGCATAGTATGTGAAAATTAAGTATGCAAAAGTACCCGGATGACGTACTCAAACCCGTCAAGATTTTGAGTACGCGACTGTGGACACTCACCAGTGGAAAGATGGCAGCGGAGAGCGGTTCTTCGTACGAGTCCACAGTGAACACGGCGGCTCTTTACAAATGTAAGTTTGTGTTGTTTTTCTCTAAATGCCTTTTACCATGAAGAACCACCAGCTGTGGTCATTTTCAGCGTATTTGTGGTGTACCGATGTTTATTTTAAATGCGAACGGTGTCGCTAACGCTCATGCTAGTTAGCTATTAGCTGCCGGGTTACGAAGCATTACCCACAATAACCAGGCGAATAAAAATAACCGGTGTCGGTACACGATCACCATGGGCCAGAGAGTGTACGGCCAATAATACACTGTTATAATAGTATTGTTCCGTCCAAATAATTGAAGTATTTTAACTTTGGTGGTGCACCGTGGTGCTTTCACTGTCGGCTCGGTCAGCTGCACTCATATCAACAAAAGAGTGAATTTCCCCATTAAATGTTAATATTGTGGTAAATTAGATAAGTTTTTGCCTTCACTGCTGGGGAGGCTGGTATCAGAGCCAGCCTCAGATGGGTAGATGGTTTGTCAATACTACCAGCATTAGTTATGGAGGTTTTATCTGTAGCATTATTTGTTTACTTATTATATGATTTCTGTAACGTATGTTTTGCTCTTTCTAGGGGCAGACGAGGATACCCGGGGACTCTGCCTGGAGGGGCACTGGGGCATTAATCTGGCAGTACATCCTGGGGTTTGGAGGCGGAGTGAAAAAAAAGGAAAAATGTCTGAAATAAAATCAGTTTAATTTATATTAATAGTGGTGTGGTTTTGTTTATTTTTTTTGCTGTCTTTTTTTGCATTTACTTATTTTTTATAGTGTCCTCACAGTAACATGCTGTAACACTGATGTTTCAATAACAATGATGTAATATAATTACCTTTTACTCACATTATGTATTACGCTCATACTTGTGTGTTTTTTCATTTTAAGTATTTCTAGCATACTTGTAATTACATCTGTGTGGACACAAGTTTGAGTTTAAAATTACGTCAGATGTACTAGTAGGTTCACACAAATTACCATCGGCTGCAAACCTGCGCAGCTTCAGCCAGTAGCAGGAGATCAATTTGCCGGCGCCGATTTCGGCGTAAGGCTTCCCCAAGGATGTTCATGTTTTCCTGATGAGAAATAACCAGAAAAAAAACACTTAATGGTAAAAAAGCGCCGGCAGAAGATGGCGGCAGTGCGCTGTGGCTGTACGCTGGTCAAAAATTTCCGTAGAAAAAGTCGACACCGGTGTTTCATTTCCGGTGAGTACTCCACACGGGAGTATGCGATTTGGGACAGCACTGCATACTTGAAAGTCACGTACTAAGCCACTAAGTACATAGTATGGTTAGTGTACTCAATTTGGAATTTTGAGTATAGAGTATGCAAGTATGCGATCTGGGACGCAGCAAATGTCATGACACAGATACACATTATCTGACAGGAGGGGAAACACCCAGGAGAACCAGGGAAATCTTCTCTCTCTCTCTCTGAGGACAGAGCAGGATAAACTGTGATCTGTGTCTGGTCCCGGTGTCTGAATGGTGTTGTGATGACCTGCTGTGCCGATGGGATGTAATGGGCTTACAATGCTGCCCCACATCGGGACAGCGAGTTGTCAAACTGGCCTGGATCAGATGGCTGAAAGCGCCCCTCGCCAGCACGCAACTCCTGGAGTAAATGATGAAATTCATTGCACTCAGAACACCTGGAGTCATCTGGTGAACCAGACACGGAGCAGAGATGCCCGACAACGACATTCCCTAGCTTTGTCTATCACATAAAGTTGAGCCGCTCTCTCTCCTGCATCTGCCATGGTGCAGACAGACCGGTGACAAGAAAAAGAAAAAGGAGGGGCTCCTCCCAAGGCGTGTCGAGCGCACCTTGGCTGGGCATCCCTTGCCACGTCTCAGGGGCGTCAAGACGCTGGAACTCAAGCGTCTGAATTTTTAGTGACCAGGCGCCCAACTTTGGGCATCAGGCGCAATTTTGACGCCCAAATTGCGTTTGGTGTGCACGCAGCCTAAGCATGTATTACCTTTAACCCGCCACATAGGGGACTACAGTAATCTTCGTTAGCTCCTGTTAGTTTCGAGTTAGCTCGGTTCGCGTTTAGGCCAGAGTACGTCAGCTGTCAATCATTTTCCCCGAGGCCGCACTTTGCCCACTTTAGTATTTTCCTGGAGTGACGACACACGCTACATGGAAAGATGGCGACGGTGGGACACGCCCAACTGGCTTCACTTTCGAGAAGGGTCTATCTGCGGCTCGCAAGACAGAAGCGTGTCGTAGAGTGACATCACTCTACTACACGTCCACCAGACCCATGAGAGCATGGTAAAATCTAACCCTACCCCTGACCCTTACCACGACCCACCATGAGACACGTCCACCATAGGACACGCCTCTGGGTTGCAAGCTGCAGATAGATACATTTGTCACTTTCCCTGATTCAGACAAGACCAGATACTACGTCCAGATATTTGTCTTTGGGGAAAACAGTGGAACTGGGACAGTCTATGGTCTTTTCATATCGTTTCTATCTGTAAACTCAGCCTTACTTATGTTCTGGTGAAGAAACGTCATGTTCAGACCTAAACTGAATAAAGTTTAGTCATTTCATCTAGGGCTGTTCGATATAGGGTGGTTTTCATATCAAAAACCGGTTTATTTTTGTTATATGGACTTTTCATATACCGCTTTACCGGTGAATAGTCCAGACAACTTTCGGAACATGCGCAGTGGGAAATTGTTTAAGTGGGGACTGATTTCACTGCTGACGCAAACACTACAGTGTGTGAAAAGCCGGTCAGAGAGTTTAAAGTGAAGCACAGGTTGATTACTCAGAGGAACTAATTCCCAAGAGATTAGCCACGTCTGTCACTTGGATGTTTTTTGGCTGTAAAACATTGGACATGGACCAAACAACTATTTCCAAACCCTGTCGAGCAAAAGTGGCGGTGGTAACGAGCTGGCGGCGGTAACACTAGCAGCTAGCTTAGCTGACAACACGTTTTAGAGAAGCAAAAATGTCGTGATGCGGGACTGGACATGAGAAAAAGAGCAAGCAGCAATCAAGATAAACATGTTTTACCTTGCCAAGGATATGGTTCCTAAAAATACCGCAAAGAAAGACAGCTTCAAGATGATGGTGAAAACTTTGGATCCCACGTATGTTCTGCACGTTCAGGATGTAAACATCCCGAACATGAGAGCATGCTTTATAAATGAATTCGCAAGATGCAGCAATGTGTATATTATTATTTTAAAGCGGCAGAATTGGCTATTTACTATTCTTACTGTGCAGCGGAAGGCAGCCAGTGAGCAGCTGTTAAGATGGCAGCAACAACAGAGCTACTGTGGAAAAACAGAGCTGCATGACCTGCATTCCTTATTGGAGCTCACACTGAAGTATTGCATGGTAATGCAATGGGAAAACATAGCCATGTTTCCAGAGGGGCTGCACTGTGTAAAAGTTTTTACGTTGTGTATGTGTGTGTGTGTGTGTGTCTGTATATATACACAGTATATATGTTGTTTATATATATATATATATATATATATACATATATATATATATATGGGCAATGTTTCGCCCATAATTTTTGGCCACGCCCACAACCTGGAAGTAGCGCCAGGAAAATCGTGTATAGAATATGTTATAAAATCTGCACGTTTTTTATAAATGAATGAATGAATGAATGAATTACTGAACTCATTTATGTAAGGTGGTAAAAATGAACTGTACAGGGATAAACAGAGGTGAAAGTAAGCCGGAACAGCCCGGAACTGCGTTCCGGTAAGAAATGTTCGGACCTCTCCTACCGGAACGGAACCGGAACGCTACGCAAAGCAACTTTCAAGACTGGCGGGCTGACCATCGGGAGCACCGAGACGTTTTGCGGTCTGCCCGCCGAACTGGCTGCTCAGTGATTGCACACAGTCAGGTCGCGCTTAATATTTAAATAAACAATCCGTCATGCTGCTCATCAGGGCATCTACTGCACCCCGCTGGAGCTCACACAACGTAACAACGTTGGACAGAAACAAACACACCCTACTGTCTGTGACAACGTTGGACACGCGCACCTGCCCCCCTCCTTACCCTCCTCCCGCACCTTTGCAGATGCAGAGTGAGATCGAAAAGGCAAAAATAAAGCTGAGGAGTCTTATAAAGAAAGAAAAAAGCACAGGCCAGAGATGTTGCAAAGTTCTGGAAGATAACCGACATGTTTGTCAGTGAATGAGCAGGTGAGACAACAGATCATCCAGCACCACGAGCTTAATAAGTAGGAGCTGATGGATAAAACTAACTTGATAAAACAAAAGTTTGAAGTTGCAACAAAGAATATTACAAATTCTAGAAGATGGTTAACTACATAAAGCAATATAATTAATGATATGAATGCTGAATTCTTTAGGCTGTATGATATTTTATTTAAAATCCCATTAAGATTAAAAACATTTGTTGTTATATGATATAGCCATTGCATAAATAGTAAATTACTGAATCTGAATAGCTGGAATTATGGGTGACTTTTGAACTTTTCTTACAAAGATGGAAAAGGGAGCAGAGTCGGCCTGTAAGCAGCTGCAAGAGGACTGCAGTCAGCAGTGGTGGACAGCAGCAGTCAGGAATCAGACCAGGAACCTCCAGGTACAATTTAAGTACAAACTAAACATGCAGGTGATGCTTTTAGATTTATATTTTACTTATGATACTCAGTACGCAATTAACTTTACAGATGTAGATTATTTAAAGTGTTACTGTCATTCTGCAGAGGAACAACATACACTGAGTGACTATGGGTGACACAGTAGTCTAATTTCTAACTAGTCTGGTACCTGTTAGATTAAAAATAGGATTAGTCTCAAGTTAAGGTGGACAATGGTTTAACCTATTTTATTTGATATGTGTGGGAAGTCCTTTGGCAAACAAATAAAAATGGAAGTGAGGAAACTCAACGTGTTCTTTCTCACAACAGAGAAAAAACTTAAATGATGTTGAAGTTATCGTTCTGATGCTCTCTAAAATAAATGTAGCCTATAACTTGTCATCTATTACATGACGTGTCTGATATGTTACATTATGCTCTTATGAATGTGTACAAGACTGAAAAATCAGTCAGAATAGAGCACGCTCTTGGTATGATGCGAGCACGCAAAGCGCGTGAGCAAAAAAAAAAAAAAAAAAATCTAGTTGCACAGTTCCTGCAAGAATCTTATCTTCCTTTCACCACTGGGGATAAATAACTGGGATTTTCATATTCTAAACTAAATGTTTATCTAATGATTAAAGTGGGTGCTGTGTGACTGTTATTGTTGACACAAAATGTTCACAAATGTCTATAAAGACGTATGTCAGGTAAACAGGTCCCCCTTCTAAAAGATATTGCATCTCAATGGAACTTACTTGTGTAAATGAAAGTTAAATAATAAATACAGGTACTTTTATCAGTAAACTAATAACTTTCAGATATTTAAAGCATACTTAGAAGTGACATGGAAACTTCAGTTATTATTTCACATGGTAGAAAAATTAAATATTTCAATATTTACATCTTAAAAGACATTTTTTCGCCACAGACAGGACCTCATTCACAAAGGGTTAGGGGTTAGGGGTCAAAACGTCACTTGCAGCAATGAATTGTGGGCAACATCCTTCTAAGTGTGTCTTGACGCTGCAATTGGGGCAGTGCGAACGTCCACCATGGAGAATTGGTTCCGGGACAGGGTCCTTATGGAAGGAGTTAGTTGTAGTGTAGTCATCACCGCTCCTACAGCCGATGGATCCACTCACAGACTAAAACATGTTTACTGTATGTCTGGAAGAATTTTGGCCACTGACAGCCACCGTCCATTCACAACTATTCAATATGATATGATCATATTGATTCAGTGAGAAATGATTTAGTGTTTGGCCATTTTGCAAATTACCCCAATGCGATGAAGATGTAAGTCAGGTTTCAGTTGCATCGCATGCTTGTTTAACAAAACACCGTCACATTCTATACGTTGGCCTTTAACACGTCTATAAAATGTCAGGGAAACTGAAAGAATGTCACCGTACAGTTGCTTTTTCTGAGGGCAACAAGAGTTTTAATTTTCCTCTCCAGTAATCCAATGAGCAGTTCCCTTGAAACATGGTCTTTGTCTTCCAGACCTCAGCCTGACCTCCACCCTTCCTGTTAAACACTGTTAATTACACTTTGAAAAAGCTTTATGATCTTGAAGCATCAATAATTTTCATATTCAAAGTGCCGGGCAGCCTCTGAGAGGAGCCGATGATTGCTGACTATTAGGATGAGCATGGAATATTATTATGACTGAAAAATCTGTTTCACCAGATGTTTTTTTTTTTTTTATCTTTAGATTTATGAGTTCTGATCAGCTCATGTTTTTACTCTCTTCACAAGATAGAATTTTAAGGCCATAAAACTTTCCCACTGTGTATACAGTCTAGCTGGTACTGGCTAAAATGGAAAAAAAATGTTCACGAGTCAGTGCTCAACATGAATCGATATCACATTTTAATTTGAAACCATCCCTTTCATTCATATTAAATCACCATAACAAAGCTACAATATCTTTATTTTCTTGAGCTCAGACATTAAAATGAAAAATAATCTTTTCTGTGAACAAAAACAGACTGAACGACATTCTGGATGTTGAGCTGTAAAATGTTCAGATTACAGTAAAACATTCTGGTTGTTAGAACAAAGAAAATGGAAACATCTCTCATTTTATTTCTTTAGCTTTCAGCTATTTGGAGCAGTTTTTTAATGCATATTTAAATGTTAAAAAACACAAAACAATGAACTCTCATTACGGCAGCAACAGGCATGGACGGATTTAGAGCTGCAACGATTGCTTAAATAATTTGAGTTATTCAATCCATAAAATTATTCGAGGGAAATTAACTGCTTTGAGGATTAAAAAAAATTTCATCTTTTATTCTGTGGATCGTTTTTCTGTTACACAACCCGGGAAGAACGTTAACGCAAGTGACGTTCCACCCGGACGGGTATTTCTGTGTTCATAACGTTTAGCTTAATGCTAATAACCTAACTAACATGGAGGAAGGAAAACTGTATGGGACCCTACAAACTGGATGGAAAGAGAGAGAAAACACAGTACTCTCTCCACGGTTCGGTACGCACGTGATCCACAACATATTTTTCCAATTCTAACTTGAGTAACATATTAAATGTACTGGAAAAGGAGTTAACAGCTGTTGTGAGATGGGTCAAAAATAATAACATGATCTTAAATCTCTAAAACAAAGTCGATGCTTATTGGAAGCAAACAGCGTTTACATAAAATTCCTCCTTTCATCTTAAATATGGAAAGTTTTAAACTAGAGCAGGTTCAGCAGATGAGACTTCTGGGGGTCGCAGTATCATCATCTCTCATGGTCGCCTCATGTGGACCACATTATCAGTAAAATGGGCAAAGCTATTGCTGTAACAAGAAAATGCGCTTTGCTTCGTCACTCAGGTGGTCCTGAAGCAGGTAGTTCAGTCGCTTGCGTTATCACAATTTGAATACTGCTCCATTATCTGGTCCGCCCAATGGCGTAATTTCACGGGGGATAGGGGGGTTTTGACCCCCCCAATAATCAGAGCCAGGTGATATAACCCCCTAAAAAATAACACAACTCGGATTTAATAATAACATTACTGATCTTTTATGAACATATTGTTAATTCTTTTTATTAGCTACAATATTTTCTAGCAAAACAACAGCACCTTTAATCATCTGGTATTGTAACGCACCCCCCTCCCTCTTCCCCCCCCCCCCCCCCCCCCCCCCCCCCCCCCCCCCCCCCCCCCCCCCCCCCCCCCCCCCCCCCCCCCCCCCCCCCCCCCCCCCCCCCCCCCCCCCCCCCGCCGTGTATTTGGTATTACCCATACCAGCCGCTTTCTATCTTATTGCTGTGTTTGATGGATGGAGGGAAACAGAAGACCAACAGTAATGTAAAGAAGAAAAGGTGGAGAGACGACATGATTCATTGATGATCGACATCAACCTTAATAAAAAAGAACTGATTGGCCAAAGAGGGTAAATACACGCACATGAGGGGTAAATACACGCACATGAGAGGTAAATACACGCACATGAGGGGTAAATACACGCACATGTGCGTCTTCATCTGTGCACTCCATCAGCGCGGACAGAGCGCACGTCGGAAAACACAGTAACCGCTTAAAAGCAGACACACACACTAGTGTTAGGCTTTTCTCTACCAGAGACCAGGATGTGGTCAGGTGTATTTTAGAAGAACTGAAGCTCCCCAAAGTTTATTTGGAATATTGATTTCATTATTGACTCTCTAACAAAGCCCACATGGTAGTTATCCCTGTTAGGCTGATGCTAAGACTGTTATTTCCCAGCTGTCTCTGAACGCAGCACAACTTCGAAGTTGCAAGTTTCACCGTTTTGATCGCCTTCCTTCCTCTCCTGGTCGCGTGCTCATGGATGTAAACTGGATCAGTACATGATCCATGCTGAAGTTTAGAAATGCAGAGCAAAAAGCTCCCAAAGTTGTTGTTTGGTTGTTTGTTTGTTTGTTTTTTTAATGCTGTGACGTTTCGGGCGTTCTTCACGATATTTCACTTTCATCCAGCCAGTACCGGTTCACCCAATACGCACACTACGCACGTTGCGAGGGCCCCGCAAACTCATAAAGGCCACGTGAAGGGATAAAAAAAAAAAAAAAAAAAACAACGTGACGACGTCACTGCCCGGTCGCGCATGTGTCCCGCATTTCCAGCACATCAGGCTGGAGAGAAGTGAGAGATGAAGCGGAGTTAAAGGATATGAGAAAAGGAGAAGGAAAGAACATAAGAATGAACCGCAGGAACAGCAGTCAGGTAACTGTCTGCTCTCGGTGGGAGAATGAGAGGGATTCGTACAAGTTTGACCTAAATTAGCGGGGGGGGGGGGGGGGTCTCCGGTCTCCCTGTGCATCTTGCTGGCTGCCAACAGTTGAAGTTACAACTGTGCTTACAAAACAATAAAAAAGTAAAGGATAAATACTGACTAAGATTTAAGTTCGTTAGCTTGGATTACCAGCAGGCAAATATACAGTCGTCCTCAAAATTATTTATACCCTCCAATTAAAGAAAAAGGCTATATTCACAATAGTAATTCAAATATCAACAAACTAAGTAAACTAATAATGAATTTTTTAAAAATCATAAAATTATCATTAAGTGAAGGAAAATATTGATTTTGAATTATGGTTGAAAATATCATGTAGAACAAACAAACAAACAAAACTGTTGCAGACACATCAGAGCACTTTTCTCATGAACAGTGGAGCAAAATACCTGTCAGCAGGTGTAGAAGTCTTTTTGAACATTACAGAAAACACCTGATGACAGTGATTGTCTCAGTGTCGCTCAACAACATTTTAGCTTCGGAGCCCCATCATGCTTGTTTACTTGTTTTATTTCTTGTGTGATTGTTTTTAATATTTCTGTCAAACCACAATTAAAAATCAACATAATTTTCATAGAATTTTTATTTATCATTACTTTTGTCAATTTCAACTTATTTCACTTAATTTTTTCCTTCTTTAATTGGGGGGTATGGATATTTTGAGGACAACTGTAGATGCAGATATTTTCTAAGAATATAAGAATTGAAATTCATAAAATATTCTGACAATGGTGCTAATATAATGATTTGTATGATAAATGATAATATAAATAATTTGCCTACATTTGAAGTATATGAAAGTAAAACAAGCACAACCAATTTGATGGAGATGAATTAATATTAGCCGTATCCATATAACAGGTGCTGTGCTTAAGTTTTCTCCGACAAGCAGCAGCACAGACAGAGCAGGTTCATTTAGGACAGGAACAGATGCGCCAGCTTTATCATCCAGTGCAGGCACATCCACAGATGTGCAATATATATATTTATGTTTAAAGCACTGGGTGTCATGTGCAACTATTGAAAGTTTTTGCTGTTCCGTTAGGAGGGCCCCTTACCAGAATTTTCCTAGGGCCCCTTGAAGGTCCAAACCGGCTCTGCATCCAGCACCAGTCCTCACTATCTGGGATGCGCGTGATTTACTTCTGTGTGAATTTTAGAAATGCGACGTGACTTCACAGCGTTCAGTTGTCATATGATTATTTAGTTTATTAATTATAATAATTAATTAGTTATTATATCATGTGTCAGTAATCGGGAGGTTACCTGTTACAGGTGCATGAACACTCTGCACTTTAAGGTTGTTCATGCATTCTGAGCTTGTTTTAAAATTAAATGTATTAATTAATATTAGATTATTGTAGCTACAGTGCATTTGATGCCACGTTACCATGTGTCTATTTCAGCACAAAGGGGGTCACTGGCCGTCATTCTCACACACCCCAAAAGACATGTTGGCACTTGAAAATTTAGCCCTTTAAGATCCCATGATGTAAAGGACAGCTCAATGGATTATTATCATTATCGTGGAACCTTGTATCATATTTATATATTTAATAAATGTTAAAAGATTAGTAATGCAAAACTCACAGTAACATATTTGTTCTAGAAGCTGTTTAATGCTCTTCTGCATTGATGTCTTTGATTTATGTGTTTGACTTCATAGGAAAGTTTCACAGATTTTACAATTCAAGTTTTAATTGCATAAAAGTAAGAAACTACATCGGCCAGCAGTATGTATCATATATCTCTGTTCATTGTCCTGTAATGGGGCTGATTATAGTGGTGAAAAGTAAATAACTAAGTTTACTATTTATCCAAAAGGAAAAGGGAAAAGTATCACAATATACTGTATCTCTTATACAGACACCAAATTACCCTGACTTGTTTTACGAATGCATATAATTAAATAACTAAATAAACAGGCAAAGAATCCGACCCCCCCAATGATGGACCCAAAGTTACGCCCTTGGGTCCGCCGCAAATAAAACTGATGTAGCGAGGCTTCAGGTTGTCCAGAACAAACAGAGCCGGTTCAGACCTCCAACGGGCCCTAGGCAAAATTCTGGTAAGGGGCCCTCCTAACGGAACAGCAAAAACTTTCAATAGTTGCACATGACACCCAGTGCTTTAAACATAAATATATATATATTGCACATCTGTGGATGTGCCTGCATTGGATGATAAAGCTGGCTCCTCTGTTCCTGTCCTAGATGAACCTGCTCTGTCTGTACTGCTGCTTGTAGGAGAAAACTTAAACACAGCACCTGTTATATGGATACGGATAATATTAATTCATCTCCATCAAATTGGCTGTGCTTGTTTTACTTTCATATACTTCAAATGTAGGCAATTATTTATATTCTCATTTATCATACAAATGATTAATTTAGCACCATTGTCTGAGTATTTTGTGAATTTTAATTCTTATATTCTTATAAAATATCTGCATCTACAGTTGTCCTCAAAATATTCAGACCCTCCAGTTAAAGAAAAAAATCAGCTGTCACTGAAATACGTTGAAATTGACAAAAGTAATAATAAATAAAAATTCTATGAAAATTGTTGATTTTTTAATTGTGGCTTGACAGAAATCTAAACCCCCCCCCCCCCCCCCCCCCCACACACACAAGAAATAAAACAAGTAAACAAGCACAATGAGGCTCTGAAGCTAAAATGTTGTTGAGCGACACTTTGACACAATCACTGTAATCAGATGTTTTCTTCTAATGTTCAAAAAGACTTCTATACCTGCTGACAGGTATTTTGCTCCACTGTTCATGGGAAAAGTGCTCTGATGTGTCTGGGATAGTTTTGTTTGTTTGTTTGTTTTAAATGATATTTTCAACCATAATTCAAAATCAATATTTTCCTTCACTTAATTATAATTTTACTATTTTTCAAAGATTCATTATTAGTTTCTTTAGTTTGTTGTTATTTGAATTATACTATTGTGAATATAGCCTTTCATTTATGTATGAATAATTATAATAATAAGTATGAATAATTTTGAGGACGACTGGACATTTGCCTGCTGGTTATCCAAGCAAACAAAATTAAATCTTAGTCAATATTTATCCATTTAGTTTTTATTGTTTTGTAAGTACAGTTGTAACTTCAAAACCGAAACTAAACTGATAGCAGCCAGCAAACCGGGAGCGCCCCCCCCCCCCCCCCCCCGCGGTAATTTAGGGCAAACTTGTACAAGTCCTTCCCATTCTCCCACCGAGAGCAGACAGTTACCTGACTGCTGTTCCTGCGGTTCATCCTCATGTTCTTTCCTTCTCATTTCCTCGTATCCTTTAACTCTGCTTCATCTCTCACTTCTCCTCTCCAGCCTGATGTGCTGGAAATGCGCGACGGGTGGTGACGTCGTCAGGGTTTTTTCTTTTACTTTTTTTTTTTTTATAAATCCCTTCACGGGGCCTTTATGAGTTTGCGGGGCCCTACGCAACGTGCGTAGTGTGCGTATTGGGTGAACCGGTACTGAGAACAAAGCTGCCCGCCTAGTGCTTAAGTGTCCTTACTTTTTCAGTGTTCAACAAATGCATCATACTTTATCTTGGCCTTTGCTCCAAGATAAATTGAATTATAATTTATATATTTTTTTAAAGGTCATTCTTAATGGTTTACCCACTTCAGTGTTTAAAAATATCAGATATGTAAAGCAGGTACACTCTCATCTACTCGGCAGGCATGTGGTGCTGATTTGGTTGTTGATCGGCCAAAAACTAATATGTTTAAAAAGTCTGTAATATTTAAATCATCAAAATTGTGGAATAGTTTGCCTAAAGAATTAAGAAATCCACAGAATTTACAAATGTTCAAACAAACACTGAAAGCTAGACTGCTCTAATGAGCACTATATATTTAATTTTTATTTGAATTTGCATGTTTTTATGGATCTCATGAATGATCATTTTGTCACTGTTTGTATTTTCTGTCTTGTTTCTTTCTTACAAATGATTATTGTGAATGTGTTTATCTTGTACTTTGTATTTGTACCTTGGTTTCTTTTAAATTGGGACCCCAGGAAGACTAGCGACCACTGTTGGTGGGAGCTAATGGAGATCTCCACAATAAACAAACAAACAAATAAACAACATAGAAATAAAAGTCTTCATCTGTATGATCCGGGGATTTGCCTGCGGTAACTTTCAACATAAAACACCCCCGCAGGTTTGCGGTCACTGAACTACATCAAACATTATATTACCAGTGATACCAGGTTAAAAGTCTATCAGAGGGTTTCAGTGGTTTTTATTTTCATAACAAGAAATCATTTTTTAAACTGCTGGGAGTTGGTTCAGCAGGTGCTGATCATCCTTTCTTGTTAATACATTTATATTGCAAGTGTTGTGGACTTGAACGTGTATTTAGGTCCTCTAATGAACAGCCAATTGTTTCCATTTCGGTAAAGCTCAGAATTAAATGTGCAGATGTGGAAGCAACAATGACGTTTTTGGCAGAGAAGCATGGGGGGGCATCAGCGCTGTATTCAGGGCAAATTCTGCACTCTAGAACTCTAACAGCTACAACTTCAAGCTCTTATAATCAACTTAAGCTGTTAAATTTAAATAACTTGCAAAATGTCTAATTTATCAGATTACCCTATTAAGTGTCAGAAGAATCACTGGATTACTCGATTACAAAAATAAGCGATAGCTGCAGCCCTAGACATATTACAGATTACAACAGTGTGATGGCATAAAAACAGAGTAAAATAAGAAACAACATATTAAAGCTTGGGTGGGCCCCACATGGGTCATTGTTAGAAAAAAACAGCAGTTCAGGTATCGCAATCAAGGTGAAACATCCTAATAAAGAAACAAGGTGCTGTTCCCTCTCAGAACCTGACTAGAAAGTCAGTATTGGTGGATCATCTGTGCAAATATTTCTGAGTAAAACCTGTTTGAATATGCAGTTATATAAATATCAAGATCATCTGAAACCAAATCATTTAGATGCTGCAACTAACTATGAATGTAATTGTAAGAGGCGAGGCCATCCAAGCCTCTGATTTACCCGCTGGGGAAATAATTTTTCATTGATATCAATTTTTATGTACTACTAACATGGTGCAGCATGCTTTGCTTATATTTGAATGTCAAAATCTTTATAAGCTAATAAAGATAAAATAAATATTACACTAGACCTACTATTTTCTGCCATAGTCCCCAGCAGGTCTGTCACTCCTAATTAACTCGCCCTTTCTTATGCAAATCCATCCACGGAGGTGCCACCCAGAACTGCCCCAACCAGTTTCTAATGCCCCTTTCACATCAGCACCTACTTAGCCCGCCCTCATCGGGCCGACACCACACTTCCCGAGTTTAGTTTGTTCACATTACAACTGATGCGTCTTCAGCTCTGGTTTTCAGTGTGAGGTCATCATAGTGAAGCTGTGTGAAGTCATTTGTTTGCAACACAAGTATGTGCAACACACACTCACTGAGCGACTAATTACAAACCAAAATATCTTGGCCACTCCTGAAATAAATAAAAAAAATTCACAGGTACCACCCAAAAAATTAGAATATCCTGAAAAAGTTCACGTATTTCCGTAATTCAACTTAAAAGGTGCAATTTACATATTTTATAGATAAATAATATGCAAATTAATATATTTCAAGCTTTTATTTGTTTGGATGTTGCTGATTAGAAGTTGCAGCTTAAGAAAACCTCAAATTCAAAAACTCAAAAATTTTAATACTGTGAAAAGCTCCAGTATTGTAGCTCAGAGTGTCACATTCTAATCAGGTAAGTATCCAAACACCTCCATAAGTACCCTGAGCCTTTAAAAAGTCTCTGTCTTGGTTTAGAAGAATTCACAATCATGGGGAAGATGCTGATCTGACAGTTGTGCAGAAAACCATCATTGACTCCCTGCACAAGGTGGAAAGACACAAAAAGTGATAGAAAAGAAGCTGGATGTTCTCAGAGTGTCTCAAAACACATTAATGGACAGTTAAGTGGAAGAAAACGGTGTAGAAGTCGGAGGGCTGACAGCAGCCTGGAGAAGATGGTCAGTGTTAAGTTTCCCAGTCTGTGATGACCTGGGGTCCATGTCAGCTGCTGGTGTTGGTCCTCTGAGCTTCATTAAGTCCAGCATAAATGCAGCCGTCTACCAGGACATGTTGGAGACCTTCATGCTTGTTTCAGAGGACCAGCTGTATGAGGATGCAGACTTCATCTTCCAGCAGGACTTGGCACCTGCCCACACTGCCAAAACGACAAAATCCTGGTTCAACAACCATGGATCACCATGCTGGATTGGCCCGCAAACTCACCTGACCTGAACCCCATTGAAAACATGTGGGACATCGTCAAGAGAAAGCTGAACGGGAAGAGAGCAAACAATAAAGAGCTCAAGGCTGTGATGGAAGCATGTTTTTTCTTCCATAACAGCTGAGATATGCCACAAGCTGGTAGCATCCATGCCACGCCGGGTTAAGGAGTCATTCATGCAAAAGGGCCCAAACCAAGTATTAAGTACAGATGCAAGATTTTATTTTAGGAGGCCTGATATTTTTGTTTTTAAAATCTTTTTATTACTGATTTCATGCAATATTCTAATTTTTTGAGTTTTTGAATTTGAGGTTTTCTTAAGCTGCAAGTCCTAATCAGCAACATCCAAACAAAAAAGGCTTGGAATATATCGATTTGCACATTATTTATGTATACAATATGTAAATTGCACCTTTTAAGATAAATTACAGAAATAAATTATCTTTTTTAGGATATTCTAATTTTTTGGGGAGTACTCTGCACATATATTTTTTTGCTTGTAATAAGCAAAAAAAAAATTCTGCCAATGGAACAAGTGAAATTTTCTTATAAGATTGCTTGAAATAAGATGCATTTAACTTAAAACAAGTTCTTATATCTCACTGAAATGTTTCTCTTTGAGGGGATTTTGTCTAATTTTGAGTGTGATGAGATATTTTGACAAGAAATTGGAAAAATATACTTGGTAAGCTTTGAGTTTTTGCAGAGTGTTGGTGAAATTAATAACCCCTGGCCACCCTGTTGCCACTCCTAAAAAAAAAACCTCTGCAGGTGCCCCTGCGCACTGCTCAACATTCAGGCCACATGTTCACAGAAAGAGCCCACCACAATCTCCTTTCAGCCCAGCAGATGCTGTTTTTACAGTCTGTGTAGGGGTGAACGCGTGTGTGTGTGTTTGGGGGCTGCTGACCTCTGACCCCGCTGGGTCTGGCAAGCCTAGTGGTATTCCACGGGAGGACCGCAGGATTGATGATGATGGTGGGCCCACCTCGCAGCCCCACCTCTGGGACCAGCCACTGCTAATTAGATAACAGAGGAAGAGGAAAACGTCCTTGTCTGAGCAGCTGGATATCAGAAGAGGCTCCAACAAGCTCTGAGATTATGCAACTTTCACACTTTTTCTAACACTGTATTTTTGAAAGAGTCTTAAGGCATTTTTCCTCTCTCTTTCTCTTGGGTTTGAAAGGTATTCATATTAGCAGAATGGAAAATCCCCTAAAATGTTTCCAGTAATTTGACAAGTTCTGCTTTTTTCCCTCAGGCCAAAATGGAAAACAGCTCAAAAATACGGCTCTGCTCAGAGGCCGGTGAAGCGGAGTGTTAAATTAAGAAATTCTCTGAAAATAGGAAGTGAATATTGTAGATTGTGTATAAATAATTTAGTGTTGCAGAGCTAATATTCACGATAAGATTACTGAAAAAAATCATTAAGTAAATAAAGGTTAATTTTATGAAATTCTTTAAATTATATAAAAAGCAGCTAAAATGCTTGGTTTGATTAAAAACAGGGTGAATTTTAATGCACACGTTTGCAAAAGATCCATAAAAGACATCATACAAAGCATAGGGACATATCAATACAGTCCAGCATCACTCATAAAAGGTAAGAAACCCAGATTAAGATTTATTTAAAATGATGACTGCAGTTTAAATTAAGGATTTCTTTACAATTTTCACTGTTTGGTTGCAGACTTTTCACAAACCTGACAGCAAAGACATTTTTTTCACATCAGCTGGTCCAAGACTTAATCTTAACGACTCAGAGGACACGCAAGATGTGTGAATTCTCTCAAACAGATTAAAGTCTGCTTAAATTAGGGCAAATAGATGTAACTATTCCTACCTGAACACAGCAGATGACCTGCCGCAGCTGCAGCAATGAGGCCCAGAAGCTCAGTCATCCAGTACTGGAACTGTCAATCATCTGTATGCTCGTGCAAGGATGCGAACATTTCATTCAAAGCTGAAAATCAAAACATTGAAAACCATGAACAAAAGGTCAATTGACCAATTACCACAACAAATGACACTTGATGAAATCCATCTGGCCATTAAGTTCAGACTCGATGCGCCTCACGTCATTTTAAATTTGCCCACAGCGTGTATGAATCCCTCTGTCCGTGCAGTTTGCAGCAACAAAGCCTATCTGAAAATGTTATGCTTAAAGAGGCATTGCTTCATGTTGTACCCACATGCAAAACTGCTGTTGGTGTAGGAAGACAATAGCTCCACAATGACATGTTTTGTTTTTAAACTGCCAAGCTAAAGGCTGTCTGTATGGCATTAAGTTGTTGCCACTTTCTCTGGAGCCAGAAATGGTCATTTAAGGGCAGAAACAGTTAAGATGGAGAATGATGCTGATGCATTTTTAAAGCCCACACTTGTCTTTTGGAATTGCTTACAAATGATCATCAGCAGCCTGGTGAGAGAGATTTAACCGTTGTAATAAAACCATAAGAAGCTGTGAAATTATCATTATTGTTATTTTACCTGTCCAGCATAACAAGCTGGTTTACAGTCTGGCTACCGTGTTATGTTTAAGAGTATCTGGTTACTGCCGAGTTGCATGCTGGATCTGAAGGGGTAAAATGAGGGAAGCGGGAGTGTGTGAGAGATGGAGATGAGAGTACACAGCAAAAACTCAACTCTTACCAAGTATATTTTTTTAACTTCTAGTCAAAATATCTCACCATGCTCAAAATAAGACAAAATGACCTTAAGAGAAAGATTTCAGTGACATATAGGAACTTGTTTTAAGGCAATGAATCTTATTTCAAGAAATCTTATCAAGTAAAATTCGCTTGTTCCATTGGTAGAATTGTTGTGCTTATTATAAGCAAAAAACCCTGGCCACTCAAAAAACAAAAAAAAAAAACATATATATATATATATATTTTTTTTTTTTCTCTGCTTGTAATAAGAAAATAAATTCTGTCAATAGAACAAGCAAAATTTTCTTGATAAGATTTCTTGAAATAAGGTGCGTTGCTTTAAAACAAGTTGCTATATCCCACTGAAATGTTTCTTTTTAGGTAATTTTGTCTTATTTTGAGCGTGATTAAGATATTTTGACTTGATAAGATTTGAGTTTTTGCAGTGTAAAGAGAAGAAACAAAGATACAACAGACAGTGAGCAACGGCCTCCACTGTGCAACCAAAACAGAGAAACTGGACAACCAGCTGTGGACCCGTGCAGAGACTAAACAGAGAACCTCTTCAAGGCCCATTTATGCTCCTTAATGCCGGGCTTACACCAAACGACTTTCACCGTCGCAGACTTGCTGTAAGACTGAAGGTTTTTAGTGAATCTCAGGAGTTTTACTGGAGTTGCAGCGCGCCCCACAGCCTCCATCGTCAAGTTTGAGATGGTAATCTGCGCTGTTTTATATCAGTATGTTCCTAGTTTTGGGTTTGTGATAATATCGAACGTGTTTGATATCATCACAAATTGCAGCAACGCAACACGATCAACACCCAACAGCTGGATGAGCTGTGACAGCAGCAGAAACAGGTGCTGACCTCCAGACCGTTAGTACTCAGAGTTGCATCATACCTTGACCAGACCCTTAGAAATACAGAGTTGCGACATACGTTGACTTCAATGTAAAAGCGGTCACATGACTCTCGGAGAATGCCACCCAAACCCCGTGCTGTCATATCTGACTGCAGAACACACAGCAGTAATCAGATTACTGACAGTTAACATGCTGCTCACTGAATGTTCTCGGTTACAGAGCAGAGCATGTTTAGCATTTTTATCGTTTTAGCTTCCTGTTTTTAATGTTTTATCTGTTTTTATACAGTGTTTTTGTGCATTTTGATAAGGTGCTTTCAAATAGAATGCATTATGATGATGATGATGATGATGATGATGATGGGAACAAATTAAATGATGGGGAAGGAATGCTGAAAGAATCTAAATAGTGACCCTGAAAGATTCTCAGTCTTTGTAAAATCCGAGTCTGACACTAAAAACTTTCTTCAGATGTGAGTTGGTGTGAGATGGTGGTCTTCCAGGAGTCTTTTCCAAATCTTTAAAAAGTCCTCTGATGTGAAGGAGGCAGTACATATGTAATGTACATATGTAAATAGATATGTATGTGGCTATTTTATATCTATTTTATTTATTATTCATTGTTGTTTATAATACATTTATCATTATTTGTTGTAATATTTATTATTTATTTATTATAATAAATGTTGTATTTATTTATTTTATATCTATATATTATATTTTTTATATATTATGTTTTTCTTTTAAATTTGTTTTATATGTTTAATTATTTCATATATTGTTATATTGTTCAAAGGAAAAAAGGGAAAAAAAAAAGAGTACGAGCCTATTACAATGTTGAATTTCCCTTCTGGGATAAATAAAGTATTTTCCATTCATTCATTTATTCATGACTATCTTTATCTTGATTTAATTTAGCATTTTAGTTTCAACTTGCAGAGTGCAGTGCAGTGTCAGTCATACCTGTAGGACTTTTGCAAATACGTTTGTAATAAGTTTTAAGATATGTAAATTCTTCAAACTGCCAGATAAAGTACAGACATTTATCTTAATTTTTAGTTTCTTATGTATTCTGGGAATACATAAGAAGTCTCCACAATATATTGGTACTAACTGGTCTTACATAATAATAACCTTTTCATTCTTCTTTGCTGTTTTTCTTTGGACTTTTCTCAGCTTTTAATGGAGCTAATTAGCAGTCAACATTTAAATAAAGAAGACTGCAGGACATCCGGTTTGCTGCTTTATTAAATCACTTTTACATATTAATTGATAAGAGGGAGTGAGGAGGGCAGCAGGACAAAAACCACGTGCCTTTCCCTCAGTTTGCTTTGTTACTGAAATAAAGGTGATTGTTTCAGACAGAGCGAACACAGGAAATTGTCTTTGATGTCAGCATGACAGGTGAGAGAACACAATTTGCTGATTTCAATTGATGGTGGGGAGTTTTGTCAGGTCTGCAGAGGCCTCGTGCACACACACCTTCAGGGCAGACGGGGGGGGGGTTTGTGCGTTGAATATTGGTATGCACGTTCTCTTCAATCTGTATGCGGCCTAATGCGGTGTGACGCTGTACCACTTTCATGTTGGAATCGGTTTCTCAGGAAGACTGACTCAATTTATTCACTTCCTCCGCTCCCTGTCCCTTCTGTCTTCTCCATCGTTCCAGCCGCTTCGTCTCACCTGCAGCTCTTTGACTCGGGAAGGCTAAAAGGTGACGCTCCATTTCAGTACCAATCTGTGTTCACTCTGAGACACAGCCCATTGCACAATACCTTCGTCTCACTCCGTGCTTTTTGTGTTCCCCATCATGCAGCACAGGTGGTCGCCGTGCCAACAAATACGTGTGATCCGGACAGAGAGCGAAGAGGTGGCCAGCTGCTCGGTGGTGTCCTGTGAATGTAGCACAGTCGTCTCCATCCAGCTGTCCTACCAGTCTCCCCTGGGTTTCTCTGACACACTCCATCAGCCAACACTACACATGCCCAGACCAGGCTGCATCTGTCATGGTTTACACGTTCTGTACATTTTTCTCGTTTTTTGTGTATTTTGCTGTCTTCGATAAGCTCTGCTGCGCAGGATAAATAGTTTAGCTTAGATGTGATTCTCTTCATCGCTGGACAGCGTATCTATCCAACGAATGGCCGCTGACACCTGGCAGAAAAATAGCCAGGAAACACATCACTCAGTCTACTGAGAGTACAAGCGTCCGGGTAATACATCTGTCAATACAATGGGTTTATATGCACACCTCCAGTACTACCTGAATTTAAAGGATAACTTTCTTTTCTCTCAACCTGGACCTTATTTCTAGGAGTTTATATGTGCATTTACTCGCAGGTAAAGTTTCTGCATCACTTTGAGTCCTTTGGAAGATATTATGTTGAGTCGCCCTTTGATGTACGTCCGGTGAAATGGGAGAGACAGGGCAGCCACTATATTAGACATTATCTGAAGCAGAACTCCTTGATTTTCGCCAATACTTGAACAAACAAACGAGTACTATTGTCCTGTGAGTTCAGATTTAGCTTTCTGTTAGTTATCAGGGTGTTCTTCCGTAGTACAGCTGAGAAGAGCAGCTCGCTACCCAGACAACAATAACACAATTTACGAAACTCTGAACTCACAGGACAATAGTGCTCATTCGTTTGTTCATTCTACTGAAAGCATTGATTAAATCAAGGACTTTTACTGCAGATAATGTCTTATATAGAGGCTGCCCCATATCTCCCATTTTACCGGACGTGCGCCGAAGGACGACTCAACGTTATATCTTCCAAAGGACTCAAAGTGATGCAGAAACTTTACTGGTGAGTAAATGCACGTATAAACTCCTAGAAATAAGGTCCAGGTTGAAAAAAAGGAAAGTTATCCTTTGAGCCAGCTTCTTTGTCTCCTGTCTTTCAATACTGAACAAACTGATTAATCCAGGTGTGCCTGACCTCAGTAACAATGACATCAAATGGCTAGACACACCTGGATTAATCAGTGTGTCCAGTAATGAAAGACAGTCTGCTCAGATGTGCTAAAATGCAGCAATGTTTCCTAATAACTCATCTATGCAGGCACGCCTGTTTCTGTTACAAAGATCGCCATGAAGAATGTTTGGGTCTATAAAACATGGCAAAAAATTGTCAAAATAATGTCATCAGCACTTTAAAGTGCCAGTGGCATGAAATTCCCGGCGACTCTCGGTCCCTTTTTAGTCAGACTCTAAGTACCTTTATACTGTATGAAAGGATCATTCGCCGTAATTTAGCCTTGCTGCCGTAGAATGGCAGGCCCTACAGTTAGCACGACTGTTAGCACTGGTGTACAATAACCGAGGTTCACAAACATCAGTTTCCCTCAAAGATAAAAGACATAAAAATGATAAGTAACATTCATTGGAAACTTTGTGTGTCTTCATCGTGGCTGGAAGCCGTTATAACCAGGCAGACCTGAAGCTCCTCTCCTGAGGAGGAGACGGAGCTGCAGGGAGATTTTGTGTTAGTTATTTATATCAGTCCGCACATTCCTACAGAAATGAAATCCATCCACAAGCTTTTTAGTGAGGAGGACAAAAAGATTGGTGTTGTCCTTTGTACACCAGGTACAGACAGTTCCGATGCCAACTGGACGCCATGCTGTCGCTTTGTTGTCGTGTATCGGTGGGAGGGACTTGGACAGTGTAGTTCATGGAGGAGGGAAGTAACTGGCTAAAAGTCAAAGACAGTATGCTGAACTAGGAGTAAATATGCCGAACTGCCAATCAGCCCATTTGTGAATGATAATTTTGCTATTTAGGCAGACATACTCAGGGAAAAAGGAAACACTAATCTATAATTTAACTCCTTCGGGGACATAGGCAGGCTGGGAAACTAAAAACATATGATCAAAAACCTCAAAAAATGCAGATTTCATGCCAGGGACACTTTAAGTGCAGTAAAATTAAAACGAAGCGTGGTAACAACAGTAGAATGCTCTGGGAGCAAGCCTGTTTGAATGTTTCTTCTTTATGTTGAGTTTTTTAATCATTATTATTTTCCCAGGTTGTTGGTTGTGTGTGCTTTGCTTCTGTGTACACAGAATTGTTCGTGCCCTCTGCAGCCTGGGTCAAATCCACTGACGGTAGTGAAACTGATGCCACCCGAAGCAAGTCCACCTCCAAGTCCATCTTGATATTCATGCAGTCGCTGACACAGAGCAGGGTAAATGTGGGTGTCATCTGCATATTCACACATTCAGACCTAAGGCACTGTTTTAAAAAGCTTTGTTAAACCTGAGCGACATCTGAAAACAAACTCCTGAAACCTGAGGGGTTTCTGAAAAGCTCAAACCTCTCTTTTCCTAGCCTCTGAAGAAACTATAAATCTAAAATATTTGCGAGGTCAAATCTTTGAATTCCAATGTAAATAATTGGCTTTGCCCATTTGTTGATGATTTCTGAAAAATTATGACACATAACTTTTTTTTTTTTCATATATCATATCCATCATACATTGAAATCCAAACATGACACTGCAGTATTTCAAAATTTTCCTGAGTTCAGTCTGTCCTCACCAGTAAGTAAAGTAAACTTGGCTGATCATGTGTTGGCTGAGGAAAAAGAAAAATCTATGAAAAGATAAATCTCACCAAGTCTACCCACAGGCATCTTTGCTTCTCCATCGTTCACGCTTTTTCTTACTCCATGTTATTAGACCTTGTCGAGGCCCTGGTGATGTCTTAGGATTGATCAATCAGCTGCCTGTACAGCCAGAAAGGGAGAGGGAATATTTGTCAGCCAGCGAAAGTCAACCTCGCCCCCCTTCCCAGCATCCAGCTGCCCCCTCACACTGGCAGCGCAGCGGGCACAAGTCCTGCGTGGATGATTCAGAGAATTTCTGTATTTTTGTGTGTCCATCTGTGTGTAGGTGTGAAGTTGTGTTCCTCTGAAAGACGTGCACACATACTGTACCCATCAGAGCAGGAGGGGAGAGTCAAGCGGGAGATTGACTTTTGCAAAAGGAGCAGACAGCCATCACCTGCTGAACGCTTGAGATGTTTCCTTCATAGCACCGAGCTTTCACAGCAGATTACAGACACTTGCTGACTGGTCTTCAGTTTACAGGCCAAGGACCCATCCAGAATACTGATGGCGGCTGGTCTGGATCTCTGTCACTGAGCCTGCAGGGTTTTATTTAAAATATTCCTTCTTACTGTGATGGAAAATTTTAATTCCCTTTCATCCAGTCAAACTTTTTAAAGTAATCTGTATAAATGACAAAGTATGGGTACCGGTCTGCGATTAGACCGATCCACCATTAGTCATTATGACTGTGAAAATGGCATGAAGGCACTTCTGTCATCAACATTATTAATATGGATGAGATTTCCTCACATGCAAGGCTATTAAACAAGATGTGAGTTCTGATATAGTTTTTTTCTTCAATAAAGATAAATAGCTGAGTGTACTGAATGTGGGATGAGTCATCAGCTGCAGAGTTGTTAACCCCTGGAGAGCAGTGAAACAAAGTACTAATGGTTGATTTAAAAACAGATGGTGACGCTGAGCTGTGGAGCTCACACTGAAACTAGAAACTCTATGCAAACAAAATCCTTTTGAGGAAAGTCACAAATAAATGGCAAATACTAACTTCAAAAGTGACTTGAAATGCCTTGCTAGTGCAGAATACCATCTCTGAACGCACAACATGACAACAGACGATGGAAAAACTTTGCTGGTCTGATGAGTTTCCATTTTCAGATGCTAGGCTCAGAATCTGCTGGAAACATCATGAAAGCATGGATCCTGTTTTAGGTCGTTTCACACGTGTTTGGGTCACTCCAGGTGCTGTTGCAGCAGAGAAAAGGTTACAATGTTTAAATTTCCAACAAATACGGCTCCGTTTCACATCTGCTTTTAAATCACTGCATCCAGCAGTCGCTCGTTGTGTATCCATGGCAACCAGACGGAAGTAGACGCGTCACCACTGTAAAGTGTTGTGTTGTAAACAAAACACGTGAATGGAGTGTGTTAAAGATGAGACATGGTTGCGTGTGGAAAACAATGTTGTCATTTACAACATTGTTTATTTCCAGACAAATCAGAGCAAGACGCAGATTGAGTCTGTTGAACCGTGAAGTCCAGCCATATGCAGATATTATGGTAAAACAGCAGGTAGCGGTGGGTTGTAAACATGAGCATTAACGCTTAGCCTGCTAGCCTTTGTTGGAAATTTGTCCAGTGTTTGTGAACGCCCCGTTGATCTTAACATTTGACATGCATTCGTAGCTGGCAGACACAAGATGATACTAAACGTTACAGTTAGGCCGTAGCCCTGTTATTTGTAGTAAACACTGTCCATAAGAAGGATATCCCTATAGATGGGTTCCTGACCAACGTCACAGATAGGATGCGCACGCAACCAGGGGGCAAGAAAACCCAGGAAAAACATTAAGAACTATGTGAAGACCTGTGTTTTATGAACAAGACTCAACTTTTAATGCAGATGAGGTCAAGATATGACGTGAAAGTGTCGGGGAAATATAATGTTTATGTCCTGGTATTTGTTCGGTTGCAAAAATCAAAACATTAATGCATGTGAACAGTTGAAAATGGTGAAAATAGGACAGTAGGAGTGACTGACTGAACAGTTGGAATCGCCTCCTTTCCAAACGTAGTGATGATGTCGTCTTTGCCTGGTTTAATCCCAAACTATTGAAAGTTGCTCCTGTATGGAGGAGGTGAGGACGACACCAGAGCTGAACCTGGTGCAGGCTGCAGATTGTTGTGGCCTATATTGGTTTTAAAGGTCCCATATTATGCAAAATGCACTTTTTCAAGTTTTTAACACATAATTATAACTTGCTGGAGTCTATGGAGACCCCCTGAAGTGTGTGCAGATGCGTACTCTCTGTATTTCTCCCTCCCTGCATTTCTGTGAAAGAGTCCTCCAGCAAGCCGTTTCTAAAACGGTCTCTTTGTGACGTACGAAGAAGACCTGGCCCGCCTACTAGGCCCTCCCACTGTCACTGGTACAGCCCTCTTGCTCTCAACACCCCCCCCCCCCCCCCCGCGCGCGCGCCCCCCACCCCCCTCCGAGCTACAACCGTCCTTGCTCCGCATTGAGCAACTGAAAATGCGGTGGGGGGAGGACAGCATGCTAGCTGCTCTGTTTCATGCTGCAAGAAACAAGTCTTTTTGCAGTATCAGCTGAATAAGTGTGGACTCGATGGATATATCTTTTATTTTTCCTGGAAATCCTCCTGAAACGGTCTGAAAAGAGTTCATGTATGTGCTGAGTGAGCATTTTACACCGGAGTCTTTCAGCAGCCTGTTTCAGCTCCAGTCCGGCTTTGCCACTAAACTGTGGCTGAAACTTGGAGTCATACCAACTCTCTGTGAGCCGCCCTTCAACATCGGAGGAGGTAAGTTGTCAGGTTTAACCGTGTTTTTTAAATCATTTTAGCGACATGTCGGCAAAACACAGCCAGCGTTAGCTTTTAGCCGAGTTACATCAGCTGTTAGCCATGTAGCTGTGTGAGAAGCAAACTTTCTCTCATTATACCACGAACGCGTTGTACGGAGAGGCGACAGCAGCAGCACCTTTCTCTTTCTTTTTTACATGAATACTGTTACTGTGGGGCATTTAGTGAAAAGGCTTTTAAAGTTTACATGCTGTTTGCAACTGTGAACGGAGGAGGAGCGGTGGGGGTTGGGGGGGGGGGGGGTGTACGGCAGAATGTAAACGAGCTAATGTTCCCGGCTCGTTTGCACACGTTGTTGCAGCTTGTAATGCAAAGATAGCGGAGATCACACAACAACAGCTGCCGCAAATCAGCGCTCATTAACGGGACAGAGACGCAGGCTCAGAGTGCACACACATGCAGCCTGCTTGTTCTGGACCCCCACCGATAACGGCACGGACACGGTGTGCAAGACTGCCAGCTAAAGCTATTTATGTACTTTACTGACTTAGACAATATACTGTAATATGGCACTGTTGCATGACTTTTAGTTTTGTGTTCATGTAACTTTAGTTTATTCAAACGATATACATCATAAGATGTGTACATTAGTCTTTTTTCTTTCTAATAATAGTATTTATAAAGTAGAAGGTTCATTTCTGATCACTTTGATTTCTTCCTCAGGTGAGCACACCACTACTGAGTGCAGGAAAAAGAGATGCTGCCTCCCAGACTGATCTGACATTACAGCCACGCTTCAGAAGTGCAGGTTTGTAGCTGTGTGGAATTATTTTTATTTACTGGTAATGAAACTTTACTCTTTACTTTCACTGTAACTCGTACTGTTTTTACTGAGGTGTTTTGATATATCATGCGTAGATTAACTAGTGAAATATAATTAACAGCTGTCCAGGCCTCTGTGTCCTGCAAACATGGTTGGACAGCCACACTTCCTCGTGTAACCACTAACACACTTTTTAACTTCAACTCCAATAGAGACCAGCAAAAAGACCTTGTGAGGAAATGGAGGAGGGAGAGGATCCATTTGAGGGCACATCTTCAATGGCAGAGTCACGAGAGGAGGATGTCACCTATGATCCTGCAAACTCTGCCTCAGTGTCACTTTCAACAGACATGTAAGTTGCTCTAGTGTCCCTACATTCATGCCGTACATGATGAGACTTCATTAGAAAAACAAGCAGTGAATATTCTGGCAGCTACAGTCCTTAATTTTTTCCTCCTTTTTTTTTTCTTCCTTTCTTTATGTTGTATCAAACATCCCACACAAGACAAAGATGTATATTACGTGTGGGGAGGGATGTAACGATACAAAAATTTCATATCACGGTTATTGTGACCAAAATGATGACAGTTATGAAATACGCCACCAGCATCTTCAAAAATATCCAAAATGGATCTAGACGTCTGCTTTGTCCTTTTTATAAGGGGGGAGAAATCTCCAGAACTGTCCACATGGATGCATTTGTTGCTTTCCACCATGTTTTCGTATATTAAATAATGCAAACTGGGACTGCTGCTGATTTTCCAGACAATAAGAAACATAACAGTTTTTCAAAGTGCAGTAATCAGTCACGGGTTTAACGATAACTGAAATTTGAAACGGTATTACTAATCGCTGGGTATTTTATGGGAACACTGAACTTTCTGCAGTGATGAACATCAGTGAAGCATCTTTCTTCAGACTTGAAAAGGTTGGAGGAAAACAAAATGTTTATCCTCACAGAAGAACATGGAGGAAAACAAAATGTTTATCCTCACAGAAGAACATGGAGGAAAACAAAATGTTTATCCTCACAGAAGAACATGGAGGAAAACAAAATGTTTATCCTCACAGAAAAACATGGAGGAAAACAAAATGTTTATCCTCACAGAAGAACGTGGAGGAAAACAAAATGTTTATCCTCACAGAAGAACATGGAGGAAAACAAAATGTTTATCCTCACAGAAAAACATGGAGGAAAACAAAATGTTTATCCTCACAGAAGAACATGGAGGAAAACAAAATGTTTATCCTCACAGAAAAACATGGAGGAAAACAAAATGTATATCCTCACAGAAGAACATGGAGGAAAACAAAATGTTTATCCTCACAGAAGAACGTGGAGGAAAACAAAATGTTTATCCTCACAGAAGAACATGGAGGAAAACAAAATGTTTATCCTCACAGAAAAACATGGAGGAAAACAAAATGTTTATCCTCACAGAAGAACATGGAGGAAAACAAAATGTTTATCCTCACAGAAGAACATGGAGGAAAACAAAATGTTTATCCTCACAGAAAAACATGGAGGAAAACAAAATGTTTATCCTCACAGAAAAACAGGGCAAATGGCAGTAAATATAGCAGATTTTATTTACCATCATTTTTTTTCTTTCCAGATCTTCAGAGCTATGCAGCTGCAGGTGTTCCAGTATGACGCCTTTCATCAACATGCCCGTATGTTCACTGAGCCGGCGATTGTCCACCAGTGGACGTCTTC
This sequence comes from Atherinomorus stipes, assembly GCA_023101725.1. NCBI lineage: Eukaryota > Metazoa > Chordata > Actinopteri > Atheriniformes > Atherinidae > Atherinomorus > Atherinomorus stipes. Next base: position 109,385 of record JALJCO010012648.1, read on the forward strand.
ACAGAATGACATCCTACAACGTCTCAGCATGGAGGGAAAGACCACTGTTGGTGGTGACACGAGGGCTGACTCTGCAGGTATTTTTATGATCCCCCATGTTCTGCTGCAGTTGCTAAAGAATGGAAAAAACTGGACGCAAATGTTTTAGTTTTTCTGATGAAAGAACAGTCTCCGCTTTCTTGTGATAGTTCTGGTGTTTACTTCGGCATAGCACACAGTATTCTGTGGCTCTCCAAAAATCAGTGAAAATATTTAGAAATCTTGGCAACATGGAGCTCTCTGCTCTGAAAACGTCTGACAGTTAATGAGTTAAGTGCACCAAATTTATTTGTATTCATCTATTCGTTTTTTGCCTTAAATTTTGGGGCAAATGAAATAAATCCTGGGCCACTATTTTTGTGGTCACTGAATAGGTCTGTATTTGACACAGGCATTGACATTAGACAGGCTTCTTGATTATTTTTACACAGATTCTTTCACAATTCGAGATGGAAAACACTGAGTGATTATTTGAACTGGATTACATTTTATGTTCTGGTTATTATACTGCAGTGTGAAATGAAGTGTTGCATTTGATGGTCATAAAATTGTTTTGAGAGCCGTCATCTGCACTCAAACCAAATTACAAAACTAATAACTAGTTTTGTTTTGTTTTTTTTTGTTTTTTTTTTAAAGTATTCAGTTAATTGAAGTATTCCAGTAACTGAGAGTAATTTGGTGACATGTTTTCTCCTCTTATTTAGGAACATCCTCATTGTTCAAATTGGAGAAAGTCATGTTGAACAAGTGAATCCTGAAAGCTGGAAAAAATGAGTTCCCCCCCCCCCCACCAGTGGAGGTGTTCCAGTGTCATCCTTCGTTTTGCACTAAAGAATGTGGTTTTTCCTTGGAATGCTGTGCAGGTAAAGATAATGGAGCAAGCTCTGATAAATCTTAGCATGTGCACATTGTCAGTATAACATTTTCTTTATCTCTAGACTCTACCTGGGGGGTCTGTACTACTGTACTACTACAAGCCAAAAATCCTGCAGGAGAACCAGTCTTCAGAGGGCAAGAAGAGAGGGTGTGTGGATAAACCAGTGAAGACTGAGCCACTTTTTGTAAGTTTGAAATGCTTTATTTTGTTTCCAAATACAGAAATGCAAAGTTTTAGTTATTTACATCATTTACAAAACAGAAATCATTTACAGAATCTAAAGAAAACGCTGTAAAGTGAAATCAAGAGAACTTTCAAAATGTTTGTGTCCCATGTGCACACAAACAAAATGTAACCCCCCCCCCCCCCCCCCTCTTTGTACCTTTTGAAAAATCTTTGTGGACCCAGTGTCTTACACGGCGATGAAGATTCCCATCCTGAGAGACCTGCGAGCAGAGTGTGCGACCAGATGGGGGGTCATCGCAAGCTATGCGTCTCGCTTCAATCGAGGGGGGGAAGCTTGAATCCTTCATGCCGGCCCTCTGGAACCGGAAATTCACCACACATGCTGGAACAACTACCAGTGCTCTCTGTCCAAGGAAGCCCCGACACCATCGGACAAAGCTTCAGTATCACATGTACCTGAATCACCTGGGGAGCAAAAACAAGTGTCATAAAACATTTCTTATTTTACATTTTTACATGCAGGTGTTGAAGCCCAAAGGCAACTTTTAGCAAACACTTTTGAACTGTAATCTCCTGAAATATTTATATATTCATAGTTTTCTGATTTATTTATTTTACCATGTGAATGTTTTCTACTTTTATATAACTGTTTAACTTTTTCGTACTCCTTTATGTTGAGGAAAAAGAACACTGATGCTGCTTTTGTCTTTTACAAATAAATGTATTATTCAATAAATTTGTTTTATTTCAAAGATCATATGTGAATGCAAACAAAGCTATAATGTCTGAACAAGATGGTTTATAAGTTTAGCTATAACTATACTAGTTTGTGGTATGACTGTTATGCCCACTGAAATATGACTTGATAGCATGAAGTCACAAATTCATTTTTAATTGGGGGACATTGAGAGATTGTTCAGATAAACCTGCCAACTTACTTCTCTATGGGCTACATGCTCAACTCCACTACTTCCTGAAATTATTAGTGCTCCTCTGTTTCATGTCTTTCATTACTGGACAAACTGATTAATCCAAGTTTGCCTGATCTCAGCTACCATGACAACGATGGTCAGACACCTGGATTAATCAGTTTGTCCAATAATGAAAGACGGGAAAAGTTGCAGTAAATTCAGGAAGTAGTGATGTGCATAAAGCCCGTTCTTTGATCTGTAAACGGCCATGATCTGCTCTGTAATGTAGCATTCCTGATGTAAAGAGCAGGGATTCAGCTAACAGGCTCTAAAAGGTGGTCCAACATACGGGTCATATGGTCCTCTACCTGCTGCATCTGTCTCAGAACCTATAGGGTAACATTTATAAGGTAAGTGTTGATGTGGAGAACAAAATCATGCAAGTCAAATTGTGGCCAAAACTTTATTAGCTGTGGTATTTCCTGACAGACATTCTCCTGCTCTGTAGGCATCGTTGCACAATTTCCACATGAGCAGCACCTATAATGCACACCATAAAATATGAAATATTAAACAGGATTATTCCTGGATTATATTAGGTTACTTATTAACATTTAAAAAGAAACCATCTTGAATTAGCAACTGTAGTTGAGACTGAAGAATGTTGAGGAAATAGTGTTTGCAGTGATCATAAAACAGATGCAAGCTGCAATAATTACTGTAAAATAACTATTACAGGATGTACGGACAATTTGTAGTTTGCTTTTCTTCCAAAAACATCAAACAGCAGAATGGCCTGAATTCTGATAAATGAGTAGCAGTGGATGATTACAGCTAGATAATTATTGATTAAAAACATAGTGATGGTGAACTGTAGTGTCATAACTCAGACTGTGGGTAATGCAGTGTGACGAAGGTTCGTAGCTCAATCAGAATTGTGTTTTATTCTCCAGCATTAGATTTGCTGTTTCTCTGAGAAACACTTGGCGTTTTCAGGTTTTGTACTTTTCAGTGGGCATAACAAAGAGCCGAATATATGCACAATTTTTACTTTTTATTCTTTTTTTTAACGAAAAAACGAGGCAATATCGCGTTGTACTGGCGTTTTAAACTTTTACCCATTCAATAGACAACAAAAGAACACTATTCTCCGTCGGGGGAAAAACGTTTAAAAACATCAAACCTTACCGTTCAGAAACTGCATTTCCACTTCTTCCTCTTCCTCTTCCTCTTCTTGCTGCTCCTCTCCTTCAGCTTCAGATTCGGGATCAAATATATCCGTTTGGAGTCTTTGTTTTGGGCAATCGGACTATTTCTAGCAGCCATTATAACAGACGCTGGTTGTCATGGTTGCGGGCTGGTGGGGGCGCGGCCTTCGAGCGGGGCGGGGGCGTGGAAAGCAGCAGCTCATTACATATTAAGTAGGGCACCAAAACAGCTTGGCCAGCAGAGGGCTGAATAAGGGGGTTTCTGGTGCATGCTGTCTGCCTAATCTGAGAGGGATTTTCCTGCACAAATGGCAAATACATGTTCTGGGGGCCTTATTGTTAATATATTTACTTTCAAATTGCACCATAATATTGGACCTTTAACAAAGAGTCTAAACGAAAGTTTAAGCCGCTTTCTAACTCAGGTTTTTCAGGCAAATTTCAAATGAGGTCCAACACGAATAATATCCATGTTTTAACAAGAAAAATGCCGTTTCCGGGTGATGACTCCCTTGCCAAGTTAGTGTAATCGTGATAGAAATATAACACAGCAACGCAGTGTCGGTATTTTTTTATTCGTCATCAAAATACAGATTTATACAATAAAATTTAAAACACAACGATCTCTGTTTCGTTAGGTTACTTTACATTTTTATGAATGATATGAGTGCAAGTTTGGCCACAGACTGCAATACATAACACAGGCTTTTTGCTGGTTGCAAAAATGTTTGTAAACGGGAAACCCATCTATAGTACAGTTGACTACGGATACCTGTTTAGTTAAAAAAAGGCAGAGTATCTGGGATTTAGGCCGAGCTAAAGTTGATGCGTATTCACACATCACTCGTGCCACATTTCAGGTCGATGCAAGCCGCTGCAGATGGCTTATAACCTTTTTTTGAGTTTTTATCTCACCCTCACGATCTGCTTTTTCTGTTGTTTGTTTTTGTACTTGTGTTTTTTACACTGTGCAAATAAAAAAAAAGGGGGGGGGGTGTTTACAGCATAGTTTTTAAAGCTATGTGTAAAGATGGTGTGTCTTGTGTGATCTTCCATCCTCGATCCGCTCCATAATCTCTGTTCATGTTTTTCTAAATAGTCTTGCTCATCATCTTCAGAATGTATGTAATTATTTCTGACTGCTCGGGTTTTTTCTGCATTGCTCTATTTGTGTAAAGACAAAAGTTCAGGTACAAATTAACTTTAGAGAGCTCTGTGATTGTGTGATGGTCTGGCTGGTTTTGGCAGCACTCTGTGGGAGGATAGCTCAGGGGGATGAACAACGGGCTGAAAAACAACTCCCTGGAAGGATGGATGGGATCTTTCAGCTCTGAGATCAAACTTTCTCACTTCTTCAGCGTTAAACTGAACGAGTGAAAATGATCCCAGTGAAAACATCACTTGTCTAGAGGAATAGCTCAGTCAGTGAGGAGGAAGCTCTGAAATCAGGAGGTTCTGGGTTCAAATCTGGTTATTTTCAGCTCTCAAAGTGAAAAGAAAACAAATCAACCAGAACCAAGACCAGTATGAAATGTCTATGAGATGTCACTGATGGTGTAGTGGGTTTGGTGAAGGACTGGTTGTCTGCAGTGGGGCAGCAGCTGGTTCAATCCTCACCAGGACCTGGCTCATATGGACCCATTCAACTTGTTTCATGATGGACTGAAACAGCAGAGGGTCAGTCCTACCGGGGCATTTCTACTCTACATACTAACTCTGTTGTGGCAGAGCATCTGTAGCTTGATAGCTCAGCTAGAAAGTCATTAGCTCAGCTCAGTCCTAGAAAGTCAGCTTGTTGGTTTCCAGTCAGTTCTCCATCACCCTGAGCTATCCTCCCTCAAAGCCCTGCCACTGGACCAAACTGGGAGGTGTAACCAGGCGAACTCAAGCGTACCTAACTGCAGTTACAATGACCGATAAGGACGCCGCAGTACATCCAATCCATACAAGAAGTCTCCAGCAGAAGTTAGTTAAACATAGCCAAGAGTATCTATCTGCGGCTTGCAAACAGATGTTTATGGTGCAGTTGGGGGGTTAGGGTTGGGGTTAGTAACCTGGAGATGAAACTTCCGATTGGGACTTTTGGCGTGGATTGGATATATGGCAACGTATCATGACTGCAATTGGGTCCCTCTCGGAGAACCGGCTGGGAAAGATTTCTTTTGTTCCTTTTTTTTAGTATAAATTTTATTGAATGACAAATTCAGCAAAGATATACACAATGATTAATATTTCTTTAAAAAATACAATCACAAATCAGAGATGTAAAATGAGCACACACACGCACATTCTGTTAAAGGGACTTGAGGCAAGATTAAGAAACGAAACTCCCGACTGGCGCTTCAGGTAACTGCAGCCACGAGCCAAGCCGTCACGGGAGCACAAACTGAAGCTACAATGTTGTTTACTAACCTTTTTCTTTGTAGTTACACTTTTTAGTGTCTTTCAGTTGATCTGGATCGTTTGCTGACAGCAGAAGAATCCATAACGATCGCTTACAGTGTTTGAATTTACCGCGACTAGGAATGTATACAATGGCGTAATTTCCACGGGGGATAGGGGGTTCTAACCCCCCAATAATCAGATCCAGGTAATATAACCCCCCTAAAAAAGATAACACAACTTGGATTTAATAATAACATTAATGATCTTTTATGAACATCTTGTTAATTCTTTTTATTAGCTACAATATTTTCCAGCAAAACAACAACATCTTTAATCATTAGGTATTGTAACGCACCCCCCTCCCTATTCCCCCGTCGAGTATTTGGTATTAGCCATACCAGCTGCTTTCTACCTTATTGCTGTGTTTGATGGATGGAGGGAAACTGAAGACCAACAGTAGGCCTAATGTGAAGAAGAAAAAGGTGGACAGACAACATGAGTCATTGTTGATCAACATCAACCGTTAATAATAATAATAATAAAAAAAGAAAACTGATTGGCCAAAGAGAGGTAAATACATGCACATGTGCGTCTTCATCTGTGTGCTCCATCAGCGCGCGGACAGAGCGCACGTCGGAAAACACACTAGCCACTTCAAAGCAGACAAACACAAGTGTTAGGCTACTCTCTACCAGAGACCAGGATGTGGTCAGGTGTATTTAAGAAGAACTGAAGCTCCCCAAAGTTCTGTTGGAATATTGATTTCATTATTAACTTTCTAACGAATCCCTCATGGTAGTTATCCCTGTTAGGCTGATGCTAAGATTGTTATTTCCCAGCTGTCTGTGAACGCAGCACAACTCCGAAGCTGCAAGTTTCACCGTTTTAATCGCCTTCTTCTCCTGGTCGCGTGCCCATGGACGTAAACTGGATCAGTACATGATCCGTGCTGAAGTTTAGAAATGCAGATGAAGAGAAGAAATCCAAACCCCACAAAAAGCTCCCAAAGTTGTTGTTTGCTTGTTTGTTTGTTTGTTTTTAATGCCGTGACGTTTCGGGCGTTCTTGACTTTATCCTGTATTTCACTTTCATCCAGCACCCAGTGCTCACTATCTGGGATGTGCGTGATTTACTTCTGTATGAACTTTAGAAATGCGACGTGACTTCACAGCGTTCAGTTGTCACGTGATTATTTAGTTTATTAATTATAATAACTATTTATTATATCATGTTTCAGTAATGGGGAGGTTACCTCTTACAGGTGCATGAACACTCTGCACTTTAAGGTTGTTCATGCAGTCTGAGCATGTTTTGAAATTAAATGTATTAATTAATATTAGATTATTATGGGCTACTTCTAGCCCATGTTACCATGTCTCTATTCCAGCACAGAGGGGGTCACTGGCCGTCATTCTCACATCCCCAAAAGACATGTTGGCACTTGAAAATTTAGCCCTTTAAGATCCCGTGATGTAAAGGGCAGGTCAATGTATTATTATAACTTTTTTAAATTATTTTTGACTTCACAACATGAACATAATTTGGGTCTAAGTGAGAACTAATTGTGGAACCTTGTGTCATATTTATATATTTGATAAATATTAAAAGATATAGTAATGCAAAGCTAACAGTAACATATTTGTTCAAGAAGCAGTTTAATGCTTTCCTGCATGGATGTCTTTGATGTATGTGTTTGACTTTATAGGAAAGTTCACAGTTCAAGTTTTAATTCCATTAAAGTAAGAAAGTACATCAGCCAGCAGTATGTATAATATAACTGTTCACTTTCCTGTAATGGGGCTGATTATGGTGGTGAAAAGTAAAAAACTAAGTTTCCAATTTATCCAAAAGGAAAAAGGAAAAGTATCACAATATACTGTATCTGTTATACAGACACCAAATGACCCTGACTCGTTTTACAAATGCAAATAATTAAATAAGGAAATAAACAGGCAAAGAATCCGACCCCCCCAATGATGGACCCAAAGTTACGCCCTTGGATGTATATCGTTATGATTTTATCGATACCGATACCAATATTGATACTCCTTATCGAAACCGGTATTTATCGATTCCCTTATTGATACTATAACATAATTTAGAGTAAATAATAAAGACATTACAAGATGTTAAAAGATCCAGTGGTGGAGAACATTTGTTCAGAAGGTGTTGAAGAATTCTGGACATAAAGGTAGGTGAAGGACAGCTGGGAGAATAAGGGAATTGTGTCTGTCTTATTCCATCTCTGTAATTATTTGACTGTGTAATGATAACTTGATGGTTAGGTAGATGTGCAAAAAGTATCGTTTGTTCAGAATCTTACCGGTACCCTGGTATCGTTAAGATTAGGAACCGGTACCAAACAATACCGGTACTCGGTATACATCCCTAACTGCGACCGTCTTCTTCCTGTATCAAAACTGCGGATGTAGCGTCGTTTGACGTCATGTCCGCAGGACACCGAATTACAGCGCATTTTGCAGCACACAGCCTGTTCAAGGCAACGGAGAGAGACGTGGGTGGAAACGTTATTTTTGGTATTTAGCGCTTCATCACCCATTAGTATAAAAAAAAAAAGAAACATGCATGTTTGTTTTTTTAAAAATTCCCACCTCTACTACCTTTAAAGAAGGGAAAGTCTGGCGTCCCTGATTTGGTTGCAGACCCTGGATAAGATGAAGAAAATGGATTGGTGGATTTCAGCAGTGAATTGACACAAACACAAAATTTCATTTTCATAGTTTATGAAGAACTTTTTCTCATAAACTTGGTCAACTGAATGTAAACTGTCCAGTTTGCTGTTCACATTTTTCCGACTAAAACCACAGACAGGATGAAGCTGTGATTTCTCCTGTTGCTAAAAAATGCAGCAAATGCACGAAATATCATGCAAAAGTTTTCATCCAAACGGGTGAGGAGAAAACGCTGCGCAGGGAAAACATGAAGTCGACAGAAACCGGTGCACGAAGAAGGTTTGATGAAAACCCTGAGTTGTTTAACCCTAAAATTCGGGAAACTGAGTTTTCCGTAACACAAAGGTAGGTAACTCAACCCAGGAAAAGAGGAGTAACTAGCCTGTTGTACGAAGAGGGGGAACTTAAACCCCTCGGTCAGTTACCATGGTAACAGACTCTCTGAAACTGACCTGATGGGGGAGCAGGTTAGTGTGGAGAAACCTTGAGTTTCACGCTGTCTCCGCCCACTTTTAGCCACACTCACCGTTTCTTTTCCTCATTCATTCATTCAGTCAGCGGTGAGTTTTGGTCTTAAATAAAACATGTTAAAAATAAATCAGAGTCTGTAGGTTACAGACGTGTTCTTTCGATAAGAATTTCATGGATGAAGATGCAGCATTTCTATGGAGAGTTAAACATTCGGAGATCATTATCAGACCACAGATAGAAGTTCTTTTATTTCCTGACAGTTGTCATTTCTAGTGTTACAGTTTCACATCACAGTCATTCATCTACATACAAGCTGATCCTCTGTACATTTATAATATCACTGGCCGTATGTGACAGTTGGAGGTCTTGTCTCTGTTTCTGAGAGATGGTTTGTCCTAATTATTTGACCATTAAACTGTTTCTATCTCTGGGTAAATGGGAAAGGTTGATGTCTGTCATGCAGAAAGTTGTGGTTCGATCCCAGATGTGACCTTTTTCATGTTGCCAAACGCTTTCCCCTCTAAGCAGATAGGTTATTGTTTATTGCCCTGCGTTTTTTCGCAAATAGATTTTTTTTTTCTTTTGTTGGAGATGTAGGGCATTTGAGAAATGTCACGGATATATTTCATCCTAATGCTAACGACAAAAGTGTTTCTCCCCACGAGATCGCACCCAAGTTAAAAGGGGGGAGGGGGGGGGGGGGGGGGGGGAACCCGGCGGGCCCCCCCTTAAATAAAATGGCTGCAATAAAAGTACAGAGCTGGAATTGAACACCAGCCTCCCCAGTAAAAGGTAGATGCGCAGACCATTCGACCAAATAGGCATCTGTAAAGACCAGCTGGAATCATACTGACAGCATCTCAGACTGTCTTGTTACCATTAAACAGTTCTATTTTATGACATCGTTGTGATTGTAAAGGACAGCATTTAAACGTAAATATTCTCCCACGCCGTCATTCTTTTTTTTTTTTCCAATTGCAGCAGCAGCAGGTCAAACTCGCCATATGAGGCTTGAGAAATTCGTTCCATTCAATGGCGAGCGCAGCCCCACCTTTGCATCTACGTTGCCATGGTGACTCATCGAATCGGTGCTCAATTGATGCTGGCTTTTTATCATGGTAGAGCATGTGTAAAACCCCGGGTTGAACTACCCGGAGTTGATTAAACCAACTCAAATCAGCTGTTCTGGGGCTGAAAACTCAGAGTTTTGAATCTCCGAGTAGATCAACTCAGAGTTCAGGGTTACACTCAGAGTTTGTTGAACCTGCTTCGTGCAACAGACCCCAGGAGTCTTCTTGCTGTGAACAGGTCTGCAGGTCCAGTCCACCGGGAACCGACTCCATGAGCAGACGCCTCCAGCGTGGTTCACGTATGAACTGGGATGGTTAGATCCTGAACTTTGGGATGAACAGCAGTTATGTGACAGTGAAAGAATGAAACATCGTTTTTTAGCTTCAGTCTCGACATCAGAAAATCAGGTTTTCACATTTTCTACTTTTGGACTTTTTCCTTCTACTGTTGCTCCACACGTGTCTGAGCAGCAACAACAGGAGAGAGGCTGCTGGAACTGCTGATGGAGGTTCAGAAAAGGTGTTCGGGTATCCCATCCCGCTGAGAAGAAGCCATCATACAGTAGCAGTTCCAGTTCCAGTCCAGTATGACTAAGTCTCGCCATAAATCAACTACAGTGGCAACGAGTGTGATTTAACATTTGTTTCCTTCCAGCACTCTCAGAGACTCCTCCAGGACTTTAATTATTCTATAAAGAAACAGAAGCCCAAAACTTGACATGTTTTTCTCCTCAGTTGCTCTTTTAAGACTTGATTTCTGCATGAAGAAGAAAACTTTTACCCTGATTGTTCCTCAATTATTCTCCTTTAAGATTAAAGTTTAACTAGTGACATCTGTCTGAAGACCGACCATAAACTGAAACACTAAAAAATATTTCAGTAATCATTACGAGGCAGGAGAGCGGGACAAAATCTGCAAGATGTATATGAACATTCACCCACTTTTAAAGGAGTTAGTTATTAATCTTCCAACTTTCTCATGTTAATTAAAGGACAGTTACATGTATGAAACAACAGAACGAGATCATCTTCACTACTTTCCGGACTATTGAGCGCATCTGAATACAAACCGCACCACCGGAAAATGAGATGTGTACATATACTGCACAGGCTGTGTCCACATTGTAGCACGAGATATTTACACAGAAATCTTTTTAAACTCTGAAGTAAATAGTCTACCAGTAACATTCAGTCATCCTCAAAATCATCCATACTCTCCAATTGAAGAACAACAACAAAAAAAAAAAAATCAGCTGTCAGTGAAAGAAGTTGAAATTGACAAAAGTAATAATAAATAAAAAATCTAAAAAAATAACCTGAATTGAAATGGACACAAACACAAAACAAACACAAAAAATACAAAACAAGTGAACAAGCACTATGGGGATCCAAAGCTAAAAGTTTGTTGAGCAACACTTTGAAGGCAGTCACTGCAATTAGGTGTTTTCTGTAATGTTCAAAGAGACTTATACACCTGCTGACAGGTATGTTGGTCCACTGAAATGTACTGTAATATATGCGGAACAGCTTTGTTTGTTTGTTTGTTTGCTTTTCTCATCATTATTTCCAACCACAATTCAAAATCAACAATTTATTTTGCAAAACTATAATTTTGTAAATTTTTATTTATTATTAGTTTCTTCAGTTTCTTGTTATTTGAATTACTATTGTAAATTTAACTTTTTCTTTAATTGGAGAGAATGAATAATTTTGAGGACGACTATACATAAAGGCCAAATAGCTTTTTTTTTCTGAACATGAATGTAACACGAATGGTTAAAAAAATTACACTGCTGTCTCATATCTTTCCTTCTGCATGTCTGATCTCTTTAAATTACAATGATGATCAACACGTGGACACGTGGATCGACGCAGCTTCCACAGTGACGTGATGAAGCTCTAGATTTACCGGTCGATCTACGTCCCCGCCTTCACCTGTGGTCGTGAGGTGTGGGTAGTGACGGAAAGTGTGAGATCATGGACATAAGCGGCTGAAATGAGTTTCCTCTGCAGGGTGTCTGGCTTCTTCCCTGGAGACACGGTGAGAATCTTGGTTATCCAGGAGGGGCACAGAGTAAAGCTGCTGCTCATCCACACTGAGAGAAGTCAGGCGAGGTGGCTCAGTTTTCAAATATGTCCAACCAGGAGGAGGCCCTGAGGTTGATGTCTCTCAGCTGGTCTGAGAATGCCTCTGGATTCCCATAAAAGTCTTACGACACATTTGGTGCATTTCCGTTTTGTGTTTTCTAGTTTCATATTACTCGATTTGTCCCTCAATTTGATATAAGTTTTATAGATATAAGTATTTACTAATATAAGTCCAGATATAGAGGTAACCTGACTGACTCACACCTCCATGACAGATTCATCATGTCGGTGAACCAGGTACAACATGACTTTGAGAAGCTTGTAATGTCCAAAGATCAGCTTTGTTTGTATCAGTAGTTTGTCTTGTTGAACATAAGTTGTTTGTTGTTGTTGACATTTTCTCTATCTTTGATTGCAGTTAAGTGACTTTTATTGGTTATTGTCCTAACTATGACTTTACTGTTAATTTTCCATATGCCTTTTAATGTAGCGTGCTATGTATATATATATATATATATATATATATATATATATATATATATATGTATGTATATATATATATATATATATATATATATATATATATATATATACACACACATCACTGTCCATGATGTAATGTTATCCACAAGTTAGTATGCTGCAAAACAAATTGCCCCTTGAGGACAATACAGATTTTCTTATTTTATCAAGCTTAACGTTAATGTTCTGTTACAAACAGGAGCAGATCCACGTAACATTCAGAAACTAGTATTTTTTTAACATTATTAACAAAACTGTCTGAAGTACATTAAATTGACTTTAAAATAGCTATTTTTATATTTTATTTCCAGGAAGTACTAACATTTGTGCATTTCTGTGGCTGCTGCTGATTTCCTCACCATTTTGCCCATATTTGGTATGAAATTGTGGGTAATATCATCCCACTTGTTTTACCACTTGTGCCCCCGGAAAATCTCCATTTCAAGGGCCAGACAGCCCTACCACTTCCCCCTTCCCCTCAATCTGACACCACTACCCCTTTACATGAATGTCCAAAATGAAGGGTCAGGACCAAGGGCTAGGGCTACGGAGGGGACTGGAATTCACCCAGGACTGCAGGGGTGTGGGTTACAGTGTGAAACATGTTGCAGTGTCAGATTCACGCCAGCTTATTAACTCCGATGATTACTTTGTCATTTCTCCCCAGGAAAAGCTGTTCAGGATCTCCCCCACACTTTCTCACGTGACTACATGAAGGAAACAACAGTCTGATTCCAACATGTCACGGTGTGGCTTTAAGGTGAGTGTTTGGACAAACTACAAATCCTGAGTAAATCCATACAGTTGAGCCATGGCAGAGTCTTTAGTGGATTTTCATCGGTGGTTAACAAAGTCTTTGCAACGGAAGCGCTTCCCCGGCCGTCTGTCTCTGCTAGTCCTGCAGAGTGCGGCTCAATGATAAGGGTTTGTGTCCTTGTCACCAAGGACTGATGTCTTTCTGTCAACTCCCAGGCAGCCTTGTTTCTCATTCTGGGCTTCTGTTGTGTTTCTCTTCTCACCTGACAGATTTCCCCCTTCCTTCCTTTCTGCCCATCCCCATCCCCCCATACTCTTCCTCAGCTTTTCCCTTGTCCTCAATACCATCCACTCTTCTTTCCCAAGAGGCACTCATTCCTACACTAATGCCGATGACACTCTTTAGAAGTTATTGTCTCAATCAGAGTTCTTTTTTTGATATTACACTGCCACCATATTATGTTTCTGCCTGAATCTTCTATGTGCATCAGAGGATTTAAAGAGGAGCATTATATCGCCTATGAAGCATCCAATCAAAGGAGATGTGCTATTTCTGCCCTTTCTCAAGCACACAGAGCATTTTTGCTATTTCACCACCCACCTCCACAGCATAGCTGTGACTGAGACTCAGGTGGTTTACTGCCTCTTTTGTTCATTAACACTGTGCAGCAGCATGTCATTACGTCTTATTCAAATATTAGTGACAGATGACAGTAGCTGAGACACACATTGTGAGGGGCAGTGGTAATTCTTACCCCCGATGCTTCCTGTCCAATAACAATATGAAGTCTTCATCACTGGTCCGCATAATAAGCTCTTAACCTCTCATTGACACATGCAAACTAAAAGGTGTTGGGGTTTCAGATAGGAAAAAGTTCAGCCTTGTAAAACTCATCCAAGGTCGAAGTGAAGTTCTGACTGTCCCTTGCTGGTGGGAATAGAGATAAAAATGTCAAAGGCGCTGTAAATAAGAATATAAATAAAAATGTTCCACACAGAGTTGGTTAAATGGAACAGCAGAAGGGTCGCTCCCTTGTCATCCTGTTGAGATTTTAATCGCTCCCGCTAAATCTCCTCCACCCTTTCTTCATTTGTCTTTGGCTTGCTCCACGGAGAGTCAGAGCACACTGTGGTTGAGTGATGTAACGCTGAGAGGACAGGCTCTGCCAGCTGAAGGCCAGAGAGTCATGCATCTCATCAGTTTATACAATGACTTCTGAAATAAGCTACGGACTTTATGTTTTCACAAACTGCCAGAGGACCATGCAAACAAATTCAATGCCAAAACAATACTTGTGTTATAGCTCAGGGAAATATGGCATCAATTGTAAATTCATACTTCATGATTGTAATGTATCACTAAACACACTAAAAATATTCATATTGTCCATCAGTAAGTCTGACAGGTTCCATGATGAAAGCTACAGTGAAGAAAGATTTGCCTGCCATCGGTTTTTCTTGTATAGTTTTGAGTTGTCTGTCAAACTTAGGAGGTGTCAATGAGATGGTCATTTTCTAGTTTGACCTTGTTCTTTTAAATAAACTTCCTACTTTAATTTACTTTAATTTTTACCCATGGTTTCTCCACAACCTGATTCATGCAGACATTTGATGGCTGATCTCGGTTTGATGCCCCTCTTTCACTACAGCATGTTTGGACGACACACTGAATGAAGTATCATGGCAACATGCAGAGGATATCAATGTGGTGACTATTTACAGTAGATGTCTATGGCTTCTTTCGTGTATTTTTCCTCCAATCTTTGCTTCAATTATACATATATATTTACGTAAATACAGCATACATATATTAAGGGGAGACTTTAACACAACACATTAAAAGTGTTAAAGAATTAAATGTTAAAGCATCATAACTCAGTAAACTTGAGAATTTAGCATGTTTTCAGACACCTCTTATGATTTATTCTTCTACAAAGCTATAAGGAGGAAATCTTATGGTATTTTCTTGTGTTTCTGGAGACTTTTGGAGACATATGTGTAAGGGCATATGGTCCTAGTTCCCAGTATCAGTTCCAGCTCCCAGCATCATTCCCAGTTTCCCGCATCAGTCCCAGTTCCCAGCATCAGTCCAAGCTCCCAGCACCAGTACCAGTTCCCAGCATCAGTCCCAGTTCCAAGCATCGGTCCCAGTTCCCAGCATCAGTCCCAGCTCCCAGCATCAGTCCCAGCTCCCAGCATCAGTCCCAGCTCCCAGCATCAGCCCCAGCTCCCAGCATCAGTCCCAGCTCCCAGCATCAGCCCCAGCTCCCAGCATCAGTCCCAGTTCCCAGCATCAGTCCCAGCTCCCAACATCAGTCCCAGCTCCCAGCATCAGCCCCAGCTCCCAGCATCAGTCCCAGCTCCCAGCATCAGTCCCAGCTCCCAGCATCAGTCCCAGCTCCCAGCATCAGCCCCAGCTCCCAGCATCAGTCCCAGCTCCCAGCATCAGTCCCAGCTCCCAGCATCAGCCAGGCTCCCAGCATCAGTCCCAGCTCCCAGCATCAGTCCCAGCTCCCAGCATCAGCCCCAGCTCCCAGCATCAGTCCCAGCTCCCAGCATCAGTCCCAGCTCCCAACATAAGTCCCAGCTCCCAGCATCAGTCCCAGCTCCCAGCATCAGTCCCAGCTCCCAGTATCATTCCCTGTTCCCAACAAAAGTCCCAGCTCCCAACATCAGTCCCAGCTCCCAGTATCACTCCCTGTTCCCAACATAAGTCCCAGCTCCCAGCATCAGTCCCAGCTCCCAGTATAATTCCCTGTTCCCAACATAAGTCCCAGTTCCCAACATCAGTCCCAGCTCCCAGCATCAGTCCCAGCTCCCAGCATCAGTCCCAGCTCCCAGCATCAGTCCCAGCTCCCAGCATCAGTCCCAGCTCCCAGCATCAGTCCCAGCTCCCAGTATCATTCCCTGTTCCCAACAAAAGTCCCAGTTCCCAACATCAGTCCCAGCTCCCAGTATCATTCCCTGTTCCCAACATAAGTCCCAGCTCCCAGCATCAGTCCCAGCTCCCAGTATCATTCCCTGTTCCCAACATAAGCCCCAGCTCCCAGCATCAGTCCCAGCTCCCAGCATTAATCCCAGTTAACAGCTGCAATCATCAAAAAGATATTTCTTTCAGTCTGTAAAATTGTGTCCAGGAAATTTTCCTTTTTCTATATTTAAAAAAGAAAGAAAGAAACGCAATTAAACTTTTTTTTTTCCAGACATTAATAGAGGCTGAGTTTACAATATTATTGTATCTTTCCGTTTTTTTACACATGTGGCAGTTGACAGTCCTGTCACTATGCCTCCGAGTGTTGATGTTCCCTGGCTACTTGGCCAAGGGGATGTCCCTTTGGCTGACTGGTTAGCGCGCATGACTCTCACCCGGGAGTCTGTGGTTCAATTCCCGCCCGGGCCCTCCTTCGTCCTGCCACACACATCTATCTATCTATACTACATATCTAGATAGATAGTTATACATGGGAAACAGATTTTTCTGATTATTAAACATTCTGTGAGTCTGTAAGTTTACTCGTACAGAGAGACATCAGGGATAAATAAAGCTTGCAGGGTGAACATCTGGATCCTGGGTCAGAATTTACAACATCCAGACACTCGTATAACGAAAATATGAACTACCCGCTTTCCCAGATGTTCCCAGGCTCATCAGATATTCAAATGGATGCACAGTACCTCAGTGTTCTGTTGACGGACGACTACAGATACCTTAAACTGAGGCCTCGTCATTCATTTGTTATTGGATTATGCAAGATGATGAGAACATGCATGCAAATGTATGCATAAGCTGGTGAGTCAGGCGTTGTGATGTCCTGGGGCTGAGCATGGGGGTAGGTTTGTCTTCTCTGTGGGAAAGGTGAGAAGTTTTGATTTTTACACACTGCAGTTTTCAGCAGATTGTTCAGCTCTTCTATGATTTAGCATCACATCCTTCTTCTGTTTTTCAAACCCTCCTCTGTGCTCCTCATGTGTCTCAGGCCCCGATGAGTGGGCGCCAGTAACTCTGATCCTCCCAACACTCAACCACGCCTGACCCTGATGCATCACTTGCTCATGGGCATGGAGGAGGGAAACAAAGAGGGAGAAAATAGACGAGAGGGGTGCTATCCTTCTCCAGCAGGAGAGTACGGTACAGCAGATCAGTGGTCTTCACCAGCTTTCATCTTGTAGTGAACTGCCACCTGGCCTCTGTACAAAAAACATTCATCTGAACCTGAGAGCTTTTCTTCCTCTGCAGCGGCTCAGTCTGGAAAAGCTTAAACGCAAAAGACGACTCAGTTACCCACATGCCGAACGTGGTCGTAGGACTTTCTTATGAAACAGATTTCACTAATCCTTTGTGTTTTATTTCTGATGGAAACCTGCCTTCGGTGAAATCCAGGCTTTCAAAGTCCTCCATGGCTTGCTCCTATTTCATTACGATTTCCCTTGATCCACATTGTAGTTGTTAAGGAGGGAGATCAATCACTTGTGCACGCCAGGATGAAAATTACTAGTCCTCTGTCGGCTGGTGAGTCAGATATCCAGGAATTCCAAGGACAATTTCCCCAAAGCACTAATGCAGCATTGCACCAAATGTGGGAAGCGTGTGGCATGACCCATGCTGCAGATATAGTCACCTTTCCCTGATCCACAGGGGTTAAAATCACTCATTTTCCCCACATTTATCACACAGAGTTCCTCACCAAAAGCCCTCAGTTTAGCCACATTTATCTGCTTCAGCACTCATCACTTCAGACTAATGAGATATTCCATTCAGTCCTCAACCTGAGAGATATAATGATACAGGTTTGTGTGCATATAGAAAAGAAAAGGCACCACCTTCAGGGAAAAATCCATATAATTCTATCTTTCTTTTGTAAGATTGACTTTTCAAGTTGTTTATGAATGCGCATTGAGAACAGGCCTGGACTCATCTCATGGGAAAAACAAAGAACTCGCTGAGTTAAAGGTCTGATCACTGTTATCTGGCTGAAATGACACCTCACTGCACTTCACACCTCACACACATGCACCGATGTGAGTGCAGGGGTGGGTTCAATGCCAGCTGTTAACTGGCACTCACACACGTGCTCTGAATCGTGCTCCCTGTACACACTCGGCTATGTTTTCTCTTCAAGAGTGATTCATTCATGCTGTTAAGAGGCATCTTGCTCCCTTCCATTAGCTTTTAGCAGGTAAAGTCTGGGCTGTAAATGTTCATTTTACAATATTATAACTGGTTTCATGGCCTGATGTGTAAAAAAAAAAAAAAAGAGAGAGAGAGAGATCCATGCATAGAACCTGATTTTTGCAATAAAATCCCAACAGGATGCTTTAGGTTACTAAACTGGCTAAAATGGTCATTTCTTTTTTTACTCATTTCTACGGTGGCCCACAGGTGCAAATACGCCTCATATACAACTGCAAGAAGAAAATGCTGCAAAAACTAAAACTGCAACAAGAAAATGCAGCATAAACAAAAACAGCATCTTCTTGTTGCACTTGTTTTCGTGAATGTTCCATTTGCTTGTTGCAGCTGTTTTTGTTTTTGCAGCATTATCGTTTTTGCAGATTTTTTGTTGCAGTTTTTGTTTATGCTGCATTTTCCTGTTGCATTCGTTTTGGTGAATGTTGCATTTTCTTGTTGCAGTTGTTTCCATTGTTGCAGCATTATCGTTTTTGCAGATTTCTTGTAGCAGTTTTTTTTTTGTTTATGCTGCATCTTCTTGTTGCAGTTTCCATTGTTGCAGAATTATCTTGTTGCAGTTGTTTTTGATGAGCGAATTTGCAACTGTGGGCTACCATATATTTTATTACTGAAGCACCTGTACTATCAGTTAGTCTGAGTATCTCCAAAAGTGGCAAAATCCTGCTGACACACAAACTGTTGTTGCAAATTTTGAAGTGAAAGATGGTTTCTAATGCTGACAGGATGTGACAGCCACCTGCTGCAGAGGTGGTGTGTGTTGGTTCTCCAGGCTGTGGCGCCTTGCGTGATGGACAGACAGTGAACGCAGATATGACAGAGAGCGAGCTTGGAATTTAAATACTAAGTAGGCAGATACAGTACAGGAGCTGCTGGGTAAAGTATGGCTGAGTATGACATGACATCAGCTATGATGTGACCTGAAGTGGTGGTCAACCTATCTCAGTGTAGACCACCACATGCTCTCCATTGCAAGTAAATGCCTCATATTTACAATGTTTTCTTTATTGAAATAGTTACACTGATCAAAGTATTTTCAGGGTTCCTGTTGAAGTTATAAAAAACAGAAAGATTCGTATATCACTTTCCTTCAGTTAGTCCTTTTTCTGTTAACTTCTGCGATGTTGAAGGCTAAATTTAACAGTGCATTCAGACCAAACACAGTTTCAGGATCAAAAACGCACCTAAAATCCAAAGTTGGACGCTGGCCCCAACACTTAGACATTCAGAGACAAAAACACTCTAGACACCCGAGATGCGAATCAGAGTGCTGGACCTGGTTGTCTTCCTTTGCCTGCGACTTTGTGCACCCTAAAGAAAAATTGGTTAAAACAACCCAAGAAATTTGTTGAATTTTACCAGTCTGGTTGGTGGTCATGTATCCAACCAATCTTTTGGTTAAAACACCCAAAAGGTCGGTTAGGTATTTTGGTCAAAGTGACTGATACAAATTGGTTACTTTGACCAAAATATTGGTTAATCTAACAATACTGGTTTAACCAACTGCATTTGCTGTTTTCCTAACCACTCCAATCTCAGAGTGTACGATGGCGGATGAAACTGAGCAGCTGCTTGGCTTTATTTGCTCCACAAGGCCAAAGAACGACGTCGTCGTTGCATTTCTGTGCCGTGTCTGGATTCATCAGATTGTTTAGAGGCATTTTAAGTTTGAGTTTCACTGTTTACTCCAACAGCTAAGCAGTGTTCTTCTGTTTCCTGTCTGTCATTATTGGACAAACTGATAAATTCAGGTGTGCCTGACCTCAGTAACCACGACAACAATGGCCAGACACCCCTGGATTAATCAGTTTGTCCAATAATGAAAGACAGGAAACAGATGAGCACGGTTTCAGGAAGTAGTGGGGTTGTGCATATGGCCCATAGACACTTTCAGCACTATTTTTTAATCTGGGCCTAGTTTGATGACCTGGTGTCCCAAAGCAGGACGGCAGGTCATCAACCCGCTGTTCGGAAACCCGGGATTGCCCAGGTTCTTCTTGATATTTCCCATGATGTCAGAAAATGTGCCTCTGCATCATCACACTGATTTATTAAGGTCCAAATTTGCGTGTAGTAATTTGCCCACACAATTTAGAATTTTGTGCGAGGGGCTGAACCTTGCGGGTGATTTACAACGAATGAAGGTGCAAATGACAGCGGGTGAAAACGTGTTGGAAACGCCCCTATATAAATTAGGTTTTGCATGCTTCAAGGTTTGCAGCTTGACGAATTGCGAGAGACGACAGCACAAAAGGAAATATGATGCCAGATGAGGATGGAGATATCAGGAGGACAGAAATTAAAATAATAAAAAAAAAGAATGATGAATATAAAAATTTAAATAACATAACATGTATCTGTGCAGAGTCTCAGAAGTGGACAGTTTATGAGGACATGGATCAGGAGTTGCTGAACACATGAAGTGTCTGCAGCTCCGACATGGTCTCTATTACGCAGGAGGTGCACACTTTGGCACAATGCCAACGGCTTCAGAGGCTCTCGGCTTTAGTTCTCATAAAGCTGCACAGTGACTGCAAACTTTCAGTTATCCAGAATATTTTACACCAGTGATTAAAAAGTAGTTTGCCGTGTTGATTTTTATTGAATCAACCATGAGAACTAAATATGCTGCCCTCACTGCTCATGAAAAATGATAATGAAACAGATTTGTGTGTGTCCAGTAGGGATGAGCAAGTTCACCACTATCTGTATCTGTTCAACCATCTACATTATCTGTATCTGTATCTGTATCTGTTCAACCATCTACATTATCTGTATCTGTATCTGTATCTGTTCAACCATCTACATTATCTGTATCTGTATCTGTATCTGTACTCGGAATGGGCGGGCCTTAAACCGGACGTGGGTGTGGTTCGAGTGGAAGTGGGTGGGGCTTAAATCAGCACATTGTTTTAAGTCTGAAATTGATACAAATTCATCAGAAGTTTCTTGATTTGTTGTTTATTTGGTAACTATTTACAGAACAACCTCAGAGTAAAGATTCAATATTTTTGATCACAATAGCAAAGGAACTATTTACAGTTTTTTTTTATAAAATCATAACATGAATATTTTTGAGTTCACAACAATGTATCCAGTCAGAAATTATGAGCTACGAAGTATGCATGAACAAGTTTTCATACTCAACACAACTTTATGTTTAGTCTATTTTCTGTTTTATTTCATGATCAAACTGTGAATTTTTTCTCAATAATTCAGTTTTAAATAATTATTTATTTAATTACCTAACATCCTGTTTTTTTCCCCCACCGCACGGCTGGCAGCAGAGATGTGTGTCTGTTCAGGGGGGGCGGGTGCTGTGTGTGACTGGCCAATCACAGAGCGTGCAGACAGTCAGTTATCAAATAAGGATTCTCCTTCAGCACGAGCTCGGATATTGATGAGTTTTACTCGTATCATGCTCGTACTCATCAAAAATGCATTATCCCTACCGGATACTCGTCTGAAATGAGTATCCAGCTCATCCCTAATGTCCGGGATTGTCTCTCTCAGAAGTTGTAGCCTTTTGTTTACAAAGCTGCAAGTTTGCACCTGCCTTTCAGACATACTAAAATAGACGCAAAAAAACAAGCAACGCAATGCGTCTCACGGTTGATAAATCACCTTGCGAGTGCTAAATTAATATATTTACATTACGTGCACTTCTGCGTGTAAACGCCCCATATTGCATATTCATTGCAGAACAAGTACTAAACAGAAAAGAGGCGCTATTTAGCACGTTTTAAAGACCAAACCCTTTTGGACGCTGTTAATAGATCAGTTTGTACATTTTTTTTTTTGCATGTGCAGTGAGATAGCTCACGTTTTTACACACGCAAACCTTTGATAGATCCGGCCCTGAGTCGCTCTGATTGGTTGACACCACACCTCAACCTGCAAAAGCTCAGATTTTCCAACTCTGGTGTCCGCCACCTTGGATGCGAGGCACGCATCTCGGATGCTCAAACTTTCAAACCTCGCCGCTAGAGGGCTCGACGCCCCTATGAGGCATTCACATAGATTTGCATGTAAACCAGACGCCCCAAACGCCCACGTCACGTTTGGTCTGAACAACCTGTTAGCTTATGGGGAGATAAAAGATAAGATAAAGATAAGAGATACTTTATTCATATGGAACAGAGGAAGTTCCGGTGTCCTGCAGCATGTGTGCCATACATAACAAAACACTCTCACTAGAGTGCAACACAACAAGGTGACAGCAGTAAATAAGATAAGTTAAAAGCTACTATCTATAGTAATAAAACGCACATTAACATGATTTATTGTACAGTCTTCTAGCAGCGGCATAAAAATCCTCCTCAGCCTCTCGGTCCTACTGTGTATGCAGAGGAACCGTTTCTCTGGGCGACCGCGGTGTCATACAGCAGCCGACTGTTGTTTCTAAAGATGGCCTGCATCCTGCTCCTGATTTGTTTCTCCACCCCCTCCCCATCACTAACACGCTTCCTGACCAGTTTGTCAAGCTGGTTCCCCTCCCTGGTCGTCATGTAATTATTCCCCCTGCACAGAACAGCCAAAAGTGCAGCACTGGTGACAACTGACAGCATTTCATTACCGACATCAAAGCTTCCTGAGAAAGAAGTCTGCTCTGACCTTTTCTGTATGCTGCACTTGCATGCACCGACCAGTCCACTTTATGATCCAGTTGGCCCCGTTATTTGGAAGTCTGGATCACCTCAGGTGGATGATGCGCTCACTAGCTACGTTTACATGGACAAATAATTCATCTATCCCATTGAAATCTTTCCGATCGGAGCTTCCAGCTGACACGTTTACATGGACAGTGGAAAAGTGATCCGATCGGTATTAACTTGATGGACAGATATTTTTGTAATGTTTTTGACATGCGCAATGGCTCCTGGATCGTAAGAAGAGGAGTTTTCTTTTTAAATGCATAATCTTTTGACCGTTAAAATGCTCAATAATCATTAACTCTTTCAGTGGGGATTTTAAAAAAACAGCCATATAACGGGTCTGCACTGGACCCGCGGCTGAAGCACATGATCATGAATGGATCCGCTATGGATCCAGGCAAAGGTGCAGCTACAGCTTTAGCTCTGCCTTTGCTCCGCCTAACATCAGAGTTTCCAGTCAGAACGCGGATCATCAGTGGATCCATTCCGCTGTGCAAGAGGACTCCTGCATGACTGTGCAAGGCGGATCCGTGGTGAACAGCGCAGCTGCCGCGGATCTGCGGCGCTGTCCTTTGGGGTTTCCCAGCAAAGTCCTGATGTGTTTTGCTTCCCTGAATCTGCTACGTCACGCAACCCCAACGTGGTTCACGCATGCGCAGAGACAAAATTCCACAGAAATGATCGGAATGACTGTTTACATGAGCATTTTTTCTGCTTATCGGATCATAAAAAGGATTAAAACCACCCCTCTCAATTGGATTGGAAATTCTTTCCGATCGAGGCCGATCGGATCAGCTGACATGTTTACATGGCGCATTTTTATTCTGATTGGCGTTTGATCGGATCAAAATTGCGCCATGTAAACGCAACTGCTGCCTCCCAAAGTTCATAGATGTATTGAGGATGAGTCCGTTGGCACCTGCTCTGTAAAGTCCCAGATGACCCGTCTGCCTCCCCTCATCCCAGAAACAAGCCACCTCAGTATCATCCCAGTATCTCTGCACGCGACATGATGGAGGCCTGCAGGTGCAGTCGGATGTGTGAAAGGTAAAAGAGGGGATAACACATCTGCCTGTGTTAAAAGCCGCAGTGGCTCTCTTGTTTTACGTGTTAAAGGCAAAAACTGTAGGAAATATGGACGTAGTTTCCGCTCACTTCTCAATGCAAAACACATTCAAGATATTTATGCAAACTGTAAAATCATGTGATTTTTCTCTTAAGGGCCAAAAAGTATCAGTAGCAATGAAAAAGTATCATAAACTACTGGCATCGTATCACCCATCCCTATTTCAAACTAACTTCATTTTGTTTTATACCAAGATGATGATGTCAGGTTCATCTTACTTAGAGTATTAGATGAACTCAAGCTTGTTCTTGCCTCGTAGCAGGAACTTATTCTGAGTGTTTTTAGCTGAAACTAATGTCAGACCACAGACACCTCGGTCACGGTGCAGCAGCTGCTGGATAATAGGCATTATATACAGGAATAAACAATAAGCTGAAAGCAGTCACATGACACTACCAACACTATTTATAAATACTTCATTTGTAAATGATCTCTAATTTGTTGTTAAAAGAAGTGAACTGCATTGTGGGAAACTTGCTCCCTCACCATCATTAATTTCCATGGACTCAGTTTAATTACGTTATCTTGCATTTTGCCCTCCAATGTTCTTACGACTTACTTAAGATAAGTATTATCAACTAAATTAAAATGAAGTTGTATCTACTTAAAATATTCCATTCAAACCAATGTTACATTTTACAGTGTAACCATGAGAAGTTTTACTACAATGGCTGCTTTACTGGTTTTTGTGGTGCACACAGCTTTCTGTTGTAGTGATCTCAAGCCCAAAGGTCTCAGAAAAAGGATGCACACATCTAACTAAATATGCTTTGGAACGCTTATTGATGGATAAATGCCACAGTTGGAGTTAAAGCAGATGTTCCAAGGATTTCTCTGTTCAGAGAGGGACATTCTCTGAACAATCACTGATTTACGGTCCTGAGGGCAACTCAGCATGACCACATCTGCAAGATACTCCAGATAACCCCCACCAGCACAGAACCTGGATTTTGGTAAAACAAACAACAGGCCAATTGTTGAACTCGGAACCTCCAAACTTGGAGATAACAGAAAATCTCCTTCACAGTATTTACGACCTGCTATAAACTGGTTCCTTTAGCCAATTTGGTAATGTGTTCTTAACATCCAAGTACTGTTTTATATTGTTAGGAAAGTAAGCTCATGTTAATCCCATGATGAAGACTTTTCTTTGATATGCAACATGACATACTTTGGTGATTAGAAACTACATGTTTCTTCCCCAAATTCACATCACATGCATTCCAGGATTTGCTGCATAAAGGTGAAGAAAGAGACACTTTACCCAATTGCTGAAATCCACTTTTATGTTAGAAACGGACTTCCTGATATCAAATGATGTCTAACACATGCATTTTCTTTACAGGAATCTTAAGGCATCAAGATTAATCCTGTTTTATCTGTTTAGCTGATTTGTTTATTCAATGTCTTCCTTTATTCATATAATTCAGATCTTTGCTTTATTTTATTTTATTGTGTTCATTTTATTTCATCATGTCTGAATAACTGATACACTTTTAGACATGCCTCACTTAGAATTCACAGATGCTTATAACCATTAAGCTTAAATGATCAAATGATCATTCGAGACGTGTCTGACTATTGGATGAAACCTGACTCTGTCAGCTTCCCATTGGCTGACAAGCTGCAACCCACATTCCACTGCCAGGCAGAGCGCGAAGCTCTGAACTGAGAAGAACTGAGAGTACAAAGGAGAACACGAGAATGTGAACACGAATGTGAACACGCAGAAGAACGAACAAGGCAGAACTGAAGAAACTTGGAACAACGGGGAAAGAATTAAATAAAACCTGCTCTGAACTCAGCAGAGTTCAGAACCACGGATCACTCAGGGAGGAGTGATGGAGAGAAGAAGACTTTAACCTTTATGTAAACCAGTTACATATTTTTGTACCTTTTCCAGCGAAAGCCATTTTTATTTTTGAATCCCTCCCGTGATTATCTGCCAGTATTTTTACCATCAACCATCCGTGATATCAGTCCTGAAGCTGCACGTCTCTGGGGAGACGGATGAGAGAGAGAGGACGAACCAGATCCACCACTGAGCTGACAGCCCGCAGAGAGCCGGACGAACTTCCAGGAGATCGGGAAGATTTTTGGGGCCATCCACCCGACAATCTTCCAAAGGATTGAGGAACAGTCCAGCAGAACCAGGACGTGAGTGAAGCACCTCAGTCAGACGGAACCTCTGAGGAGAATCCTGATCATTTGCTATGAAATATGATCTGATGTCACAAGAAGTTGGTGATAGTGAATTAATCCAGGCCTACGGTTTACCAGACCCAGTTTAACTTTGTTTAGTTGGATTAAGAAATCCTTCCTTCTTTTTCTTTGAACATTTATTAATTAACTGAGGCTTAATTAATTTATGTTTCATTTTCATACCATCTCATATTTCTTTCACTAGATAACTTTTGGTCGATCATCATGCTTACATATTTCTTGTATATATCTTGTACATACATTATCTCATGTAGTTTGTAGACTAGTTAATAAATACTCTGTATTATCTTAACTAGTCGTTGTTTGTGGTTTTTCTGATGTATCATGAAAGGTCACTTCAAGCGAGAACTCATGAAAGCGTCCTGAGACTGATCACTTAATTAAATCAATCTAAGAATTGATTTAAGACATTAATGGTTTTCCTTGCTTCCATTACATATCAAATAAGTAAGGTGGTGCTCCGAGGCTGTATTAGTATTGATATTAATAGAAATATTAATATTAATATCATACATAGTGATGCTTACATATTGTGATGCCCAAGCTAAATCACTACACTGTGTGAGCCTGTCGCTGTTGCTGTTGTCAAGCTTTTAAAATCTGTCCATCTCCAGGTCCTCTGGCCGGCAGCTGTCATTACAGTCCCCCATCAACTCTCCAGCAATCCAACATCCAGATGCTCATCTTGGCTCACTACCCACGATTTCAGCATCTTTACTATCCCAATCCCCAAAATACCCAAACATTTTTTTCTGATTTTTCCCCCTTCGGTAAATCTTGTGACTGACTTGTTTCTGCAAAAATGAAACCTGAACAGATGTTCTGTATCAAGACATTAAGACCTCATTAAAAGTGGCATACAAACACACACACACACACAGCCTTTAAAACTTGGGGTGATTGTGGCAGAGTTTCTGTCTTATTTGGGTTTTTGTGTCATTTGTTACTTTGGGCTATTATGTCAACTTCCTCTGCAGACTTGCAGGGCTGAGGTGGCTCCTGCAAGACGGAGCTGAGCTGGCTGAACATATGGTGAGAGGAAGCTGCCTGCGGAACCCCTCTTCTTCAAACTAAGTAGGAACACAGGACTAATAATTTGCATTCCTCCCCTGCAGGGCCGAGGAGCAAATATACTCGGATTATATCACAAATTTAAAATTGCTTTAAGTCACTAGAACCAAAGAAAAACATAAAGGCTGAGGTTTAAAACTTCTGAGTCTTGTTAAATACACTGATATGATTGGGTGTTTTGTTTTGTTTCTCTTTGCTTAAATATGGGAAGGACAGTATCAGCAACTATGCAATGGTGCATTTTTTTCCTCTGTGATGAACATAATTCTCCAGTAATTGATTTCACTTCAGGGACCTTGCGTCACACATCCTCATAGCTGAGTAATATTCTCTTTCTGGATCTTTTTGTTAGATACAGTGGGGTAGAATGAGACAGTTTTCACTCCTCTCATTTCAACACAAAAATTAGACATTAAAAAGGGTCTGGACAGAAGATTTTTTTTTTTTTTACAAAATACATCCTCTATATCTGTACTGAAAAATAACCAAGAAATAATATCCATAAGTTATTTATAATTTTCACAATTAATCAAAAATAAGAGGTGTGTTTTTGTTTCAACTGTATAGAATACACCACTGAAATGGCTGGAGAACTTATACTGCTATTAAAAACTTCAATTGCAACTTTTTACACTGTATTAAGTTTTCACTTTGATTTAATTCAACAATGGCATAGGCAAACTTTAAAAAAAAAAAAAAAGAACAAATTATTTTATGAATTTTGCAAACATGTAAATGCACATGTAAACACATAAGTGCAATAATAGAATTACAGGTCAGAGTAGCAGGCAGTTCAAATGTAAAAAAAATAAAACTACCTTTTATTTGTTCTTATTTTGCCCAATTGTGGCTTAAAATCTTAAAATCCTGAGCTGCTTGAGAGCATGCAAAGCAATGGCGTTCTGCATCGGGGTACAGTTGAGACAATGCGTCTCAACTGTCATTGGGGTCATCGAGGAACTCAACTGTACCCCGATGACCACCTCGCACATTTCACTGAATAATGTGACGACCTGACATGCTACAATGTTATGGATGTATATATACATATATATATATCTACCTGTCATAGATGTTAGTCTATAATAAAGTGTTTTGCTCACCTGTCTGTGTCCAGTCTTGTATTTCTGGATCCTGTCTCCTTACTAAACCATGGATTGTGAGCTGCAAAGCAAGTTTATTTGTATAGCACATTTCAACTCCAAGAAGACCATTCAAAGTACTTTACATGATATATTAGAAGCATTACAGCGTAGTGAGGGGAAGCCATGAAAAGTATGTATATATGGGAAAAGAGAATTCAAAAGGCTGCAATAAGTATGATTTAAAATGTAAAGTAGAAAAGCACTTGAAGAGCTCAGATCTCCGCCAAGCAGCTCAACTCCCTTATTTTTGTGTGTTCTGGATCATAGTATATGGAATTTTCTCTGGATCCGGATCAACTTTAGAAACATTATAGAACGCATTGAGATCCTTTCTTGTAATTTTTTCCAAACACTCGGGCCATTTGTGTGTTATATGGAAAAATTCCAAAAATGTGTCCTATTGATGATATAAGATGGTGATGATGACATAAGACTGTTAGGCGTTGGTAAGGAGGTTGAGGTTAATAGGGGGTGTGTGGGAAAAAACAGAAGGGACTAATTTTAAAAAAAAAGGAATAGTTCACCCTAAGAATGATTTAACTTTATTTTCCAAGGGCCCTGGGGGGGGGGGAAAGTTTTGGAGAATTTTTAAAAAAGGTGGAGGGGGGGGGGGGACGAGGTCGCCTCTCCGTTGCGGCCGAAGGGAGTCCCCGGGAGAAGGGGGAAAAAAGATCATAAAAATCAACAAAAAATATTCATAATCTCCTCATACCTCGTGGCCTGTGTGTTGGGAGGGGTCGAAAAAGTCTTTAAAATATACCAAATAATAATATATAGAGTATATATATAGAATAAACAAATCCAAGGTCATATGCCGAAAAGGGCGCTGAATCGGGGTAGAGCAGGGGGAGGCAGGGTAGACGTAATTTTTTTCTTTTTTTTCTTTCATTTTTAACTTCAAATAATTATCAAACTCTTCTGGGTGTTTCTGTGTTGTTGGGATATAGTGCACAGTAAAAAGAAAATAATAAGTTTATTTTTTCGGCTGGGGGTGGAGTAAGGGCAGGGTGTGGAGGGGGAGGGTGTTGTGGGGGAGTGTGAGGGGGGATGGGGGAAAAAAAAATAAATATAAAAAAAAATAAAAAAAAAATTTTAAAAAATAAGATAAAAGAAATTAAATGAGGAGAGAGGAGGAGGAAGGAGGGATAATTATGAAGTAATATGGACAATTTTGTGCGGGGTTGGCTGGAGCGGTTGGGTGGGGGGGGGGGAGAGGCCGTTGTGGGGAAGGGAGGAATAAAATAAAATAAAAGCGAGAGTTAAAATATTAAAAAGATCAGGGGGAAAAGAGAAAAAAAATAAAGTAAGTGGAAGAGAAAGTTAAATCTTTGTGAAGTGAATATTATTAAAATTTAGTGTAATGATAAAAAATAATATAACAGTAAAAAAAAAAAAGAGGGGAAAGGGGAAAAATAAGTTAAAAATTTGATTATAAAGAAAAATGTTGAATTTACAGAGAGGGGAAGGGGCACGGAAAAGAAAAAAAGAGCGAAAAGAGAAAAAAGAGAAGGAAGGGAAAGGGTTAGATTTTGTTTGTTTTTTTTTGTTTGTTTTCTCGTTTGCGTATCAAAAAGAAAGAGGGAGGGGGGGGGAGGAAAGAGGATGGGAGCGGTGGGGGAAAAAGATGATTGGGGGAGAATAAAAATGATTTGAGGGGGAGAAGGAGAGAGGAGAAAAAAAGAATCATAAAATATAAAAAAGATGAGCGCAACACGAAAGATATAATAGAGGAGAGAAAAGGGGTGAAAGGGGGGAGAGGAGAAGAGGAAAGGGGGAAGGCAGGAGAAGAGGGGAGGGGAAGGGGGGAGCAAAGACGAATGTAAAGATATAAAATATAATATTTTTATGTTATTTAGTTGGTTTAGAATTTATTTTTTAATAAATGAGAAAATAAAAAAATTATAAAAAAATTTACACCTCCCCAACAATCTGCACAATCCCTGTAACACTGTTTAACAATATCATAAAAGAAACTAAAGCAAATAAAAAAAAAAATAAAATAAAAAATAAAAAAGAAAAAAAATATAAATTCATTACAATAGACATTTGAAAGACCAACTTAAATGTTAACATCTCCATTTATTATTATTATACTTCGTTCGTAGTAGTCATAAATATTAGTAAGGAAAAAAAATTATGAAAAAAATCTGAGAAAAAACTTCAACAGAAAAAAACCATCACAACAAAAAAATCCTTTCACATCCAAACGCTACGTTGGTAACGTAGCTGTTGGGGTGTGCTTGTTTTCCTCACTCTCCTTCCTGCAAAACAAGTGTCCACATCCGTTTTAGTCTAAATTCAACCATCAGACACTCCTTGTCTTAAAACAAGCGCTCTCAGTTTGGAATCCCATTCGACAGCACACAGCGCTGACAGCACAGCTAAAAAGTCCCGTAGCTGGAAACTTGAATAAACTTACGCCATTCTTATGAGTGTTTGGACAAAAACCTGCAACACAACGCGACGGCATATCTGTAACCTTTAGCCAGTAAAGCTAAAACAAAAGGAGAAACTGTTAGCAAAACTGCTAGCTCTCCAGTCAACAAGCCGGGTGGGCAGTCTTTCGCTGATGTCACATCCGGTTTTGTACTCCTGTGGTGAACAGCGACGTTTTCTAATAACTCATTTATGCAGCTGCGGTTGTTTATGTTACATAAATCATCATGAAGGACGTTTTGGTCTATAAAACATGGCAAAAAATGTTAAAATCGTGTCACCAGCACTTTAAAGCCAGAGTTGGTAATCCTGCTCAGAAACACTTTTTGTTCTACTGGGTGAAATGATCCTTCCATCCTGACTCCTACACCGAAAGGCAGGAGTTGGTCATTTGCAACTTATAGAAAAAACAAATTGATGTCTCGTTCCTGTCCCTCCCCTCTCTCCATCCCCCATGTGACCCCCCTGTGCTAACGGACTGCTGCTGCGCCAAAAAAACAAAACAACAGATAAGGATTAAGTTTCGGAGGCGTTGACATTTGCAGTGTGGACTTTTTACACTGCAGAAGGAGTTGGAGGTGAGTGGATTAAAGCTTTTAAAAAGCTGTTTACTATCAAGCTAACGAGCTATCCACTCGGCTGTTATCATTAACCTGCTTGTAAAACATCGGCGCACACATCTCCTGCACTTCTGAATAAGCAAATCAGCTAAATAACATTAAAGGCTAAACAAACATCCTGTTCAGGCAGAAATGCAACTAGTTACTTCCAGTTCTTCACAGACGCACAGTTCACCATATTCACCTGCTAGAAGTCTGTCCAACTGTCTTCTCTCCGAGTAGGGCAGGGGTCCCCAATTAGCAGCCCGCGGGCCACATTCGGCCCGTGAGAGCAAAATGTCCGGCCCGCGCAGACCCAGTGAGACAATGTAATATACTTCAAAAAGGTGAAATAAAGCACATTTGGTTGTATTTCAGTGTTTCCAACCATTACATAGGCATGGTGCCCCCCTCCTAGACCTGGTTTACCTGAACATGACAGCATCATAGCTGCTCTGTGTGTTCCTCTCAGAGTTTCTCCGCTACCCCCCGCGTCAGCACCATGGACAGAGCTCGCGTCAGAAAACACATTAACCACGTCAAAATCAGACACTGATATCAGTGTTTTTAAACAATATCAGCGACAAAGATGTTGTTAGGCTGTTTTAGAGGAACTGGAGCCCCTAAAATTTTCTTAACCCCCTAAAATATCGTAGATTTAATTTATTTCATTAATGGTTTTGTAATGAAGCCCGCATGTACTTTTAATAGTTTTATCCTTGTTGGGCTGATGATGATCGCGTTATTTCCCAGCTGTCTTGAACGCAGCGTCCTAGGTTTGGTTTCTCTGTCCTGTTCGTGGCCGCCTGCCGGTTTAAATTGTCTTCTCCGGTGTAAGAACCAGCAGCAGTTTATGGAGGTCTACAGGTCTATTTTAGTTTAAATAGTGAGATGGAGGAGGAAGCAGTCGCTCCAGCGAGGAGCAGCCGGAGTTTTTCCTCCTGCACATGGAGAATGATCATCGCAGTAGGAGCTTAAAATGGATCAGCTGTAGGTGTTTATTCCAGCATGTTATCTGAGATGTGAACTTTAAGGATATTTAACGTGACTCTACTGCATGAAACAGTTTCATTTGGACTTTAAACAAAAATTAATCTTTTTTGTCATCAGTGGGGTTTTTTAATCACCACGTTTCAGTCATTTATTGATGATTATTCTTGATTATTCTGTGATGAAGTTCAGAAATATAACGTGCCTTCACAGCATTCAGCTGTCACGTGATGATGAATATGATTTATTATATCACGTGCCATATAAACACTGATGCTGTTAGTGGGGGGTCTGTTACACAGTTCATGAACACATCATGAAGCAGAGCTGATTTTGAGGTTGTTAGTGCAGTCTAGTCTGGATGGAAGATAAAAGTATTAAAGTATTATGCTATTACATAATATAATTTTACATTTTATTAATCAAACAGTATTATGGAATATCATACTTATTACAAAGCCATGTCACAGGAGTTACCGCTGGTATTAATCACTCTACAACATGCCCACCAGACCTGAGAGTACGGTAACATACAACCCTACCCCTGACCCTTCTCCTAAACCTAACAAGACCCACCCACTATGCGGCACGCCCACTATAGGACACGCCCCTTGGTTACAAGCTGCAGATAGATACAGATGCGGGCATGAAAAAGTTCCTCCTTTTTCTGCCAGAAGTGGTGCAGTAATAGTTCACTATGGAGGATTATCACGCTTTCCGGAAGTTTCCGGAATCTAGACGTTTCCTCTTCCGGGCCATTTTAACAACAGCTGTCCCCGTTCTGTTCCACTTTGTAAATCAGATAAACACCAACCATACTTAAGTTTTTATTGATTCCCGACTGAACTGATGCTAAGGAAGAAGTGGATCAAAGCGATCGATTTGCCACGGTGAAGGACCGAACTTTATAATAAAACAACGTAGCATGTTTGTTTGTAGTCGGCAGACTACACAGCTGGTGTTAGCAGGCTAGCATTAGCCAGCTTGATGACGTGCCTACCTTTGTGCAGCTGAAAACACACAAGCATCTGAAAATGTCTCCTTTCTTGGCAGTCCCCAGTTGTTCCACTGGAAACGGGGGGGTACAGACCCGATTTTCAGATGCTTGTGTGTTTTAAGATGCACAAAGTTAAGCACGTCAGCTAGCACTAGCCTGCTAATGCAAACGCTAGCTGTGAAGTGCCAGTGTTGTGCCGCACCAGCTACAAACAAACATATAAAGTTTGGCCCTTCACTCTATCGAATCGCTTTGATCCACTTGTTCCTCAGTATCACTTCAGTCTGGAATCCATGAAAGTTTAAGTAGGGTTGGCGTGAAACAGAGCAGGGACATTGAAGGGGAGTGGGTGGCCTAGTGGTAGAGTCGTGGGCTTTGGCGCGGAGGACCCGGGTTCGAGTCCCCGACACAACTCCTAGGTTAAACACTGTGGATCCCTGAGCAAGATCCTTAACCCTCCAAATGCTCCCCGGGCGCTTTAAGTAGCAGCCCTCTGCTCTCTGATACTCAGTACAGAGATGGGTGAAATGCAGAGCCCTAATTTCCCCTCGGGGATCATACAAGTATAACAAAAAAAAAAAAAAAAAAAAAAAGAACTGGCCCGGAAGTGGACCGTCTAAGTATTTCAAGTTCCGGAAACCGGAACACGGAAGCGTGATAATCCCCTATTACTGCACAATCACTGGCTGAACGATTTGTCTCATGAATACATCATCATGCACCGTGTCCAACTTGCCGTGTGGAAACGTCCTTGTTCCAGGCATTCATTTATGCTCTGAAATCGTTTC
This sequence comes from Atherinomorus stipes, assembly GCA_023101725.1. Classification (NCBI taxonomy): domain Eukaryota; kingdom Metazoa; phylum Chordata; class Actinopteri; order Atheriniformes; family Atherinidae; genus Atherinomorus; species Atherinomorus stipes. Next base: position 143,809 of record JALJCO010012648.1, read on the forward strand.
CCCTGGGCACACAGCCTTTTCTCTGTGCGATTGAATTAGCAGACAAGTCGCTGGTAAGTGGCTGGTAGTAGGTAGAAAGGGGAACTTTTTCATGCCTGCATCTGTACACTTGTTCTCTCCTCGTGCTCACTGCTGTTTATAAGTTGCATCCTTCATCGTTGGCCTGAGACACACGGCTGGTGAAAATTTCAGTTAATCTGTGCAGTACGTTTTCCATAAAGTTGCTGAAAGACAGACAGACAAACCAACGCTACCGAAAACATTAGGTAATTAAGATTTTATTTTGCCCACTAATATTTAATGTACATTTTAAGTTAAAGATTCGGTCCGCAGACCTGTGGATTCCCACTTCCACACTGACTCAGGCTGCAGGTTGCTTCCATGATGCTTCTCTGTAGCAGCAATAGTGATACCTATCTCTTCTTTTCTTTTTGTTAAACTAAATATATCTTCATGTTGCCCCATACTTGAATAAATCATCCACTGATGATGGCTTCATGTGGTTCAATCAACTCTGGGTAAAGATACTCAGAGTTGATTGAACCAACTCAAAGCGGCCGATCTGGAACCAAATACTCAGAGTTGCTCAATTCTGAGTAGGTCTCAAGACTCAGAGTTTGTTGAACCTTTTACCTGGAATACCCCTCATTTCCGTAACATGGCTGCCACTCTCAGGTGTGGGCAGTTGCTGCATTGGGCGCATTCAGAATTTCTTCAGGATGTTTTAGTGATTGTTATTATTATTCAGAGGTGGAAATTCCTGGTTGAGGAAGTAAAAATCATGCCCACTGCTCCAACTGATATCTAAAGCAGCTGAATTTAAGTAGCACAGCACCTCTGCAGGTAGAGCTCATGAATGAAACATCTGTTCTAAATGTACCTGCAGATCCAAGAACATGGCAGGATTTTTACTTTATGGCACCTGGATTTTCCACCACTTTTATTATTGCATTCCTCTGTCAAAGTCAAATGCTTTAAGCAGGGCACCGCAGGGAATTAAACCCCAACCCATTTCAGAGTACCATACCAGTGCCTTTATTTTATTCTATTTTATTTTAATTTTTTAATTCAATTTAATTTAATTTTTTGTAAGACATGACGAGGTAAAGAAAAACCTGCATCAAGAACAGAAATAAAATAAACAAAAAATAATTGAAATTTGATTTCAATTTCATATTTCAAATTTGTTTCAACATTAACAAAAGAAATACTAAGATATTACAGAGAATATCTAACACTAAATACAATTTTGCAATCCCATCTTAACGTAGGAAACGAAACCCTTAGAAGTGTGTTATTTTTTGTTTTGTTTTATTTTTTTTACTATATATGAAACAGAGAACATGCAAAACTACTACTACTACTACTACTAATAATAATAATAATAAGAAATAATAATGCTAATGCTCATAATAATAATAAGAAGAATGAATGAATGAATGTATGGTTTATTTTGGTTACACTGTATGGTACACAAACAACTTAAGTTCTTGTGCATTCAACTAACAAAATAATTTTTCCATACATTCTTGCACTAACACATTTTATTTTAAATCAAACTGTAACCGAAAAAGGAATAGGCTGAAGCCAAGGCTTATTTTTTGCCTATCCTGTACCAGTCATAAAATTATCCAAGAAATCAGATACTCAAAGATAAAATAAAATAATTTACAACACAACAACATAGAAGATGAACAACATATCAAAATTTACTCAAGATTATTCTTCATTTTTCCATTTATCAATTATTTTATATTGTAGCCCATAATTATTTTACCTTTCAATGTTATTTTAAAACATAACAAAGATCTACACAATATCAAATCATCGCTAAGTCCATTCCACAATATGACTCCCAAATATGAAACACATTTGTATTTAAAGGCAAACTTTCATTTTAAACATATGTAGAAGCCTTTGTAGTGTATCAGGTCCACACTGAACATTGCCAATGCAAAAGTGTACAAATACTACTCGGACGGGGCTTTCCTGAAAGGAAATAACAGAAATTTCCTGTCACTCCGTGTAAAATAGCGCCCCCAGCAACAAACCAGAAGTGATATAGGGGTAGGCGAACGCTGCCGACTCTGCCGACAAAAACAGGGATCACAGCAGGAGGAGGCGACTCTCATGTGACATTCATCACAGCTTTAATGCTGAAGGCCACATATATACGTAGAGATCATTTTGCCTCTATTTGTATTGTTCGAGATCTTTAAGTTCTCTTATCATCACCGCTTTTGCTTCTTCCGGAGTACCTTTCAGGCGTATCAGAACTTTGCAGTTCCTCGTCCACGTTGCTTGAATCCTGTTTTGTTTTCTCAGGCTGCGTGCTTGTCTTGCGATTTCAGCGTTCTTCTTCGTTAAATGTTCATTTAGGTACACACCAGTTCCCTTTTAGTTTCTTTGCTTGTTTTAAAAGCTCAATCTTCATCTTGGGGCTCACAAATTGAACAATTACTGGCTTTGTTTTACCGTCTTTTCTTGGGAGCGTGTGACAAGTTGCGATGTGATGATCTTGAATACTCACGTTCTTTATTTGTATAAATGTTATCACTTGCCGTTCAAGCGTCTGCAGCTCATCTGCAGGGGCATCTTCTCCATCTTTGTTCCCACCTGCCGTAGCTCTGGCGTAGGTTCGGTGCGGCGTCTCCAATCCACTGATGACCACGTCATCCATTCTTGTGTATTGTTCAAGATTCTCAATTCGCTGCTCAAAGCTAACAATTTTCTCATCCTTCTCCTTTATCATTTTTTTAGTTGTTTCATCTCTTCCATTAAACCAAGCAACATCCCTTGTTGTTTAACCACTTTACCAAGTTCATCCGACATGAAATTCAGAGATTTCCTGATCTCCTCCAACTCCTCCTCGACTCCTGAAGTCGCTCTTCTTGGTAGCATTTTGAAGTCACTTCTGTTGTTCTTTTTCTGTTGTTTTCTCCTTCCCAATTTTTTGTAGAAGATAGCTTTTTATTTATCCCTGTTTGCAAGTACTTGCTGACGTGTCAGTAACACACCCTCCGTGTGCCTGCAGTGTCACCACATCATTCAGGGTGCATTCAGGATGCCTCAGCCAGGAATAAGAAACGGGCTGAGGCATCCTGCCCGTTTCTTATTCGGACAGGATAAGAAACGGGTTATGTTCATAACAGTTCATAACTTTCAGAGCAGATAACACAAACAGGGCAACGCCCCTCCTCTTTTATTGCCTCTGTTTTGCCCAAACATTTCATAACCTTCTAATCCATCCTGTAACTCATTATCATCCCTTAACCAAGTCTCTAAAATTGCTATTACAGTAAATTTGTGTTGAAGCTGTTAAAGATAATTTTTAATTTTGGAAAAATTACTGGAGAGACTCCTACTATTAAAATGGATTATTGAAAACCCCTCTGCCCTCATACTTGAATTAAACTCATCTTCAGAATAATTTTTACAGTTAGTGCCAATGTTCTGGTAGAAGTGGATCTCTGGATCAATGTCGTTTTCTAACACAACAAAAGACTTTTGAACAACAAAAGACTTAAAATCTTTGTATTCACCCATTTTTACCATTTGTCACTCACAAGCATTATTTCACGCATTTATATTTCATAGCAAAAAGGGATATTCGACCTTCCCCAACTATACCATCGCTCCACCATGTAGTTCATCATTTTCCTTTGTTTTGATCCAACTCTTTAATGTCTCTGATTACTATAACTCGAGCCTGTTCTGGTGTGCCGTTTAGTCGTATCATTATTTTGCAGTTCTTTTTCCAGGTATCTTGGATCCGTTTTTCCTTTTTAAGAATTCTAGTTCGTCTAGCAATTTCACAATTTCTCTTAGCCAGGTGCTCGTTGACATATACCTGTACCCTTCAGTTTTTTTTTGTCTGTTTTAACACCTCATGTTTTTGTTTTCTACTCACAAATTGAATGATGATGTTAGACCTATTGGGCCTGTTGTCTTGTCTTTGGGGTGTAGCATAGCAAGTAGCTATACTTTGACTGTCTATGGAAATGTCTATGCATAGGTACGGTGGGTTGTCTCAAGTCCAGATATCACAAGGTCCAAATCATCCAATCTTCTTTCAAGCTCTTCAATCTTCTTGTCCTTTTCTTTGATCACTGTCTTCAGTTGTTTTACTTCTTCAATTAAATCCAGTAGGCCTCTCTGTTGTTTGACCACTTTACTTAGCTCCTCTGACATGAAGTTCAAAGATCTTTTGACCTCCTCCATGTCTTCTCCTAATTTCTTTGTAGCCAGGTCTTTTGATTGATTCGAAAAAAAACTCACACACCAACTTTCTTGCTGAGATTCCAAGTAGTCCAAAGTTCCTGGTGTGTCAACACACTGTGGCCTACCACCAGCAGAATATCTAACACATCAATGTTTTTTCAGAGCCTCAAAAATGGCTGAAAAATAATTGTACCGGTTGAGAGGTCTCTCCTTTATAAAAATGAAAATACAACTCAAATCTGTGGATTCCAAGTTGTTTCCCTGGTTTCTAATGGATTAGATAAGCCAGGCAACACATAAATACTACTACTATTACTACTACTACTACTACTACTACTACTAATAATAATAATAATAATAATAATAATAATAATAATAATTTAAACAAAGTGATTTCTTAAACTGGAACAAAAAAAAAACATTTTCAACAAAAGTAATTGCAGTAGGTTACATCTGTACAGTCAGGGTCTCTAAGAACACCTGGAGTCCTTTCATAGAGACATTTGCTTTAGAGTCTCCATGATGGTGGCACGAATGCTGCTTGTAAAGACGCGGTTCCCTTTTCTAGTGAAGTGCACTCCATCTGGCAGATATAGTGTGCCATTGTAATGTCTGAGGAAGGGATGTTCGATTATCACACCTCCAAAGCCCCCAGCAGCCGTCCTCATCCTTGCATTAATGAACTTTCTATCGTTGTTGACTCTGCTGATTGTTCCGTATCTCCACACTTGACGTTCGTTGATGCTGGAGAGCAGGATTTTCATGTGTGGAAACTCTCTATGAAGTTGCTTCAGGTCTCTTTGCATGACTGTTGTAAGCTCTGCTGCAGATGTGAGACCCAGGTCGTTGCCTCCAGCGTGGACAACTAAAATGTCTGGGGGACTCTGACTGGAGATCTCTGAGTAAAAACGTGGAAGTACGCCACTCCAGCGCATGCCTCCTTTACCAAACCATTCAACTTTGGCATCGAGGCCAAAGTTTTCCCCAAATGTCTGCAGAGCTCCTTCTTCTCCTCGTCTGATGTAACTTGATCCAATAAGCCAGATCTTTGTGACTGGCTTCACCGCCCCGGTTGTCTTTGCTGGGGTACTTAGTGAAGTCGTGCTGTCACACTCTGATCTCAAGGCCTGCTCCTTCCACAGAGGTTTGAGTTTGACCTCTTCTGCTGTGGTTCTTTGTCTCTCCGGAATGATTATGTTGAATGTGACAGAGTCATTATAAGTCCTTCTTAACAGAGATCTTTGTTCACAAGTCTTCATTGCTGTAGAAGTGTTATCAGGGCTCCTGTTCTCCAGCTTCTCTCTGTCCATCCAATTCCTTTTCAGTACAATTCTCCTGTTACCACATTCATTGACAGGCACTGACTGGGATGGTTCAGGAGTGGAGATAAGGCTACCTGTTTCATCTAATGTTGGTCTTTGATTTGATGGGTGATCTTGTTCAGATGACTCGTCTGGTTCAGATGGTTCTAGTTCAGATGGCTCATCTGGTTCAGGTGGTTCTTGGATTAGTTGGTCTTCATAAAATGACTTCCAAGGTGTTGTGTAATCTTCAGGGTTGAAGAAAAGCCTAGCCCTCTTTCTCTTTGGGGAGGAGCAATCAGAGCTTCTGTTTTCCAATTCATCTTCATCCACCCTCTTTCTTTTCAGGGCAGGTTTCCTGTTAGATGGATTGGCTTGGCCAGATGGCTCATCTGGTTCATATGGTTCTTGTTCAAATGGCTCATCTGGTTCAGATGGTTCTAGTTCAAATGGCTCATCTGGTTCAGATGATTCTTGTTCAAATGGCTCATCTGGTTCAGATGGTTCTAGTTCAAATAGCTCATCTTGTTCAAATGGTTCTTGTTCAAATGCCTCATCTGGTTCAGATAGTTCTTGTTCACATGGCTCATCTAGTTCAGATGATTCTTGTTCAAATGGCTCATCTGGTTCAAATGGTTCTTGTTCAAATGCCTCATCTGGTTCAGATGGTTCTTGTTCAAATGGCTCATCTAGTTCAGATGGTTCTTGTTCAAATGGCTCATCTGGTTCAGATGGTTCTAGTTCAAATGGATCATCTGGTTCAAATGGTTCTTGTTCAAATGCCTCATCTGGTTCAGATGGTTCTAGTTCAAATGGATCATCTGGTTCAGATAGTTCTTGTTCAAATGGCTCACCTGGTTCAGATGGTTCTAGTTCAAATAGATCATCTGGTTCAGATGATTCTTGTTCAAATGGCTCATCTAGTTCAGATGGTTCTAGTTCAAATGGATCATCTGGTTCAGATGGTTCTAGTTCAGATGGCTCATCTAGTTCAGATGGTTCTAGTTCAAATGGATCATCTGGTTCAGATGGTTCTAGTTCAGATGGCTCATCTAGTTCAGATGGTTCTAGTTCAGATGGCTCATCTGGTTCATTTGGTTCTAGTTCAAATGGCTCATCTAGTTCAGAGGGTTCTTGTTCAAATGGCTCATCTAGTTTCGATGGTTCTTGTTCAGATGGCTCAACTGGTTCAGGTGGTTCTTGGATTGGTTGGTCTTCATAAAATGACTTCCAAGGTGTTGTGTAATCTTCAGGGTTGAAGAAAAGCCTAGCCCTCTTTCTCTTTGGGGAGGTGCAGTCAGGGCTTCTGTTCTCTAATTCGTCTTCATCTACCCTCTTTCTTTTCAGGGCAGGTTTCCTGTTTGATGGACGGTATTCTTCAGATGGTTCCTGGCCTGATGGCTCATCAGGTTCTTGATTTGATGGATGGTCTTTTTCAGATGGCTCATCTGGTTCAGGTGGTTCTGTGGATGGTTTGTCTTCCTCAGATATCCTCTGAGTTGAGCCATCTTGCTCAAGGATGAAGACAGTCTCATTCTGGTGTGAGCCTGAACTCTGAAGATAGCGGAAGTCCATCCAGTCCAAGCAGGATTGGACATATGAGTTGAACTCAGAGAGTTCCATCAGGTGCTGCATTGTGAGAAAAGGATGCTGCAACACCTGGCTGGGGGTAAGTCTTTCCTCGGGAACTGGGTGGAGCATTTGTTTTATGAGATCTACGAAGTTCTCCAGGTCAGTCTGTACTGCCTTGGCATCTGACAGATACCTGGTCGGCTGGAAGTTTTTAATCTCATCCAGAGATCTTAAAGAGTCATTGACCAATGGGTTGGTAGGAGGGAAGAATTTGTTTGTGTTGGGTCCAGCACTGAGAAGATGTTCTGGAAGCTGGCCAATAATCTCAGTGATGCTCCGGTTAACTTCGTACTCAGAGTTCGCAAAATAAAGTTTGAATCCCAGAAACAGCTCGGCTGCCACACATCCCAGGGACCAAATATCTGTGGTCTGGTTACAGGGGAGACCCAAAATGATCTCTGGGGCCCTGTAACACATGTACCACATGTGTGAGTCCTGCTTTACAGACATGACAGAGCTGGAGTCTGTGAAGTTGGCATTTAATGCTTGCCAAAAATGGTCCATTATTCTAATGTTATCAGGTGTGAGATCAGTGTGAGCGATACCCGAGTTATCTTGGGTGCTCAGAGATGTAGCCACTTGATGTAAAATGGGCCGAATCTCTTTCAGCTGAAAGTAGAAAGTTTTTCTACTGTTCATAAACTCCCTCAAAGTGAGGTCTTGCAGCACAAAGTTCTCGCACAAATTCATCTTTAAGGTCTTGAAAGGTACTGCTATAAGTGTCGTTCAGTTTGGTGATATTCTGTCGACTTTCTCCAAAAATAACAGTGAAAAATACACAACAATTATTTCTGCCTGTGGCTTGGTCGAGGTCAGAACTGAGAATGACCGTGTCATAGCAGTGTGTCTATAAAGGGTATAAAGGCTTGTGGGTGTGGTTTGTATTCTAGAATTCTTTTCATGCATCATCACGGAACTTTGTAATGAATCTGGTTGCCATGGCGTTGGGTAGCCTATCAGTTATATTCTTTGTTGTTTTGTTTTTTTGTTTTATATTGAATTTATTTATTTTATTAGCAATAAAAGAATAATAAAGCCAATAGAAGAGATATTGACAGCAGTGTGTGCTTATTATGCCAACCCTTTTTACATAAACCTTTTCCATGAGCAGCTCAAATATTTCTTTTTTTTTTTTTTTTTCAAATATTTCATGGGCTTGAAAGGAAAATACTGATCAGAAGAAATAACAAAATTTTCACATCAAAAAAGCAAATACATGAAATAAAATATCTTCCATTCCAAGCAAAAAAAACCCCAGCATTTTCAGAAGTGTCATTTCTTTTTTTTCTTCATATTTGATTCATATAGCTTTCTAATTCTTTCTTTTTTTAAAGGCACAGTATGTAAGAATTACTGACATCCAGTGGTGAAGATGGGTATTGCAAGAACAGATGTTTTCTTTCAAATGACTTCATATTCTAAGCACTGTAGTGATGTATGGTGGCTGTTAATGGCCAAAATTCTCCCAGACATAAATATGTTTCTATCTGTGAGCGGATCGCATGGTCTCAGGTGTAGCTATGACTGTACGATGAGTAACTATTTTTAATGTATTTTAAGGCATTACTTATCTCAAACAGTGCTCTAACTCCCATTAAACAAAGCTGGTACAGCATTTTTGAAGTTCAGAGGGTTCTCACATCACACGCATTGTTTTGTCCATTCAAGGACACCATAGTAAAAATGGTGGAACAAATATGGCAGCCTCCCTATGTGCACTGCCCAGCAAGTAGGTATAAATGGCTGATTCTAAGAACATATAACAGCTATTCTAGTGCAGCGATTACACATCAATAGAAACACAGTTTTGAATTATATATCACATTTTTCTGCCACTGACCTTTGATTTTTTTTACATACTGTACCTTTAAACATGCTTTTAAATAAGAAGAAAAATGAATTAGAGCTTTTAAAAAAAAAAAAAAAAAAAAAAAAAGAGGAGAAATAATAAAAAAATAAATCTCGATTGGGGGAAAAAAAAATAAATTTTAATTAATTAATTAATTCATTTCATTCCATTCCTCTTATCATGTTTGTTCCACAAATCAACACCTACGACAAAAAGACATTGCTGTCTTGTATTTGTCCTTCTTGGGTTTTTTTTCTTTTAAAGATCTATTCCACTCATAATAATAATAATAGGGAAAAGGCAGTTACTGTACACTGTATGGATAAATTCTTATGCTTTCTGATGTCCACTGGGACTTTGGTCAGAGCAGTCTCAGTGCTGTGGTTCTACCTAAAACCTGACTGAAAGACATCATGGCAGTTGTTTTTTCTTAAAAAGTCATTTACCTTATGAAAATCAGCTTTTCCACTGTGCTTGCTAAAAAATGGGGATTGGAGAACAACCTGTTGTCGTTAATTTCTCCCTTAGATTGTCTCTTTTAGCAGAGGCTTCATTACAGCTGATTTCAATGGCTCTGGTATAACACCTGACGTCAGAAATGAGTTACCAACCTATAACAGATCTGACCCCAAAATCTTTGAGACTTTTTTTTTTAAAACCCTGTGGTCAGGATGTTAAAACTGCAAGAGTAGGAGTTCAGTTGATGTAAGATGTCCTCCAGATCTTTGCTGTTAATGGGATAAAACATGGTGTTTATGTCACAAGGTGGAGATGTAGCGGACTGCAAAGTACACGTTTTAGTCTTTATCTATGGTTTTGATTTGTTGCACTTGTTTTGTTCTGTTTGCTTTGAGTTTTTAACCATTTGCTGTTTAGTTGCTTTTTTATTAATTGCAATGAGACAAATTGTGGATTGGCAGCAGGTGGCACATGGACTCTGACTGGCTGGCTGACACTCCAGAAATCCCATTAATGGGCCTACAGGTGTGCAGACAAGGGGGAGGAGACAAGAGATTGGACAAGCACCGAGTATGGGGTACGAGGTAGGAGGCGGTCCGAGGCAGATGGAGGGGGTAAACGCCTGGGCAGACAGGGAGGCCAGGAAACTGGAGGCAAGCCTGTTGTTGTCCGAGCCAGAATGAATGGGACGAAGGGCCTCCCTCCACCTATCCACTGACGTCCCTGATGGCTGAGGGCCGGTTGGGCATGGACATTTTAGGGTTTTATCATCATCTTTATTTTAATATTAGTTTTGATTTGTTTAAAATAAACCAGTTTATTTATTAACCACTTTGGGCGATGGTTTCATTTCCTCCAGCAGTAGCCGGTATATCAGGGAACCACCATGTGACATTTAAACTGGTTTAAATAGTCTGATAAGCAGCGTTCCAGTCTGTCGTGGGAAAAATGATCATTATCCTCTCAGCCCAAACCTTCATCACTATACATAATTTGATTATGAAAATGTTACAATTTTGCTCATGAAACCAAAGCCACGTTCATATAAATGATCTCATTATTGTATCCACTTGTCCACTTGCAGACGCAGGATATGTTCACACTGCAGGTCTTATTTCTGATACTTTGGGAGACAAAACAAAAGAAAATCTTGTCACATCACAATTTGAACATAACCATCCTCAGCTCCAGTGCAGAAGTTTTCAGCCCTGAAGTAACCGCGCATGTTCAGAAGATGGGAGTCAAAGATGGATGCCACTCATTTTACTGTACGGATTGGGTCTGCAACCGCAGAGAAAGACTTTTATTTAAAGAAAAAATAACTTTCATTAGCTAAGCTAAGAAACAGTCTGCTGACTAAGCACTTATAGACTATAACTTTAGGGTACAGATTACTTAATAGAAACGACGGATCGCCTCCTGTCTTCTGTCTCCAGGAGCTGCAGGTGTCAAACCAGCCAGATGATCTTAACAGCAGTGTTATAACTTCTGATGAAGGCGACAACTGATCGCCAAAAATGTCAATATAAATCAGACTTTATTATCTCACTGTTGATGTCTGAATAAAGAAAAGAAAGCTCGGCTGCTTGTAAGAAGACGGACAGTCGGGCTGCAGAAAGGCGCAGATGCATCGGACCAGCGGGAAACGCTGCTTTAGACTCAGAGAAAGTTTGCAACACAACCCTGACCTGTGTGGAGCTGTACAATGCTGTAACTTGTCAAGACTTTATTGACAAGAAATACTAGTTTATAAACATTATGGCAGCCAGAGGGGCGGACGCGCTGGTAACTGCAGCTCCCAGGAGACACGGAGTTGAGTGGAGGAGATCTGTTTCTATAAATTAATCTATACATTAACGTTGTACAAGTGTTCATTCGGTAGACTGTTTCTTAGTTTAACTAATGAAAGTTATCGTTTCTTATTCCTGTCCGGGTCAGGCTCAGATCCGACCAGCCTCCATCTGTGAGCGCTGCTGCTGCTTCAGGAGAAACAGCTGGATGACGGTGCATTTCTGACAAATATTCTGTTGTTTGGTCAGTCACTGTTTCTGACATTTTATAAATCACACATGGATTCAGTCATAAGATCATTTTTATGATAAGATGTGCGCTCATTTCCACGCCGGTTTGACCACTGACAGTTTTACGCCTGAAATGGCGTCAAGCGCTGGTTACTGCTGGTTAAGCAACAAATGTTACGTCACTCGGCGGAGACCGATACCTATGACCATGTGATGTTTCAGTTCTTACTTTTTTTAAAAATTTGCACAATGTTCTACATTTCCGGGATTTTTTTTCTTTTCTTTTTTTGTCAAGACGGGGTGCTGAGTGTACATTTAATGAGAAATAAAATGAACTTAAAATGAACTGAACGGCTGCAATCAAAGAAAGTATGAAAAGTTTAAAAGGATGTGATTACTTTCCATATCCACTGTATGTACAGTGGGCTATTTGACGAAATGCTGGTAACAAATCTTTATTTGTTCAGTTTCAACTATAACCGGAATAAAAACTGTTTTTTTTTTTTATTGAGCCGGTGCTCCTTGTGACATTTCAAATCACTGTCTTCATGCCAGAAGGATGAGCTACATGAAGTCATATCAACAGAGAGGCACACATAAGTGTTAATTTGGCATATGGTCTAAATTTTAACAGGAATCTAACAGATTTAGTGATTATAAAAGTAAAAGATCTGTCAAAATTGTTCTGCACAGTGTTAAAAAGCCTCTCATGCATGAAAGAGGCAACATTTTCTACTAATGGCAAGGCAAGTTTATTTGTATAGCACATTTCATGTACAGAACAATTTAAAGTGCTTTACATAAGACATTATAAGCAAAGAGGGGGGGAAAAAGAATAAAAAAGAAGTATGATTCAAAATTAAAAACATTTAAGATTAAAAAGAGAGAATATAGAGATGTGTGGATTTTAACTTTTGAATAAAATCTACGTAAATGCAGCTGAGAACAGGTGGGTCTTCAGCCTGGATTTAAATAAACTAAGTGTTTAAGCTGATCGGAACTTTCTGGGAGTTTGTTGTGGAGCATAGAAGCTGATCGCAGCTTCTCCATGTCTGGTTCTGACTCTGGGAACTGATAAAAGACCGGATCCAGATGACCTGAGGGGTCATGTAGGTTCATACTGGGTCAAGAGGTCACTGATGTATTTTGGGCCTAAACCATTCAGAGCTTTATAGACCAGCAGCAGAACTTTAAAGTCTATTCTCTGATGGACCGGCAACCAGTATAAAGACCTCAGAACTGGACTGATGTGGTCCACTTTTCTGGTCTTAGTGAGAACTCGGGCAGCAGAGTTCTGAATGAGCTGCAGCTGTTTAACTGATTTTTTAGGTAGACCAGTAAAGACGCTGTTACAGTAATCAAGCCGACTGAAGATGAATGCATGGACTAGTTTTTCCAGATTTTCCTGAGACATCAGATCTTTTATCCTTGAGATGTTCTTCAGGTGATAGTAGGCTGATTTAGTGATCGCTTTGATGTGTTTTTCAAAGTTTAGGTCTGAGTCCATCACTACACCCAGATTTCTGGCATGATTGGTGGTTTTTAGGTGTATGGACTGAAGTTCTGTGACAACCTGCTGTCGTTTCTCTTTGGCTCCAAAAACAATCACCTCAGTTTTGTTTTTGTTCAGCTGAAGAAAGTTGAGCCACATCCAGTCATTAATCTCCTCAATTCATTTACCATGAGCCTGTACAGGGCCCCGGTCTCCTGGTGATACTGTAATATATAGCTTGTGTCATCTGCGTAGCTATGGTAACTAATATTGTTGTTCTTTATAACCTGAGCCAGTGGGAGCATGTAGATGTTAAACAGAAGAGGCCCCAGGATAGAGCCCTGGGGAACTCCACAGGTCATTTTTGTCCGCTCAGATGTAAAATTACCTACTGACAAAAAGTACTTCCTGTTCTCCAAGTACGTTTTGAACCAGTTAAGTACAGAACTAGAGAGACCCACCCACTTCTCCAGTCGTTGAAGTAATATAATGTGGTCAACTGTATCAAATTCAGCACATGAGATCCAGTAAAACCAACACTGACATTTTTCCAGTGTCAGTATTCAGACATATGTCATTCATGACTTTGTTTAGAGCAGTCTCGGTGCTGTGGTGCTGTCTAAAACCTGGCTGGAAGACATCATAACGGTTGTTTTCTCTTAAAAAGTCATTTAGCTGATGAAAAACTGCTTTTTCAATGATCTTACTTAAAAATGGAAGATTGGATCAGCCTGTAGCTGCTCATCTGTGTCTTGTCTAGATTATCTAGACTAGAGGTTTGATCACAGCTGTTTTCAGTGACTCTGGGACAGTGGTTCTCAAACTTTTTTGCAGGGCCCCCTTTTCATTGGAAATAATAACGTCGAGCCCCACCATCCCACCACCGCTACCACATATACCCAAACATGTACCATGAAATACATGAAAAAATGCACTGCGTTTGAGGTGGGGGAGAATGCCTATTGAGTCATCATAATTTTTTCATTGGTACTTTCAAGAATATTGCCATTTTTTGTTAGAAGTAAAAGAACTAGGCCTGGCTGGGCCCCCCTGACAGAGCTCTGAGCCCCCCCTCCGGCCCCCAGTTTGAGAACCACTGCTCTGGGAAAACACCTGACATTAGAGAGGAGTTCACAATCTGAAGCAGATCTGACTCCAAGGTCTTTGAGACCTTTTTTAAAAAAACAGTGGGCAGGATGTCCAAACAGCAAGAGGAGGAGTTCAGTTGATGCAAGATGTCCTCCAGTTCTTTGCTAATAATGGGATAAAACTGTGTCATGGTGTGTAGTCTTGGTGGACACAGTACATGACCTGAACCTGCAGTTGATGAACCAACGGCTTGTCTAATAATTTGCCAAATTCTTCACAGACAAAATCCAAAGTCATTGCAGGCTTTGGTGGAATAAAATTCAGGTGCTACTGACACAGGAGGGTTTGTTAGCCTGTCGACTGTAGCAAATAAGGCCCGAGCATTATGACCGTTTTTAGTGATGATGTCAGAAAAATACAAATTCCTTGCATTCCTCAGCTGTAAATTATAATAGTGAAGTTTCTCTTTATAGATGACATAATGAACCTGTAGTTTTGTTTTTCTCCATCTGCGCTCAGCTTTCCGACACTCTCTTTCCACTTTTCACCAGTGGGGAATTTCTCCATGGAGACTTTTTTCCTTCCAGAGATAACCTTCACCTTAATAGGAGCAATAGAATCCATGACACTCAGCATGTTAGCATTAAAGTTAGTGACCAGCTCACTGACTGAAGGCCCCTGACAGGGCAGGTGTTAGAGAGAAGACCTGGTTAAAAATCTCACTGGTATTTTCAATTATGATATCAGGGAGCAAAAGTTGTCCAGAGTGTTAATCAGGTCTTTAGTCCCTTTGTCCTGATGACAATCATAATGGATGTTAAAATCACCAGTGATAACAAGATGGTCAAAGTCCGCACAGATCACAGACAACAGTTCAGTAAAATCATCATTCAAATCTGCACAGTATTTGGGCGGCCAATAAATATTTAAAAACACGACTCTGGATGAGGCCGTCAGCTGTAAAGCCACGTATTAAAAAAAAAGGGAAATCCCCAAGAGATAACTGTTTACACTGGAATGAGTCCCTAAATAAGATAGCGACCCCCCCACCTCTCCTGTTCACTCTGGCTTCACTGATGAAACTGAAGTTAGGGGGCGTGGCCTCAATAAAAGCTGAATGACAGTAACCACGTCCCAGTTAAAAACATAAAGTCAAGGTTATGTTCAGTGATAAAATCATTGATTAGAAATGATTTTCCTGCTATAGATCGAACATTCAGTAAAGCTAACTTAAGCATTCTCAAAGTATCATCATGTTTTGGAACAGGCTGTATGTTTACTTTAGATAAAAACCTTATAGAGTGGAGCTCTCTGTGTTCTGACAGAGCTACATTTCTCCTTCAGTTACGTATCAGGACAGGGATAGTAAAACCTTCTAAACAGGGTCCCAGCTTGTTCTGGGAAAGTTTATGACTGCTAACCTCGCAGCCCGGAACCCCAGCACATCATACGTCAGACTGTCGAAGGGGGGTTGAGGTGGCCCCCTACCTTTGATCCAGTGGTGTAGTCTACTTGTATCTAGTCAGTATACTGTGGCTGCCCCCCCCCATTAAAAAAAAAAACTATACCTGTTCTAAATGGTCCCACTCAAGACCACCACACTTATCAGACTATGTATTAAATATGCAACAACACATAATTCATATAGACCGTCTGTTGTGTTGAAATAAATGTATTGAACGAATTTAGATCATTAAAAACTGGTTCTGTATTATCTAAATACAAATGTAGACTATTATAGTAGTATGTGTATATATACATATGCATGTGTGTGCGTGTGTGTGTATGACCTGGAGGTAAATAGAAATTCCAGTAATTATAATTAATGATACAAGCGTTCTTTTTGTATCTATATCATGAGCAGCTAGACACGGATGAAACCCATTAATGAACTGTTTACAGACTTCAGCCACTGCTCAGAAAATGCATAACATTTGAAAAAAGGATGGAAAAATTATACTATTTCAGTAGTTTTATCTCACTATATCTAACACACCAGTCATTTAATGGTGTTCATGGTGTCTTCACTGACTTTTAAGATGACAGTGAAATAATTTCACTGTTAACAGTTTTATGGATGAACTATACTAACATTTTAACTTATAGATTTAAACTGTTTCTACAGCTTTGAACGTTGTCTACTATCGACCTAACTTTACGTTTTTCCACTCTAACCATGCCTGTTTCAAACTCCCTCACCTGACTCGCGCTCCAGGCTGGCCAGGTCCAGCTCTCATCTACAACGCACGTGCACGCATTGTGCATGTGACGCACTTCTTCTCAGCTGACCATCGTGCTGCTGTTCTTCACTGCTTCCTTAAAGTGCTGGTGACACGATTATCATTTCATGTAATGCTACTATACAATATTACAGCAACACTAAATGAGTGGCTCAGTGGAATTGTAAGTCAAACAGACTTGTTTTCACAGAAATATCTTAAGTTTTCTGAGTTTGAAAGGAGCTCTGCAACAGCGACTAAGAAAAACACGCCGCCATATTGAAACGTCAGCGAAAGATCTCGGTCGGCTTTTTTTTTTTTTAATTTACTCGGTCAGCTAACAACAAGCAACATGGAAGCGGTGGACGGTAACGATGATGGTCCCTGCCTGGAATTGATTTGTTTGGTGGAATCATCAGACAGTTCAACAGAGTTAGGTGATGTTGAGGAATATAGACGCATCACACCTTATAGATTTGAGCCTTACCAAACGGACTTCATGCCGAGTGAGCAAGACTCTGAAAGCGGGAGTCCGGAGAAGATGACATGGTCATTGCAGCAGCAGAGGGAAACACACGGCAGGGGCACACCGATTGGTATGTCTTTGTTATACATTACGATTAGCATTTTTTGTTGTTAGTGATTTGTTTATATAGTAATTTGTGAATAAATGTAACTATTTAAAAAACTGATTTTTAACCTCTCCACACCCACCTGGTCACCAGCGCCCATTTAGCTGTGTTTTCAATTAACAACAGCAAGCCACTATATGGACATATACATGGTTATAAAGCTTAGATAAATACATAAAAAGAAGCAACTGCATCCCTACCTTTGAAGTGGATCCAGAAGCCATTTTATAAGTCCAATCTTCAATTGTTACATTGTTCACAGTCCTTCTGTTCGTAAGTTCGTAAGGGTTCACCAATTTAAAGTAATCAAAAATATTTTTGATGAAAACGATTCCGTAGTGTGAAAATAGCCGACACACAGAGAAAAAAAAATCATTTTTCACCTTCCAAAAAGTCCGCTCGTCACAGCTACACGGTTGTTTAGTAACATCTTGCTCGACCCCTAACGTAGCTGTTGGGGTGTGCTTGTTTTCCTCCTCTCCTTCCTGCAAAACAAGTGTCCACATCCGTTTTAGTCTAAATTCAACCCTCAGACACTCCTTGTCTTAAAACAAGCGCTCTCAGCTTGGAATCCCATTCGACAGCACACAGCGCTGACAGCACAGCTAAAAGTCCCGTAGCTGGAAACTTGAATAAACTTACGCCATTCTTATGAGTGTTTGGACAAAAACCTGCAACACAACGCGACGGCATATCTGTAACCTTTAGCCAGTAAAGCTAAAACAAAAGGAGAAACTGTTAGCAAAACCACTAGCTCTCCAGTCAACGAGCCAGGTGGGCAGTCTTTCACTGATGTCACATCCGTTTTTTTTCCACTCTGAACCACAGCCTGTTTCAGAAACTCCCTCACCTATGACTCTCGCTGCAGGCTGCCAGGTCCTGCTCTCATGTTACATCGCACGTGCACGCATTGTGCTTGTGACGGACGTTTTGGTCTATAAAACAGCTGGCCAAAAATGTTGAAGTTCGTGTCACCAGCACCTTAAGGCTGGTTTTTACCGTAGGGCGCAAACACAGCAGTTAACGTGAGCTTCAGGCTTGACAGAAGCCCGTTCGGTTCAGACGTGCCGCTTCCTCACACAGAAAAAGGGGAATTTCTGAACGGGAAAGTTATGCAACAAAACATGCTGATACGTATCTGTGCGCATTTTTCAGTGCTAATACGGTAATTTGGGACTTTTTCTTGTGTGTATACGGCGTATACCTGCGTATCACGTACACTACACCACTGCTTTGATGGTTCTGGTAGGGGGTGTATGGGGGATAAAAAAGGCATTTGGCTTGGGTGTAGATCTGAGCCCAATGTTGACCCGTTTCATCATCTCATCGGTGAATTTCAGGTGGGGGGAGGAGGGAGAGAGTTGGGGAGATGATGGTCTGTCAGAGGTTTGGGGGAGCGAAGAAGGTCCACCATCCTGGTTGGGTGTGCTGGTAAGGGGGAATAAAGATCCTTCCTTTTGCCTCTCACTTAGGCTCTTGTTGGGCAGGGGGGGCAGCTCCTCCTCTGTTTGGCCTTCCTTATGAGATAAAACTTGGTGTATCTCATTGTTGACATTCAGCACAGAGGGATGACGCAGGGAGTGAAATATGTTGGAAGTGAGCAGCTTCACTCCAGATTTGTTGAGATTGAGGCCATTAGCCCTAAAAAGATGTCTCCATTCCCCAAAAATACAAAAGTTGTTAATAAAATGCAGATTGTTATCAGCACACGCTGATAAGAGCCACTCATTCAGCGCCAGCAGCCTGCTGAAACTTAAATCCCCTCCTCTGATGGTTGGTACAGGTCCGCTGATGAAAACTGCTGCATCCAGAGATCTCACTGTTTTTATCAGTTCAGTAAAGTCCCGATTCAGAACCTCAGATTGCTGCTTGGACACATCATTTGAGCCTGTAGAATGATGTTTCTCACAGTTGGGTATTTAGTTGGCGATTGGAGATTACTCTAATTATTATAAGTGCAATAAACTGTCTGTAAAGGGAAGACAGTCAGAGTTCTTCTTCAACAGGCTGACACATATTTCAAACTGTTTCCAGCCACCACTTACATACAATCATATTACAGAAGTTTGAAATTGCAATAAAAAAGACCCTCTGCCTGTACGCTTTAGAGATGACAGGCACACAAATACCTTAAAAAATAATAAAAAGTTTATAATAATAGAGAATGGAGATGGCTCACTTTTAAATCCAAACACATCAGCTTTAAAATACAAGTTTGAATTATTGCTGTACTTACTGTACTACAGCTTCCCTCTATCAGGCCAAGAGCTGGCATCACTGATCTGTGTTCATGGGAAATTTAGTTAATGACTGAATAGGCAATCAGTCGCTGCAGGAGGGAAGGAGAAAAACGAAGCAAAATGAGCGACAAAGTGTCGATTTTAAGAATAGATTAGGTCTGAGCAGAGCAATACAAGAGTTGTTCCGATGAGCCGATGGACTCCCTGCAGTGATCTCAGCAGGAAAGCGAGAAAGCAGGTCAATTCAAGCTCTCCACCACTTTTGTGATTGGTGTCTCTCTGCTTTTATCATTAGCTGACCCATTAAAAGAGGAACCAGCCACATGAAAACAAACAGGAGGGGGGGGGGGGTAAAATACAGGAACAGAAGGACTGCTTTTATTTTTGGTGATGAGTGGTTATCAGTTTAGAAACATTCTGTGTGGGAATTTAGGCCAAATCTCTAAATATCTGATGTCTGCCTCAAAGTAAAGGTACAGAGTCGGATTAGGACCACTGAAGGGGAAAAAAAAAAAGAAATTCTGAGGTGAAGTCAGAGTTTTGATTTTAAGCTCAGGATTCTGACTTTTTCCAGAAAATTTGAAAAAAAGAATCCAGATTTTTGTTTTTTCAATTTCTCAATTATTTTTTTCAAATTTCCTTTTTTTTCTTTTTATCATTTTTTTCTAATTTTTTTGTACACCTAATGCATTAATTTTAGTTTTGACTCGCTTTAATGCCCCCCCCCCCCCCCCCATCAGCAGTCCTGCTTATAGTACAGTCATAGCTGCACCTGAGACCACTGGATCCACTCACAGATGAAAACATCTTTATGTCTGGGAGAATTTTGGCCACTAACAGCCACCATACATTCACAACAGTGCTGGAATATGAAGTCATTTGAAAGCAAACAGCTTTTCTTTCAAATACGCATCTTTACCACTAGATGTCAGTAATTTTTGCATACTGTACCTTTAATCTCAGAACTGACTTTTTCCAGATATTGAAAAAAAAAAAAGTTCTGTAAAAAAAAAAAATCAGAATTCTGAGAATAAAGTCAGATTTTTTTTTTTCAGAATTTTTTTCATATATATATTTATTTTATATTTCTTCAGTGGCCCTCATTCCCTTCCATACAAAGAAAATCTCCCACCGGGGTGGATAGCACTTGTCCTCTATAACCAGGCACCTGGGAATGTTGGTATGCAGGTAATGATGAATTGATGAGACGGATATCTGAGTTAGTTTTGGCCAAGAAGCACACAGAAGTAGACATTCTAGGTAAAGGACAGAAAGGACAATGTTCCTGCGGAGAGACAAGTGAACTGAAAATCAGCATATGATGTTTGGGCAGAGTTTAAGGATGCATTTACCAAATCCGCAGATATCTGCACACATCCCTGCCGGTACACGTTGTCAAAGCATTTAATATGAATGTATATAATTATGGGTAGTTGGTTTTTTGATAGAGAAATGGGAGGGGGGGGGTTTTTTTGTCTTTTGTTGTAGGTTAAGAAAAAAAAGGGAGGGGGGGGGGGAAGGAAATGGGGTAAGTAAAGAAAAAAAAAAAAGAAAAAAAAAAAAAAAAGAAGAGGGGAAGGGAAGAAAATAATTGATTAAAGAGGGTTAATAAAAAAAATAAAAAAGAGGAAAAAAGGGGGGGGGGGGGGGGGGGGGGTGGGTGTGTGAAAAAAAAAAAAAAAATATTTATAAAATATAAAAAAAAAAAAATAAAAAAAAAAAAAAAAAAATAAAAAAACCCAAAAAAAGAAAAAAAAATAAATAAAAAAAAAAAAATTTTTTTTGTATTTTTTTTTTGTGTTGTTTGGTTGGGGTTTGGGGAGAGGGGGGAATATATAAAAAAGATCGGGGGGCGTGTCTAATACATTGGACCAGAGAAATATCAAATGTGGCTCTCAGCAAGTCCATCTGGTTACCGTAGCAGCCTGGCTGCTGCTCCACGGTGTCCAAGGAAACATCTTGACACGCGTCTCCTTCCCACTTTCCTCCTTCACAGCCTCGGCCCTGCCTTCTCCCTCCAGCTGGCTCTGCTCCTGGTGCATCTGCGAGCCTCAGCACTCGCACTGGAAGGTGTCAGTATTTGCTTTCAAGCCTTTTAGCTGATGCTATTATGCCCCAGGGTGATGAGGAAAAACGGCACCATATGGGTGCAGAACCAGCGCGCTCTTCTCAGCGTACTCGTGCCCAGGAATCTATTTGTTTTCTTGTGGCTAATGAATCAAAGAAAGAATGAAGAGGAAAGTTTTTTATATTTTAAATTTTTATGTGTCCCGATATTACCCAGAGCAACTGGAATCCAAATTTGGAGAACACATACTGGTAGACAGTCTGTGGCACTCTTGCTTGTAAACAAAGGTGAGACGTGCGGGAAAACCACAAGTCCAAAAGTCCAAAATAAACTTTTTTCCCTCCACTCCCATGCAGACAAACAGCAAGTGAAGTTTGGTTTAACAACTTCAGGCACAATTCAAAATGTCTTTGTGTCAGTGGGAAGTTACGAGACACCAGAGAGAGAGAATTTACTTCAACAGAGATTGAGTAACGTAGATGCCACTAACTGGACTACATGGAAATCCAGTATGCTGTGATGATGTTGCTTTGTTATGGTCACTTTGTTACCAAGAGTCTCAATGTTTGATGAATAAATGCATTTTCATTTCATTCTAATGATATCTAGTTTTTAAAAAATTAGGAGAGGAACATGTTAACCACTTTGTTGTGTTATTATTTTTTAAATTTCTATCACTTGTTTATTTTATACGATGGGGCATTAAGGCCACAGTAAAAAAATAAAGCTTTTGAGAATTGAGGTGTAATTTTTTTTGATGAGAAATTTTTTTTTTCCCAGTTATAAATTCCCAAGAATAAAGTTTTATTTTACAAGAATAAAGTTGTAATTTAACAAGAATAGTCTTGATATTTTAAATGTAGGGGAAGGAAGGAAAGTTGCTAAACGAGGGTGGTGGAGCATTTGGTGAAGATGTACTTCAGCATAGGTTTTCCAAACCAGGAGACTCAGCTCTGGCACCATATTGTCAGTAGGATCAGGACTTTGAAAAGAATCTGAAAGAAAATGAATCTATTCTGCAGGAAGAAACAGTCGGACTTGGAGGAATTGACTCAAACAGGTGTTGTGGTGAAAAACGTATCCCTGCCATGAAAAACACCCCCTCTCACAGAGCGCAGTGACTCCTGCTCACCAGCAGCCTAGATGGCGTGTTCATGTTTAATATCCTTAATTAGCAGGATTTACAGCACAACACTGGCCACTTCCATTTTGTGTGTGTGTGTGCTGAAAATCTTGAAAATATAGGTTTATTTTGGTAAATTTATGACTTTATTGTTGTACATTTAAAAACTTTATTCTCATTGAAATACAACTTTATTTAAGTAAATTTATGACTTTATTGTAACTTTAAAAACTTCATTTTCATTGAATTACAACTTTTAGTAAATTTATGACTTTATTCTCGTAAATTTAAAAACTTCATTTTCATTGAATTACAACTTTATTTATATAAATTTATGACTTTATTCTTGTAAATTTAAAAACTTTATTTTCATTGAATTACACCTTTATTTACATAAATTTATGACTTTATTCTTGTAAATTTAAAAACTTCATTTTCATTGAATTACACCTTTATTTACATAAATTTATGACTTTATTTTGTAAATCTAAAAACTTCATTTTCATTGAATTACCACTTTAAGTAAATAAATGACTTTATTGTAATTTCACAATTTCATTTTCTTTGAATTCCAACTTTAAGTAAATTTATGACTACTCTAGCAAATTTCTGACTTTATTCTCATAAAATAACTTTTTTCAAGTAAAATTTTAACTTTTTTCTTGCAGTGATAGAAATTTATTTTCAAATATGGCCCCTTAACTCAAATGTAAACTGACAGCCTTGGTTTAGGGGCTACTTCACTGAAAAAATACTCTACAATGTTGAGGAAAGGTTGAGAACCACAGACTCAGACTGTAGGCCACTTTCCTGCTTTGGTTCGGTTCATCTTTTATGAGCTCTGATTCAGAGATCCGTCCTGGATCTTGATAATAAAGTAATATTAAAGAATATGCATTTTATGGACTGAGAGGAGGCGTGCTTCAGTTGCAATGTAAGTGGATGGAGATGAGTGAGAGCAGAGCGAGCTGAGAGGAGAACTTGGCGAATGAGAGCTGAGGTCCTGGCAGAGTGGCAGGAAGAGCAGAGCGGAGCGACGGAGCAGAGTGGAGAGCTGCTGGAGACGAGCCGCTGACGGAGGACACAACTGGCATGGAGCTGGAAAAGGTTGGCAGGTGAAGGCGGAGGGAAACACGGTCAGGCAGGCTTCCAGCGAGCACGAGGAAGTTGCAGAACAGGGGTTGGCTGGTACATTACACGCTGGCGTTCCCACTCATCTGCCAAATAACGGAGAACTGAGCCAGAGTTTAAGTCGTGCACTGATTGGTGGGTGAGTCACAGGTGTGCAGGCGAGGCAGCATTTGTGCACCCGACCAGTCACAATCAAACAGAAAGAGACCAACACAGGAAGGCAAGCAGAGAGACAGACTGCATCATGGGAATATTTCCTCTTTTTTTTCTTTTATAGCTTTTTATGGATGCAGCCAACCAGTGGTCACTGGTGGGGGTCAGAGGGCTTCCTGAGGCCGGGATTTTAATGGTCTTACATTTACTGGGATTTCTCAGGATAATTAGGTTTAAACTGTTTTCTTTGGAGTCCATGTCACATCAGCCAAATCAGTAAAACAACTTAAATAATATCATTTTCTTCCTAAGCTCAAGCACATATAAAGGATAACTGTCTTATTTTTCAACCTGGACCTTATTTCTAGAAATGTATACGTGCATTTACTCAGCGGTAAAATTTCTGTACCACTCTGACTCCTTCAGACATGGCCCCGTTTACTCTGCCGTTAAAAGTGGCCCTCATCTCATCTTTTTGCTCTTCAGTGACACCGATCGGATATTTGCCAGTGTTGACAATCCAAACCGCTTCAAATCTGATCTTTTCACATCAGGTTTGGGCCGCATCAGGATGCAGTCCAAATCCGATCCGTGTCTTGTCTTTTCAAATGTGACCACTTTCTAAACAGCCATGTGACCTGTATTGGATATGTATGCGACTTTGGCGTCATCTTTGGGCGACATACGTCGTTTGTGTGCGTGGGGAAAGAAGCAGGTGTTGTGATAATTTGGTCGGGTGGCTAAAAGCTAGCTGCTCCTGCTACGTTACTGCTTCTCACCAAGGATCTTACTGACGAACTTCACACATAACAAACCAGTTCAACTTTTATGTGGACAGCACTTATACAGGAGCTTCTAAAACTGCTAACACTGGGCGCGGCCATCTTTAAATCTGAACTCAGAGCTGCGGGGATTGCTGCTGTGATCAGAGGCTCCGTACATACATACGGACTTTACCTCTGAATTATCCGCTGCTTTCATCTCCTGATGAGGAGCAGCAGCTCTAAAACACAACATGTTTATATCTCCATCCTCCTCAAAGTGGAGTCTCGCGGGACGGGATTTTACCAGAATTATGACTTACACCATTCAATGGAAACATTTGCATGTCCTAATTGTACTTTTTAGAAATTTAAGAAATATTTCTTTTATTTTTAGAAAAAGTGTAACGGAAACCTAGGTAATGGTGATGATTATCTTCCTCTTTATGAAATAAGAAGACTTCCAGGTGAGACCAGAGGCAGACTTTCATGGAAATAATGCTGATTATGATGTCGAAGCGAGGAAGGTTGGTTTTCTGTGACAGCAGCACAATCTGGAGGTCTTTTCCAAATTTTAAACTACAAATAGTGTTAATCTTAGCAACCAAATTTCCAGACGTAAAGAGCTCCAGTATCTGAAGTTTGTTACCCGGCTATGCATGTTTGATATGCAACCTGTCACATCACGCAGTAAAGAAGCCTTCAACCCCAGAAACCCTGCAGCCTTTTACTTATAGGGATAGAACATCCACAGAATGATGGTCCTTCATTTTCAACTCACCCTCTTGCTGAGCAAGACCCTGGAGCACTTTTTTAATATCTCAAATGCAGCCAGAGATCCGGGGGGGCCTTGGTTATATTCCTCCATACTGCTCGTCCAATGTAATCAAGGTGTCCTTAGTGGGTTGCGTCCATAATTTACTCCAAACGACATCATTTAGTAGATTTTTATAGCCTAAATAGTAGAACATGTGCATCCATCATGACATTATGGAAGCAGAGGCAGACCAAACCAGACAATAGCTCGCATTCTCCTTCTTCCTTTGTTATAAATCAACAGCCAATCCCTCTTGTGCTTATCCTGGTTTGTCCGCAGCTCTGGTGCTCTTATGTAAACAGCTAATTTCTTCTTCTATGCTTGCGTTATTAACAGAGTTGGCACTGAATGCAGCGCCTTCCATTGTGTTGTGAAGTCGCATGGTCGTGCATCGGGGAGGTACAATGTTCTACTGTTTAGGCTATAAAAAAATACACGCAGTAAATTCTGGACGCTACCCACTCAGGACACTTGGATTACATTGGACGAGCAGTATGGAGGAATATTGACAAGTTTTTGTGGACTTTTATGGACCTTTTTGGTTCAAGCACCTGTCATCCCCATTATATGAAAGTCTGTCATTCTGTGGGTGTTGTATCCCTTTAATGCATCACCCAGGGGATTTACCAGTCGACACATCTGCTCAACAATAATCCCATTGTTCTCAAACAACTGTCTCTGTCTTCTCAGCACATTAACTGTTAATTAAATAACATTGAAAGCATTTTCTATACAACAAAACTGACCCACCAGACAACCTACTATACTGTATACACTGAGTTAAGGTCTGGGGGGGCGATGGCTTTTACATATTTGATGCAACCGCTGCCTGTGATCCATAAACAATGTGTATTCATGCAACATTACTCCATGCGGGACAGAAATGCGTCTGTATCTGCTTCCCCAGGAGTCGCCGCCCTCGTGCCTTTCAGCCAGAGCATTCATTGCCACATTAGTGGTTTCATACATATGCTAAGCTCCGCCTGTGGCGGGGTGTTAGAGAGGTGGAGCAGATGCCGGAGGGACTGAAGCCAACAATTAGATCTCTCTAAAAGATTTCTCTTTACAGATCCATACTCAGACGCACTGTAGGCGTATTTATTTGTTTGTTTCTGTGTGGGAATCCATCATCAAATGCTTTGAGGCTATATTGCCAGAGATCATTTGCTGTGCTGAGAATCGATTGCAACAGGAGTAAACAGGGTTGTCTTAATGGCTCTGGCCAGGCTGTTAGACTGCTCATTGAACTGCTTTCAAATGTCCTCAGAGGAGAATAAAGGGCAGACGGGAGGAATAATGCGCAGTATTTATGTCTATCTCCAGCTTGTATTCCTTTATCATTACCGAACGCTGTTGTTTAAACATGCGATCAAATGAGATATAGCTCATAGCTCGCTCCCTTCAGCTTTTTCTGTTTTGGTCTATCATAGCTGAGCGTCTTCACCACCTGATAAATCCAGACTGGTGAATCAAGAGCAGCTGAGATGGCGTCAGCATCCGACATGAGAACAAGAATGGAAAATGGAAATTGAGCGAGCACACTTCAAAAGAAGAAGCAATCAAAGCTGTATGCACTGGCTTAACCTGAAATCAAACAGTTGGTTTATGGTTTCAGCTAAGAGAAAGCTAGCTATTTTCCTGATTTCTGCATATTCGTATGCTATAAAAAGCATTTAATTTAAGAGGTAGGGCAACAAGAGAAGTGGAAGGCTTTTTTTTTTTATAAGAAAAAATAAATAGCTAATTAGAGGGGCAGAGTAATGTGCTTCTGATCCTTGATTTATTTTTAATGTGTCCTGTGCAGAATGCAAAATTCTCTCCTTCTCAGCATTAATCCTGTTAAAGTAATGACTGGTTGGCTGCGGGCCATGGCAGCTCAGGCCAGAGGGTATTCTCATCATTTTCACCTTCCTACCTGCCATTTCTTCTTTTTCACTGACCTTAATTCAAGAAAAGTACCTTATAATATTCTCCTTAATGCCTACTAAAGCAGTACAGTCTGACCTTTCTCCTGTAGTTCTATACATTCTCTTCGTGGTAACGGTTGCTGTTTTGACGCCCCGGCCCACCAGGTTTATTCTACTCATGCATGAGTGAAGTTGACAAACAGCTTTGCCTGCAAGCAGTTTCTGTCTTTGACTTTTGACCTCACTGTACACGTAGTTAGGGATCACAGTTCAGCACCACACTGCTTTGTTTTGTTCAGATTCAGCGTTGTATGCAGACTATTAACCCCACGGTTTGACTTGAGGAAACATTTCCTCAGATGGATGTGAACTTCGCTGCAACCATGGCAGAGAGGGGAATTTCATCAACATTTTCCCATATGGTGAATACGATGTTTGCACATTACTGTACGTTCAGACATTAAACCTCACCAGTCATTTAAAGGAGCCGGAAAGCGGACTTCTTGACAGCAGCGTTACTGTTGCTCACCTCCCGTCAGTTAAAACTGCAGAGCTGCAGGACGTTTTGTGTGGTCATTAAAAACAGGAGAAAGAAAATCGTAGATGAACATAAATTAAAATCACTATCTAATTATCACGAGCGGATTGACATGCAGTATTGAGCAGAAAACAATTAACAAGTGGCTTTATGATTTATCCACCACAGGAGGATCAAACTTTTACAACTTTGAAATACACTAGGGATGGGCGATACCGAAATTTTTCATGTTGATGCAATACCAGTAGTTTATGGCCACACAGATACCGATACTTTTTGTCCTTTAAAAGAAAATAACGTGATTGTACATTTTGCATTAATATCTTGGATGCAAGGGCAATATTAGATATAAGTAAGAACTGAGAACAGAAGTACTGGAAAGAAACGCTTTTAAAACAATAATAAATTACAGTGATCATAAGATTAAAAAAAAAAATAGGTTAAAAACGTATTTTAATTATCAAATAACATAATACACAGTATACTAACTAAAATAATCCAATTTATTAAGTGGAAAATGTTAAAATAGAAAATACATAATGTACCAAAACATAATGTACCTAAACCACTGAAAGACAACAAAACATCACCATCATCGTCATCACGAACAGTTGCAGCATCATCATTAGGAATCAAACAGAGTTATATCGGAATCAGCATTGATTTCGATATTTTGTCGGGCTGGTATCAAAGTATCGACTCCAAGGCATCCATATGCTCATCCCGTAAATACACAAAAATATGGCTGAAACAAAAAAAGCAGTGATGACAATAAACTCAGAAGCTTCAAACTTTGCAACAGAGAACAGACGGAGTCAGCACTGACCCAGCAGCTGTTTCTGTGATCTTTGTTTATAGAAGAAACGGAAAAAACGTCTGTGCTCGGTCACCCAGCCCGTTTGGCCGGTATAATCAATCCAGCCACAGTTCGTCTGCTAGTTTGGCCGACCGACATCATATAATGTAGAGCAACTTGACATTATTCTCCAAGCTGCTCAACGCTGGCATATAAAACTCACTGCACACACAAACTCAACACAAATTCACAAGCTGTGCGCAATATGAGCAGAACGTGCATGTGCATCCTGGTCATTTTCTCACAATTATGCAGAGCCAGTGCATTTTAACACATGTTGATGCTGATTTCAGATATTAAAAGTTCATATGTTTATCACAGAAATGCATAAAATGCTGCACAGGGAGGGAACGAAGTCCTGTATGACACGATCTCAGAGACAAGCAGACACCACATGTAGCTGCGCTGCAGCCGAGACAAGGTGAGGAGCGTGCCCCTGTGTGTGGGGACCATTTTCCATATTTTACCATCACTGTGAGGGCGTTTGCCTTTGTGGGGACCCCGGGTCCCCACGGGTCCAAATCCTGTTTTAAGGGTCAAGATTTGGTTTTAGAGATTGAAGGGACTAGAGGCAGGAATTAAAAAAACAAAAAAACATGCATGTCCATTTTTTTTTATACTAATGGGTGATGAAGTGCTAAATACCAAAAATAACGTTTCCACCCATGTTTCTCTCCGTTGCCTTGAACAGGCTGTGTGCTGCAAAATGCGCTGCAATTCGGTGTCCGAATTTCCTGCGCTGCCCTGCGGACGTGACGTCAAATGACGCTACATCCACAGTTTTGATACAAGAAGAAGATGGTGGCGGTAAATTCAAACACTGTAAGCGATAATTATGGATTCTTCTGCCGTCAGCAAACGATCCAGATCAACTGAAAGACACTAAAAAGTGTAACTATGGAGAAAAAGATCAGTAAACAACATTATAGCTTCAGTTTGTGCTACCGTGACGGCTTGGCTCGTGGCTGCAGTTACCAGAAGCGCCAGTCGTGAGTTTTGTTTCTTAATCTTGCCTCAAGTCCCTTTAAGTTACAATTAGGTTTTGGTTAGGGTTAGGTTTAGACAATCAGTTATGGGCGTTAGGGTTAGGGTAAGGGGCTAGGGAATGCATTATGTCAATGAATTTACCCCACGTGGATAGCAAACAAACATATGTGTGTGTGTGTGTGTGTGTGTGTGTGTGTGGGTGGGTGTGTGTGTGTGTGTGTTCTATAGGCTGCTTTTGTCACTTTTGGTCAGAACGTACAGCTTCATTAATGTGACGGGGGGGACAACAGAAGTTAACCTGCGAAATATGCAAATAAAAAACCTATGGATGAATTGAGCGGTTCGGGCTCCTGAACCTGAAGGCCCTCTCAGCTCCTTTGACTGGCTGGTCTTCAGCCCTCCAGGCCAACCGCAGCAGCTGTAGCTCCCGTATTAAACAGCTGTGGGCCCGCAGTCTTCCTCGCCCACGTCTGTTTGAGCCCATTGACAACCTCTCATTTTGACCTGATGTCATTTCCATTTCAATCCAGTTCAGTTCAGCTGTATAGAGCAAATTCAACACCATGTCATCTCAAGTCACTTTCAGAGCTACAGTCCAGTTCAATCCAATTTGCTGCTGTGCTCATAGAAAACATATTCTTTCTATGTTTATTCCAGTGCAGGGTAGTGGGGGCCCAAGGCTATCCAAGCAGCTGCTAGGCGAGAGGCAGTGTGTACCTTGGGCATCTCGCAAGTCCATACAGGTGACAGAAACCAGTTCATCAGGATGAGTCAGCTACCTTGTGTGGCAGGATGAAGGAGGGCCTGCGCGAGAGTCATGCATGCTAACCATTTAGCCAAAGGGATATCCCCTCAGTCAATAACCAGGGTGCATGATCTATCGGAGGCTTAGTGACAGGACCAGCGGTGGCACCAGCGATGATTGTGATTGCTTCTTTAAACTTCACTTTATTCCCCCCATCAGTGCAGCTTAGATCATTATAATAAGGGATATTCAATATTGGCCTTTTTACCGATATCTGATATACAGATATTGTCCAACTATTAATTACAGTTATCAACTGATACCGATATATGCAGACAACTGTGAGGTTGTATCACTCATACTCTGAGATATTCGATCCGCTCCATAATCTATGTTCATGTGTTTATAAATACGTAGTCTTGCTCAGCATCTTCAAAATGTTTGTAACTGTTTCTGATTCCTCGATTTTTTTTCTACATTGCTCTATTTGTGTTATTTGTACCTGAACTTTCGTCTTCACTTTAGAGAGCTCTGTGATTGTGTGATGGTCTGACTGGTTTTGTGTGTGGGCATCTGTTTTATTTTTCTCCTTTTTTTTTTATCTTGCTTTGTACTACAAATTCTGCCCAAAAATGAAAATGAGAATATCCTGAAAAAATTCATGTATTTCTGTAATTCAACTTAAAAGGTGCAATTTACATATTGTTTAGACAAATAATATGTGAATCAATATATTTCAAGCTTTTATTTGTTTGGATGTTGCTGATTAAGACTTGCAGCTTAAAGGAATAGTTCACCCACAGAATGGTTTAACTTTATTTTCCACTTACCCTCATGGTGAGCAAGACTTAGGAGCACTTTTTTAATATCTCAAATGCAGCCAGCGATCAGGAAGGCTTCTCGTTTCCCCCAACTTTCATATAATGGAGTTCGCCAGGGTCGGAGCCAAAAAGGTCCATAAAAGTCCACAAAAACTTGTCAATATTCCTCCATACTGCTCGTCCAATGTAATCCAAGTGTCCTGAGTAGACAGCGTCAATAATTTACTCGAAACGACATCATTTAGTATATTTTTAGAGCCTACACAGTACTACATCTTACTAGCGAAGCACGCAAATGCGCGTTTATGAAACTACGGAAGCCTCGGCCTTCAGAGCCTACTCTGCCAATAATGCAAGTGTAGAAGAAGAAATTCACTGTTTACATTGTGCTAAGAGCGACAGAGCTGCAGACAAACACAAGAGGGGTTGTATATTGATTTAAAACAAAGAAAAAAAAAAAAAAAGAACGCACGATTTCGTCTGCCGTGGCTTCCGTAGGCTTCGTGAATGTGCATCGTGTGCTCGCTAGAGATGCGAAATAGTACTGTTTGGGCTCTAAAAATATACTAAATGACGTTGTTTCAAGTACATTCTGGACGCTACCCACTGAGGACACTTGGATTACATTGAACGAGCAGCATGGGGGAATATTGACACGTTTTTGTGCACTTTTATGGACCTTTTTGGCTCAGACCTCGGCAAACTCCATTATATGAAAATTGGGGGAAAACAAGAAGCCTTCCTGATCGCCGGCTGCATTTGAGATATTAAAAAAGTGCTCCAGAGTCTTGCTCACCATGAGGGTAAGTGGAAAATAAAGTTATATCAGTTTTTGGGTGACTTGCAGCTTAAAGAAACTTCAAATTCTGAAACTCAAAACATTAGAATACTGTGAAAAGCTCCAGTATTGTAGCTCAGTGTCACATTCTAATCAGGTAAGTAATCCAAAAAACCTCCATAAGTACCCCAAGCCTTAAACAAAGTCCCTGCCTTGGTTTAGAACAGTGGTTCTCAAACTTTTTTTGCGGGGCCCCCCTTTCATTGGAAATAATAACGTCAAGCCCCACCATCCCACCACCGCTACCACATGTACCCAAACATTTACCATGAAATACATGAAAAAATGCACTGCATTTGAGGTGGGGGGAATGCCTATTGAGTCATCATCATTTTTTTTAAATTAGTACTAGAATATGCCCATTTTTTGTTAGAAGTACAAAAACGAGGCCTGGCTGGGTCCCCCCTGACAGAGCCCTGAGCCCCCCCTGGGGGGCCCGCCCCCCCAGTTTGAGAACCACTGGTTTAGAAGAATTCACAATCATGGGGAAGATGCTGATCTGACAGTTGTGCAGAAAACCATCATTGACTCCCTGCACAAGGTGGAAAGACACAAAAAGTGATAGAAAAGAAGCTGGATGTTCTCAGAGTGCTTCTCAAAGCACATTAATGGACAGTTAAGTGGAAGGAAGAAATGTGGAAGAAAACAGTGTAGAAGCCGGAGGGCTGACAGCAGCCTGGAGAAGATGATCAGGAAAGGACCTTTCAAAAGTGTGGAGGACTTCATAAGGAATGGACCTCTGTGCTTCATTAAGTCCAGCATAAATGCAGCCGTCTACCAGGACATTTTGGAGACCTTCATGCTTGCTTCAGTGGACCAGCTGTATGAGGATGCAGACTTCATCTTCCAGCAGGACTTGGCACCTGCCCACACTGCCAAAAGTACAAAATCCTGGTTCAACAACCATGGATCACCATGCTGGATTGGCCCGCAAACCCACCTGACCTGAACCCCATTGAAAACATGTGGGTCATCGTCAAGAGAAAGCTGAACGGGAAGAAACCAAACAATAAAGAAGAGCTCAGGGCTGTGATGGAAGCATGTTTTTTTCTTCCATAACACCTGAGATATGCCACAAGCTGGTAGCATCCATGCCACGCCGGGTTAAGGCAGTCATTCATGCAAAAGGTGCCCCCACCAAGTACAAAGTACAGATGCAAGATTTTACCTTAGGAGGCCTGACTTTTTTGTATTTAAAGTCCTTTTTAAATTGATTTCATGCAATATTCAAATTTTGAGTTTTAGAATTTGAGGTTTTCTTAAGCTGCAAGTCCTAATCAGCAACATCCAAACAAATAAAAGCTTGACATATATTGATTTGCATATTATTTATCTATACAATATGAAAATTGCACCTTTAAGTTGAATTATAGAAATACATGACCTTTTTCACAATATTCAAATTTTTTGGGTAGTACCAGTATATGTACAGGTATATGTTAGGGTTGCATGATCAACCTTAACCGCATTGATATTGAGGTGTAAACTACTGTGATAACCTAACCTCATGAGCCTGAGGTTTTCTCCTTTTTTTTTCCATCTCTGACATTCTAATGTGACAAACCTTTTCCCCAATCAAAATGGTCGAGCCTCGCGTTCATGGCTTGCCGGCCAATCAGAAATGTTGATGAAAAACAAGCTTGTATGCACGACACTGGCTGCAGTCAGCATTTAACAACAAACGCTGCACGTGTACCTGGCGTTGCGCTGTGAGCGAAATGTTTTCATGGTGACTGATTATCTACATAAAAACGGCTGAAGGGACTTCTTTGGTAACGGGAGAGGAGCAGCTGGTAACAGTGATGGAATAATGACGTTAAAAGAAACGGCACTAGATGAGGCGGAGTGATACGGTCACACCTGGACGCTCAGCATGCGCTACTGAGTTGCGGTCTCCATGTGATTA
The DNA here is from genome assembly GCA_023101725.1 of Atherinomorus stipes. Taxonomy (NCBI): domain Eukaryota; kingdom Metazoa; phylum Chordata; class Actinopteri; order Atheriniformes; family Atherinidae; genus Atherinomorus; species Atherinomorus stipes. The sequence continues at coordinate 177,615 of JALJCO010012648.1, forward strand.
CTGTTCAGACCGGCTGCACGGCAGGTTGGAGGATGTTCGTGTGGAGCCTCTGGACCTGCAGGGCAGCGGTGGCGTCACAAACCTGACAGACGCGCACGTATGAATCCAGTTCATAAAACAGCAACAAACAAGGGATGACGATGACTGATGAAGATGAACTGTTGGCAAGCACGACTCAACGTGTGCACCGCACAGCTGAACACACGTGCACACAGCCGTACACACACACACTAGAGACGCAGCAACAGTGAATCCAGAGAAAACTGGAAGAATTATAAACAGGAATCACAAACGGGGGTTTTCTCTCAGAGATAAAAGACACGAACGTGATGAGAAATGTTCATTGAAACTACGTGTTTCTTCATGTTGGCTAGAAGCCGGTAGAGCTGAAGCTCCTCTCAGACATCCATCAGCCCGACTGTCCAAGATTTGGGGTTTGTAAATTATTACATTAGTTTCCATTTCATTCATTAGTGAGATCTGATATTCACTTTTATCAGGAATAATTCAACACAGAGATTAAAGTTAAGCCAATGGGAATATTAAAAAGTTACATAATAATTACTTTTCCAAGTAATTATTTATTTTAACAAAACTGAATTTCCGTTATAAACGCTGTTACTTTTGGGTAAAGGAGTTGTTGACTATGATCACTTGTGTAGTAATCACAAAACATTGAACAACCTCCATCGCTGTGTAATTTTTATTAGAGATTTCTCAGGTTCAACATCAGACAGAATCCAGAAGAGGATGCTAGACACACAAATATTTTTAAAGTAGATTATTTTTGTAAAAGTAATGACTTCTTTCATTCATAATTTTAGTTTTATGCATTTAAAACTATCAAATGTAAAAGTCGCAAATCGAATCGCTATCGCAATATTTGTCAGAAAAGTAGTAAAATCGTGCAGGGCCTAGTATATATTTGTGTATATATATATATATTGTCTTGCATGTCTTCTGCATCTGTCTTGTTCATTAAAATTCTCCTTTAAAAGAGCCATTCAAAAGAATTGATTTGTTCATGAACATCACATTTCTACTTGGTGGAATAAAGTTCAGATGCTTCTGATACAGGAGGGTTTGTTGGCCTGTGGAAGATCAGGTATACGATGCCTGTTTTTGGTGATTATGTCATGCACTCCTTTGCATTCTTCAGCTGTAAATTATAAGAGTGAAGTTTCTACTTATACATAGATGTCATAATGAACCTGTAGACTTGTTTTTCTCTATCTGTGTTCGGCTTCCTGACATTCTCTTTTTTCATTTTCACCAGTGTGGAATTTGTCCACGGAGACTTTTTCCTTGCAGAGATTACCTTCACCTTAAAGGGTGCAATCAAATCCACAACATTTAGCATGCTAGCATTGAAGTTATTGACAGTATCATTGACTGAAGTCCCCCGAAGCAAACCGTCTTCATGTGTAGGATGTGATTTGACTTAATAATGTTGGGGGCATTTGAGTGCAGAAGAGCTGCAGCCGATGGGAGAATTATTGAGGCCACCAGTGTGACAGTGTGACTCATATTTTTTTAAATTCCCTTTTGAGCTTTATTTATGCATTATTTAAGGAAGCAGTGCGTGATATAGTGACCCACTACAGAAGAGACTATTTTTAACCGCAATTACTCCCACCCTCACCTCGTGGTACAGACGTACAGAGAGCACTGGAGACGAATTTCTTTTTAAATAAGCATTTATTGCACACTCTCATACCTGCAGCATGCCTGCTAGCTTTCGACCCCCGTCTCCTCAGCCCAGCCGCCCCTTCACATGATCAGCAGACAATATCTCAGTTGTAATGGAGTGTGGGAGGTGGCACCTCTTTCCCTTTCTCCTCTTCCTATTCCTTGGCTCAGTTTGAGGAGGCTGACAGACTCTACAGTGCATCATATCACTGCTTACACATTGACAGCTCCCCACAAGCACACCTACACACAAAACAACAGATAACACACCATTTTCTGCCCTAATATAGCTGCTCTCCTGCCTTACACTTAAAGTCTGGAATAAGCAACAAGTGCACCAAAGTAGTCATTAATTCTCCCTCCAAATAAGGTGAAGACGGTGCATCGCGTGGAAGCGGCCTGCGTGCAAGAAAATGAGTCGTCCTGCTTCTATTTAAAGTCCGTCCCTCACCTTCCCTCCTCCCCTTCCATCCCAACGTGCAACCGGCCTTTCTGAAACAATCAGGTGGACATGAGACGATAAGGATTAAGAGGCAATCACAACCCCAAGGGAGCTCTTATCGGTCAAATTAGTGCGTTAATGGTTTCAAGGTCAGGTCTCGATGCTTTTAAGAGACAAGTCACGCTTTTAACACCCCCACCAGTTCTCTGTATGTAAGAGGAGCTCAAGCTTCAAAGTGTCGCCCCGTCTGTGGAAGGAGTGTGTTGTCTCAGTGGGTAAAAGAGGGCAGGGACCGGTGGTGCATTCATCTAAATTAAATAAAGACTTCTATGCATTTGATATAATTTTTGTTAAACTTTGGATTCAATTCCTGATTCGTACATAAACAGCTGAGACAGAATTGCTTTGCCTGATATACTTTTCCATCTAAGTCAAATTATATTACTTCCGTGTGCTCTCTCAGAGGTTGCAGCTCCATTGAAAACCACTGATGAGAAAGCTCATATAAATACATGTAATAAATGTAATTAAATGAAAAAGAAGAAACCAAAATCAATATTTCCAAAGACTGAAAAGGAAACTCCAAAGTAAGGACTATGAGCATGCAATGAGCCCATGCAAGGCTTTAAAGGTGCAGTGTGAAAAAAAAAAAAAATCAAAGATCAGTGGCAGAGAAATGCCACAAAATTCAAAACTGTGTTTTTATTGACTGTGTAATCATTTCACTAGAATAGCTGTTTCGTACTTATTTTCTTAGAATGAGTCATTTATATCTACTTCCTGGGGATGCACATACATGTAGGCTGCCATATTTGTGCGACCATTTTTACTACAGTGTCTCTGATTGGACAAAACAATGTGAGTGAAGTGAGAATGTGAGCTTTAAAACTGCTGTGCCAGCTTTGTTTAATGGGAGTCAGAGACTATTTGGGATAAATAATACCTCAAAATACATTAGAAGTAGTTACCTGTAGTACAATCATAGTTACACCTGAGACCACTGGATCCACTCACAGATGAAAACATCTTTATGTCTGGGAGAATTTTGGCCACCTTGCATACCACTTTGCATGTGAAGTCATTACAGTACCCATCTTTACCACCAGATGTCAGTAATTCTTCCACACTGTACCTTTAAAGGACAGTAAGAAGATTTAACCCTCATACCTCCCTAAGAAAAAGTTATGTTAAGCTTCTTAAGGGCACACACTGGCCAATGTCTGTTAATGACCTGTAAATATTATCTAAAAATTAAAAGTTGACATTTTCTTTAATGGCTGTCATCACAGACTTCTGGCCTATATCATCAATATCAAAAAATCAATGAGTTTTAAAATTTTATCCCTTTAAATTCCACTTTGCATACACGGTGCTCCAACTTCCAAAAACTGAAAATGGGGTTAAAATAAATGTGATTAATGCAAAAACATTTTTTTTGTGTGCAGGATTATCAAAGCCCTGGAGTATTTAAAAAAGGTATAAAAAGGTTTTTGATGCATCTTTACATTTTGTGTTACAGTGTTTTTTTGTTTTTTTTTTAAAGTTACGTTAAGCTTCTTAAGGGCACAGACTGGCCAATGGCCTGTAAATACTATCTAAAAATTAAAAGTTGAATTTTTTTTCATGGCTGTCATCACCATCACCCCCCCCCCCCCCCCAAAAAAAAAAAAAAAAAAATCAATGAATTTCAAAATTGTAACCCTTAAGCTCCAGTTTGTGCACACAATGTTCCCATTGCCTAAAACTGAAAAGTGGGTTAAAAAAAGTTTAAAAATAGCCTGTCGGTGGCAGGCTATTATTAGGTATATAGAGCAGACCTAAACATAGATTATAGCAACCACAATAAAAAAAGCTCAATGGGAAGTTGTTTCAAGATAAAATGCAAAAAAATGTGGGAAAAATCCCAGCTTGAACAGGAATGTCAGTGCATTATAGAGAGGGAACTAAATTCCCTGCAAAAGACTGCCCTAAATAATTAGCTGTTTTTTAAGCATGTGATCTGACTGATCAAAATGCTTGAAAAAAAAAAACAAACTCCAAAATTACAAATTTGAGACCCTTTCACGCTCAAATAACCTCACATGAAAGAAAAAAGATTTTTTACTTCATTGGATGTGTTCAGCATTTTTGAGTTTTTGAAGGACACTGATTTGGTGAAATAACATTGAAGTCTATGGGTTTTTTCATCACTAAGGTAAAAAGTGGGGACCCTTTTTGAGTAAATGGTGTCATGTCATGGAAAACAGTTCAAACTACATCATTGAAGTGTAGAGCAAGTGTGTGAAGCGAAAAAAATTTTATCCTAAAAATTTATTCTGAAATGGCATTTGATTATAGAAAGGTCATTTTCAATGCAAGTCAATGTGGCACGGATTGGCACTAAGGAGGAAATGAGGTGTATTTTAGTTAGAGACCTTAGAAAAAGAGTTAGGCAACTCATCTTCTATAATATCACGAGTCAAACAAAAATACACACCTTGACCAAGTTTTATGCTATTTGCAATTGTAGAAAAAAAGTTACAACATAAAAGGTCACTCACTACCCCTTCAGAAAGCTTAAGAAGCTATGAGGGTTAAGAATCAATACAAAATCATGACAATGTCACATTAAGACAACTGAAGATGTCCTCATGAAAATTCACTACCTTTACTACCATGAACATCACATATTATCCAGTTTTGTTATCGATACATTTTAAAGGCATTATTTTAAACTCCCATTCTTAAAATAAAGAATCTTTCCGCAAAATGTAAAAATGAGTAGAAAGTAGTTCCAAGTGATGTTTACCATCGTGTAGCTCCTCTTCTTTTAACTACTGTCTTTAAACATCTGGAAAGTGTTGCTGGAGTTTTAGGAGAGGATTGTTGTCCCGTTCTGGTCTGATGCAGGATTCTGGCTGCTCAACAGTCCTGGACCTGGTTGCTGGATTTCTGCTTTCATGATGCTCCAAATGTTTTCTGTTCATGGAAGATCTGGACTGCAGGCAGACCAGTTCAGCAGCTGGACTCTGGACTGCAGGCAGACCAGTTCAGCAGCTGGACTCTGGACTGCAGGCAGACCAGTTCAGCAGCTGGACTCTGGACTGCAGGCAGACCAGTTCAGCAGTCAAACCAGTTTAGCAGCCGGACTCTGGACTGCAGGCGGACCAGTTCAGCAGCCAGACCAGTTCAGCAGTCAAACCAGTTAAGCAGCCGGACTCTGGACTGCAGGCGGACTAGTTCAGCAGCTGGACTCTGGACTGCAGGCAGACCAGTTCAGCAGCTGGTCTCTGGACTGCAGGCAGACCAGTTCAGCAGCTGGTCTCTGGACTGCAGGCAGACCAGTTCAGCAGCTGGTCTCTGGACTGCAGGCAGACCAGTTCAGCAGCCGGATTCTTCTCCTGTTTCCATGCTGCTGTGATGGATCCAGTATGTGGTCCAGGTCTTGCTGGAACCTGCAGGTCTTCCCTGAAAGCGACGTTATGATGGAGCAGATGTTGCTCTAAAACCTTCATGTACTTTCCAGCATTGATGGAGCTTCACAGATACGTATGGAAGCTGCCGTCACCATAGCAACCCCATCCCATCAGAGATGCAGCTTTTTAACTGTCCACTGATAACAAGCTGGATGCTCCCGACCCTCTTTAGTCTGGAGGACACGGCCTCCATGCTTTCCAGAAACATCCTCACATCTTCATCATCTGACCACAGATCAGTTTCCTCTTTGCCTCAGAGCCTCAGAGAAGACGGATGCTGGTGTTTCTGGATCCTGGTCACATATGGCTTCTTCTCTGCATGACAAAGCTTTAACCTGCATTTGTGCATTTCAGGGTGAACTGTGTTCACAGACAGATTTCTGAAAGTCTTCCTGAGTCCATACAGTGGTTTCCACTAGAAAATCATGTCTGCATTTAATGCAGAAGATCACCAGCCTCCAGTTTTCATCTTCAACCTTGTCCCATACATACAGAGATACCTTCATGTCGAGGAGCATTTTTTAAAAACTTTCAAACAAATGAAGCAATGTCTTTGAGCTAATTTCAGGCAGCTACAGGCATCTTTTCTGCAGGTACAGTAGATGATCTCGTTAGTGAAAACACCTGTTTTACATGTACAGCAGATCCACAAACATGGCCGGAGTTTTACTTGGCTGCCTGATTTTCCACCTCTGTTGTTCAGGATTCACTCCAACTCACTAAATAACCTGCATGCACAAGGATTCTTGCAGGGTTGACCCCTCAGCACGTTAAATAATGGTATTAAAAATAATAGTACTATACAGTAGCATTGTTCTGGCTTAGTCTGTATTCTACCTGCATACATGTTTGTCTATGTTCAACCAGCAATATCAACAGTGGTATTAAGTGGAAGGCGGCAATGATAAGCCTTTATGACACCCAGCTCTACTTTCCACTTTTTATTTGCATTTGTCTAATTATTTTAGGAGCTGTGGTTGTGGTTAACTCTCAGCCCGTTCCTCTGTCTGTTTCAGTTTTTTTTTCTGTCCTGACTACACACCAGGTCTCAGTTTCACATTACACCTGTTCATGCCTGTTTACTTCCCTCAGTAAATCGTTATTCCTCCTGGCTCATCCTGTATCTGTCCTGCTGGTTTGTTTTTCTATGGAAATCATTGGCTGCTCCTGCAGCACTTTTAGTTTCTTGCTTTAGTTCAATAAGTTATAGAAGTTTACTTTTTAGCCCTTTGCTCGCTGATAATCTTGAATTTTCACACTACACAATGGTTGTGACAATCATGGGAGGGTCTCTGTCTCAAGCAGATGAGTTTATATGTCAGGATTTGGTTGTGAGTGATGTAGGATGGAGGATAGATGGACAGATGGATTACAGTCTCATCAGCAGTCATGACAGCTTTAGTCCATTTTGGTGAAAGAGAGCTTATGACTCCCTGGTCCACCCATATTCCAATCCTCACCTACAGTCATAAGATTTGAGTGGTGACTGAAAGAATAAGATGTACAGATACAAGCAGCTGAAAACATGAGGTTAGGAGCTTCCAGAGGGAGTTCAGAGTGGGTCAGCAGCTTTTCTAAAAGTTACATGAGGTGGTTTGGGCAGTTTAACAACCCAGAACATACTGGAACATCCTAGAATCCCAGGAGAAGCTGATAATAACAGCTGAGAAATTCCACTAAACCAGGAAGCCGGTAAAAGGAACTGAGTTTGAGACTAAAAGCTGAGACATTAAGTTGGTGCCATGACATTTCAGACCATTAAAAATGAGAAATAAAACCGTAAACTGGATCCTGTAATGGACTTGAAGCTAGTGTAGAAGTCAAAGGCGCACTGCTGCATTTTGTACAGCTTGTAAGAAACAACATGATGATGACAACCATGAGGCTTGCATGAATGGATCTGTGGTCCAAAACAAAACAACTAAACTCTTCAACATGGGTTTACACAGTTACACAATCCACCGTTCAACTCCAGCATGTGCCGCTCCATGATGATAAGCAGGTTTGTGCTTTACACAAGGAAAACATGAGAGACCTGATCACTGATTCAGACAGACAGACAGACAGACAGACAGAGACAGAAGGATGGATAACTGATGAATGGATGGATGAAGGATGGATAACTGATGAATGGATGGATGAAGGATGGATAGATGGATGGATGATGGACGGAGGGTTGGATGATGATGGATGAATGGACAGATCCATGATGATGGATGAATGGACGGATGAATGGACGGATGGATGGATGGATGGATGGATGGATGGATGGATGGATGGATGGATGGATAAACAGATGGATGGATGGATAGATGATGATGGATGGATGGATTATGATGGATAAATGGATAGATGTTCAGATGGATTGATGGACAGAGACAGATGGATAAACAAATTGATGAATGATGGATGGATGGATGGATGGATGGATGATGATGATGATGATGATGATGATGATGATGGATGAATGGACAAATGTTCAGATGGATGATGGATGAATGGACGGATGTTTGGTTGGATGGATGATGATGGATGAATGGACATGTTGAGATGGATGGATGGATGTTCGGATGGATGTATGGATGAATGGATGGATGTTCGGGTGGATGGATGGAGGAATGGATGGATGGATGATGATGGATAAATGGATAGATGTTCAGATGGATTGATGGACAGAGACAGATGGATAAACAAGTTGATGAATGATGGATAGATGGATGGGGATGATGATGATGATGATGATGATGGATGAATGGACAAATGTTCAGATGGATGATGGATGAATGGACGGATGTTTGGTTGGATGGATGATGATGGATGAATGGACATGTTGAGATGGATGGATGGATGTTCGGATGGATGTATGGATGAATGGATGGATGTTCGGGTGGATGGATGGAGGAATGGATGGATGGATGATGATGGATAAATGGATAGATGTTCAGATGGATTGATGGACAGAGACAGATGGATAAACAAGTTGATGAATGATGGATAGATGGATGGATGATGATGATGATGATGATGATGATGATGATGGATGAATGGACAAATGTTCAGATGGATGATGGATGAATGGATGGATGTTTGGGTGGATGGATGGATGGATGGATGGATGGATGGATGGATGGATGGATGGATGGATGGATGGATGGATGGATGGATGGATGGATGGATGGAGGAACAGATGGATGGATAGATGGATGGATTATAGATGATGGATATAGTTTGACGTATGGATGAATGGATGGATGATGGATAAATGGATGGATGTTCGGGGGGGATGGATGGAGGAATGGATGGATTGATGATGATGGATGAATGGACGGATGTTTGGGTGGATGGATGGATAGATGGAGGAACAGATGGATGGATAGATGGATGATGATGGATTATTTCCATCATTTCAGTCTTCAGTAGAACCTGCATCAGTAGCGGAGCTGTCTCTCTGACCATGCACGTCCTGCACTGCACGCATGGCACCAAGTCTTGTGGTTGACGCTTTAGGAACCATTTAGGTGACTGAAACTACGTAATAGTTTGAACAGTGGCCCTGATCATTACGTATTTGCAAAGTTTGAGTTGCTCAACAACATTTGACATCATCAGTCAGTTTTTTCAGCGTTTTGTCAGCTTTTCTACGTCATACTACTGATGATGTCTTTGGCATGACCATGGAGTGTCACTAGGTTCATCACTTAAATAATCCCTTTAACACAACAGACAGTCCCTGCGTCCTCACTAGTTCTTTAAGATATTTAATGTTGCTAGATGTGACAGGATCATTCAGCAAACAAGGTCACAACTCTCTTTCCACTGGATAATAAATCCTTCAGCAGCAACTGAGGATTATTTATATTTCATTTCAATCTGGATATTGCATGCAATATTGCACACACAGCCACATGTTTTACACTCACACATAAGCTGTTGTGCTGCATATTTTCACGCATTTTCACTGTTCGGAGTTCCAATCACAGCCTATACCTGCCTGCCTGACCCAGTTTGGGGATGAAATGTCAGGCAGTGTGACAGGAGCGGGTGAATATTATGCTTGTGGAGCAAATGTGGCAACCAAGGCCTGCGGGAGAGAAAGACAGAGAGCCAGGCAGAGAAATATTAAGGGGAAAATAAAATGATTGTGACAGCAGAAAATGGCAGCGAGCTTCAACATGGTGCTTATGGATTTATTTGCCTTGTTTGGTGGGAGAGGAAATAGAGAGATTGTGTATTACCTCAAATCTCGGAATGACATTTTGTCACCTCTTAGTCATCACTCTGTCTCGTCAGGTCTGGCTCGCACGAGACCAACGTTGTGTAATATTGTAACACTCGCTGCTCTGTGTGATACCTGCCATGGGAAACTGCTGACTAGGCATTTTTGCCATGTAATTTCCTGCAGTTTCTAAAAGCACCTCCTCAAAAGCTCCCAACAGCTTGTGTTGAAGCAAATTTCCCATTTATTTCTATAAATATTTATTTTTCTTTATCATCTTCCAAGGTTTAACCAATCCATCCCAGATGTCCTCCATGCAGTTAAACAGACAGAAAACGATTTTAAATGATTCTTAAAAGATGGATGGATGGATGGATGGAAGAACGGACGGATGGACAGATGGATGGATGAATGGATGGATGGAATATAGATAGTTGGATGAATAAATGAATGAAAGAATGAAGGATTAATGGATGGATGGATGGATGGATGGATGGATGGACGGACAGACGGATGAATGAGAGATGCTGAATGATAGACAGTTGGATGGATGGATAATGGATGGATGATAGCTGGATGAATAGATATTTGGATGAATGAATGAATGAATGAATGAATGAATGAATGAATGAATGAATGAATGGGTGGATGATGGATGGATGGATGGACAGATGGATGGATGGATGAATAGATGGATGGATACAGTAGATGATGAGAGATAGTTGGATGATTGATGGATGGAATGTTGGATGAATAATTATGAATGAATGAATCTGTGTATCAATGAATTTAGGATGGATGGATGAGAGATAGCTGGATGAACAAATAGTTGGATGGATGGATAGATGGATGGATGGATGGATGTCTTACTGCTTCATGTTATTGAATAAGTGAAAGATCTCCATGGCAACTCTTGTGCTCTCCTTTGTAGTACTGTACTTACACTGTGTTGTAAAATCAGAAAACTAGAAACTAAATGTTTCGGTCAGATATTCCTCCCATTCAGATTCTATTTCCCCCTTAAAGAAATCTGAGGACATCTGATCTCTAATAGGAAATTTTCACCCAGCTGTTTATCTTTCAAAAAGCAAGTGATTCCATTTCCTTTCACAGATGTTTATTCTTCTGAGAGAGGAGAGGAAAACCTGGACCGACCTGTGCAGGAACCAGCCCGATCCACGGAGTTCTGTGAGCCTGAAAGGGCAACACACTCGTAAAAAGATGGATCATAGCCAGCAGCAGGGAACTTACACAGCATTAGATGATTTTAATGCTGTGGTTGATTGGCGTGTATGCATCCTGTTTCCCCTTTGAACATTCCTATTTCTAAATCTCATAATTAATATTTCTTTGTTTGGTTTGCAGAGACATGAGGGGAACTAGATAAAAACAAAGTCCTATTAAATTCAGCATAATTTGCTGTCAGTCACAGGAATGGATTTAGATTTTGCATCTTGAGCGCTCCTTTAATAATCTAAAATGCCTACAAAGATGCATGTTTGTCTGTCACCTCCAGCTCTCCTTCAGCGTGCATGCACACAGCGTCTGCAGCAGGGCCTGTCTGATAATAGAATTAGATGCTGAGCTCTTTTCCCTTCAATTATCTGGTTGCTCTTCCATGTTAAGACTCCTGCTGCTACTCAGTCATCCTTTCTTCCCTACATCCTTGAGGGGGATAAGTTGAAATGCTGTATCGATTTCTACCTCTTCTCACATTGTTGCATTCAGTGCTTGGCTGGTTTTAGTTGTGTTACTTTAATTCTTTTTCACTCTCGCTCTCTCTCAAAGGCAAAGTCGTGCTGCACCTTATCAGATAAGAAGCAGAGACCTATGCCTAGAAAGTAACTGCAACAGCAGTTAAAAAAACAACTGGAGCTGGAAAGCGGAGATGAACGCCAGCCTGTGAAATATTTTTTAAAATCAGACTTCAAAGACTTTTGTAAATGTATCTTCTAAAGCCAAAAGGATTTTCTTTTATTTCTCATACTTTCTCTGCACGCTTTGTTCCCTCACATTTCACACTCTTTGTCTCGATTTTCCAGGACAGGAGTGTGTGCAGAGATTTCAGTGTCAGAGTTAGAAATGATGGAATTTCCAGCAAGAAGAAATCAGTGGTTTCCAGTTGAAGAGCTGCTGCTATTTGATTAACCTGACATGGTGATAATGATAAATATGAAGACGATTGCTGACTGATCCTTTGCTTATTTAGATGAAGTTCGATATTGTTTTTTTTTTTGTTGTTGTTGTTGTTTTTTTACCGATATCCAATATGCAGATTTTGTCCAACTCTTCAAGGCCTCCTTCCACTGAAAACCCGTTTAACTTGCTCCTTCTGAAATACGGATGGTTTCCCCTTGTTTACTTACACATGCTGACTTGCTAGCGTTGCGTTCCCCCCAGTCGGCTGTGCTTTCTCATCAGAGAAACAATACGAAGAAAAGAGCGAATCGGGAACAGCCTCGCACTTCTACGTCACATTGCAAATAGCGTATCCCACGTGGGGTTTCTATCTGTCCATTGGAAGGCAGGTAACCCTCCACTACACACTAGAAGTAAAGACGGCACGACTGTAGCTTCGGAGTTGAGAAGCTAATTAGCTAACTGTTTGTTAGCATGATGGAACAAACTTGTTTGTCGGCTCTATTTCCTGTCTGTAACGAAATAAGAGCGGAGCTTCCTTCATACACTGACGGGAGCCAGCCAATCAGACGGAAATTCATGAGAAGGACCCGGAAAAGCTGCCGTTGGACCACAAGCCTCTCTTCTAGTATACAAATACAGCTGGACACAAAGATACCAGAAGGTTTTTTTAAACAGAAACAATGCAGAATGCATTCAATAATAATGGAGAACACAGAAATATTAATGAAATGACCATGGAAGTACAACTTTAATTTCTGATATCCAATTTCAGTCGATACCAATCTCTGCTGACAGCTGTGAGGTTGTTTCTCTCATATTCTGAGAGATACAACTATATTCTGCTCCAAGAGCAAAGATCCCAAAATATCCTTAAAGGGATACAACGCCCACAGAATGATGTGCCTTCATCGACTACTCACCCTTGTGCTGAGCAAGGCTCTGGAGCACTTTTTTAACATTTCAAATGCAGCCAGAGATACGGGGCGGGGAGTTCGTCATCCCCCGACTTTCATATAATGGGGGTAAGTCCACGGAAACTTGGCAATATTCCTCAGTACTGCTCGTCCAAGTGTCCTGAGTGGGCCATGTCCATAATTTACTCGACAAAGCATAGTGATAACCTCTGCCAAGGAGGTAGCGTTGGTTTGTCCGTCTGTCTGTCAGCAACTTTACAGAAAAAGTTCTGGGCGGATTGACCTGAAATTTTCACCCGCCGTGTGTCTCAGTCCAAGGATGAACCCATGAAATTGTGGTGGTGATCCGGATTACCTTCTGGATCCAGGAATGTTTTGAAGGATTCTTTATCATTGTGAGATCGGCCGTGTTGGAAAGGCTGTTGATGAGGCGTGAGTGCCCCCTTGTGGCAGATGTATGCAGCTGCTCCTGAGCACATGATGTCAGCATGCAGAAATGAAACTTCTGAGCAGCAGTGAGCACAAGGAAAGAAGACTGTTGGACAGACTTCTAGCAGATGAATATGATGGAACTGGCAGTAAGTAGTTGTATTTCTGCCTGAACAGGATGTTTATTTAGCCTTTAATGTTATTTAGCTGATTTGCTTATTCAGAAGTGTTCCTCCATTCACCATGTGCCTTTTTATGCTATTAAGCTAGCTGACCTGTTACATGCCAGTTACTGTAACTGTTCTTCACAGACGCACACAGTTCACCATATTCACCTGCTAGAAGTCTGTCCAACAGTCTTCACTAAAATTAAATTAAATTCCAGAACCAATTAAAACGTAGAAAAAAATGCTAAAAATGATGCAATATTTTCATGTAATATTTTGAATAAAAACATAGTGCCAACAGAGTTAAAGCACTGTGGGCCCATGAGCAAAGCCCTGGACCTATCAGAGAGCTCCCAGCTCTCCCGATCATTCTCATAAAAAGGTTTTTTTCTGACCGGAATATCCTGAAGGTGTGTGAGACCACAGAAAAAGCCCAGATCTCTGCTACAACATGCTAGCATTTCTATCCATGCTAATCAGCTGCTGGGAGCTGGACAGTGAACCAACAACCAGCTGGAGGAGGAGAAGCAGTACCGCAGGGTTCAGGCGGGTTGTGGCTGCCATTCAGTTTGAAAGAGTTTTGGGTGAGAGAGGCCTGTCTTTCTGTGGTGTTGATGATGATAAATTACTTGGATCACCACATAATGGAAATGGAAAATATGGACAGAAAGGCAGGAGCAGCACCTCCTATCAGTCATTCACCGTATGTGAGGACTTGATTCACCAAATGAGCAAAGTGAAAGCTACAATAGTTATAGAGAGAAGAAGAGATCACAAGACAAGAAGTCGAGGGGCAGATGGGAGCAAATAGAGATGGACAAAGAAGCAGAAAATGAAGAATAGAGGAGAGAGAAAGACCAAAAAAGGCCTGGAGGGAGGAGAGAAGGAGTAGAGAAGATGGAGAGACAGATGCAGCCCTGGAAAGTGACAGGAGAGGACAGGTTAGAGACAGGAAAGGAGGATAGAAACAGAAGGAGACAGGAGAAGAGGATAGAGACAGAAGAGGAGGACAGAACTTAAATAATCCTAGTCCCAAAATCAACTTCTCTCAATGAGAAAATGCCAAATTCAGATTTTTATTGTGGCGGATTGATAACTGCATGTCTCTGAAGACAGTTGCGTCCGCGCTCTCACCACCAAGGACGTCTCCTCCATCACCACACGCCTCCACTGCCAAACAAAGAGATGATGAGGAGGCTGTGTCCCCACCCTGCACCCCAAATAGGAGGACTGCCAACATTGCACGGAGATTTTTCGTCCCCCCCCAGGGCCACAAAATATGTCAACATCCTCAGTTGGTCCCCTGGGGGAGTTCATCAACTGACCGCGGGCCGCCTGCCACCATCGGTGTGGGAAGGCCTCAGGGTGCTTGTCCAGTGTGCAGGAAGCCCCCCCTGCGGGTGGTGGCTGGTCATATGAAGACAGCTTACGGGCTTTTATTTTATACTCAGCCTTCTAAACTCTCCAAAAGCTCCCCATCAAGACTCTCCAAGCCTGAAACTGTCGTGAAAGCCTGCAAATTCTCCAGTTAGGGACGCTGCATCACTCCCCTAATCTCTGTTAGTTTGGGTTACATGACCTTGAAGATGACATGCTCCAGATCCCAGACCTCCAGAGCCAGATCCTGATGTAATCCCCACAGGTAGGTTGGAGCTGACCAGGAAGAGACTGAACCTTTGCTTTGAGTGTACACATGAATATTAACGAGTAGAGAATCCCAGTTCTGAACACACAGCCACAGCAGGCAGACTGTCGATCATATGTGGCAGTGCTGTTCACCAGTGCTGGCTGCCGGCCATATAGCCAACTACCCCACAAAGTCCAGCCGGCTACTTGTTTATAATCAGAATTGGAGCCGTTGGGCTCTAGTCGGGATTCTGAGCAATGACGCATGACGTCTACGCACTCTGTGGCGCATGCAGCCAAAATGCAGCTACCACGTTCAGCTTTCCCCACCGTAGTTTCCCTTATAGCTACTTCGGTGCTATAAGGGAATGATAAGGGCAATGACACAGCTCTTTTCTCCACCAGAATGTGGAGGAGTATCTGTGGTGAAATTATCTCCGACTCATTGGTTTCACTTTCAAACTCCGCTGTTCAGTCGCAGTGTAAACTAATATCAATCCATCCACCCGCCTTGAAACCAGTGGCATCGTGGGGCTCTTGCCCCATGCCTTGTAGGCCTGTATTTATTCATATATTTATGCATAAGCTAACGAACCGCCCTCTTTTCACTGGACATATTCTCCCTTTGAGAGGTAGAAAATCATCTGGGAATGATCCGAAGCACAGAGAAGCCAGAGTTTACCTGCTAATCATGTCACCTGTTAGCGGCTGCACGGGACAATGAGACAAAAGGAGCGCACTATAACCCATGTTAGTGCGAAATATAGTTTGTGCCAAACTTTCGGATCAGAGGGTTTTACCAGGAAGTTGCGAAGCTATTCAGACTTTCCTGGAGAGATCACATCTCCATCACTTTCTCCATCACTTTTGCAAAAACACCGTCAGACGAGGTGAAGTCGAGGTTCATGTTCTGACTGATGCTTTGATGGTTTGGGGAAGAAGAAAGTGCAGAAACATAAATGTAAATGAAAATAAATCCCATTTTAATCCTGGAGGAGAGGCATGGGAAGCTCAGAGCATGATGGAAAGAAAGAGCATAGGTTTTGCATAAACAGGCTTCTTTTTTTTTCCTTTTTGTCTGCTGTTATACGTTTATTACATTATTACATTCTGAAGAGAAAAAACACCAATAGCAAAGACTCTTGGTCGAAATGGATCTTCTCCACCCCACAAAAAGTGGATAGTCTTATGTAGACAACATGTCCTCAAAATTATTCATGCCCTCCAATTAAAGAAGGAAAAAAATGAGCTGTCACTGCAATAAGTTTAAATGGACAAAAGTAATCACAAAAAAAAAAATTCAGTAACATTATACAATAAGGGTCCCTTAAAGTGCTGGTGACACGATTATCATTTCATGTAATGCTACTATACAATATTACAGCAACACTAAATGAGTGGCTCAGTGGAATTGTAAGTCAAACAGACTTGTTTTCACAGAAATATCTTAAGTTTTCTGAGTTTGAAAGGAGCTCTGCAACAGCGACTAAGAAAAACACGCCGCCATATTGCGACGTCAGCGAAAGATCTCGGTCGGCTTTTTTTTTTAATTTACTGCTAACAACAAGCAACATGGAAGCGGTGGACGGTAACGATGATGGTCCCTGCCTGGAATTGATTTGTTTGGCGGAATCATCAGAGAGTTCAGAAGAGTTAGGTGATGTTGAGGAATATAGAGGCATCACACCTTATAGATTTGAGCCTTACCAAACGGACTTCATGCCGAGTGAGCAAGACTCTGAAAGCGGGAGTGCCGGAGAAGATGACATGGTCATTGCAGCAGTGGAGGGAAACACACGGCAGGGGAACACCGATTGGTATGTCTTTGTTATACATTACGATTAGCATTTTTTGTTGTTAGTGATTTGTTTATATAGTAATTTGTGAATAAATGTAACTATTTAAAAAACTGATTTTTAACCTCTCCACACCCACCTGGACACCAGCACCCATTTAGCTGTGTTTTCAATTAACAACAGCAAGCCACTATATGGACATATACATGGTTATAAAGCTTAGATAAATAAATACATAAAAAGAAGCAACTGCATCCCCCTACCATTGAAGTGGATCCAGAAGCCATTTTATAAGTCCAATCTTCAATTGTTTACATTGTTCACAGTCCTTCTGTTCGTAAGTTCGTAAGGGTTCACCAATTTAAAGTAATCAAAAATGTTTTTGATGAAAACGATTCCGTAGTGTGAAAATAGCCGACACACAGAGAAAAAAAAAAAATCATTTTTCACCGTCCAAAAAGTCCGCTCGTCACAGCTACACGGTTTGTTTAGTAACATTTTGCTACGACCCCTAACGTAGCTGTTGGGGTGTGCTTGTTTTCCTCACTCTCCTTCCTGCAAAACAAGTGTCCACATCCGTTTTAGTCTAAATTCAACCCTCAGACACTCCTTGTCTTAAAACAAGCGCTCTCAGTTTGGAATCCCATTCGACAGCACACAGCGCTGACAGCACAGCTAAAAGTCCCGTAGCTGGAAACTTGAATAAACTTACGCCATTCTTATGAGTGTTTGGACAAAAACCTGCAACACAACACGACGGCATATCTGTAACCTTTAGCCAGTAAAGCTAAAACAAAAGGAGAAACTGTTAGCAAAACCGCTAGCTCTCCAGTCAACAAGCCGGGTGGGCAGTCTTTTGCTGATGTCACATCCGGTTTTGTACTCCTGTGGTGAACAGCGCCACAGTCTGGTCAGAAAAGCAGCGACGTTTTCTAATAACTCATTTATGCAGCTGCGGTTGTTTATGTTACATAGATCATCATGAAGGACGTTTTGGTCTATAAAACATGGCAAAAAATGTTAAAATCGTGTCACCAGCACTTTAATGTTAGTTAGTGCATTATTAAGCATTAATTAACTGCTTAATAATACATTAAGAACTTTTAATAACTATAATTATAACTATTACTTTGCATTACTTTGCATATTGGTTAATGCATTTATTAGCAGTTAATTAATGCTTACTTCCCAACCTTACTTAATGCATTATTAAGCCTTGATAAAAGTTGAATTAGTTGGTATTAGTGAGCCCTTAATGATGTCTCTAGTAATGGTTTACTAGTGGTGTTTATTTGGAGTGAGTGAGCATTAAGTAACAGCTGACTAATGCATCTACAAAGCCTTCGCTCTACATCGTACATTATCTGGATGGGCATCAATAAGCAATTTATTAATATCTTAGGTAATCATTTACTAATGCTGTGCTGTGTTTATCATCAGGTACCCCTTACCTGAAGCAAAGTAAGGTATTAATTCACATTAGTAGCCTGACCTAATAGCCCTTAATAATGTAAGTGTCTGATAAGCATTACTTAACCATAGTTAACCATGACTGAATGTTATTTGGACACTTATTGTAAAGTGTAAACATTTATCCTTTTTGTTACACTTTATAAATGCATAGCATAAATGTAAAGCCTAATAAGCATTACTTAACCATAGTTAGGGGTGTTTTCTGGACCTGGGAACATTGGGGGTTGAACACATCCCCAATTCTTTGTAAATGAATCTGGGGGAACCTACACAGTAAAAATGACCATCTTTCTTGAGCATTGTGGCACCTTGTTTAAACCCAAATACATTTTGAAGTACATCTAACAGGATTTATTTCCAAGCTTAAACTTGACATTGACTAATAACATTAGTCATTAAGTAATGTTTATTTTAATCACAATTATTATTAAGTTGACTTAATAAGTAACAATTATTATTTTCAACAAGAACAAAACACAAAAAAAGTCTCCATGTAAACTAGTGTTTCTCGACGCTGGTCCTCAGGGACCCCCCGCCCTGCTGGTTTTCCGGATATTCCTACTTTAACACACCTGACTCAGATGAATGGCTCGTTAGCAGCTTGCAAAGAAGTTGATGAGCAGTTGAGTTGATGTGAATCAGGTGTGGTGGAGTTGGAAACCTGGAATACATGCAGGACAGGGGTCCCCTGAGGACCAGGGTGGAGAAGCCCTGTTGTAAACGTTCCAGTGTTTTCCAACTCCGGTCTTCAGGACCCACTTCCCTGCATGTCTTGGAGACAACAAATTTTTCACACCTGAATCAAATGATTGTCTCATTAAAAGGCCTGTAAGGAACTTGATAAGGAAGCTCATGAATCTGAATCAGGTGTGTTGGAGTAAGAACACGATGACAAGCAGGGGAGGTGTTTTGGATTACTTACCTGATTAGAATGTGACACTCTGAGCTACAATACTGGAGCTTTTCACACTATTATAATGTTTTGAGTTTTAGAATTTCAGGTTTTCTTAAGCTGCAAGTCCTAATCAGCAACATCCAAACAAATAAAAGCTTGAAATATATTGATTTGCATATTATTTGTCAATAAAATATGTTAATTGCACTTTTTAAGTTGAATTATAGAAATACATGAACTTTTTCACAATATTCTCATTTTTTTGGGTAGTACCTGTAATTCATTCCGATCTGGCGTTTACATGCGTCAATATTCAGAATAATTCTGACATGCGCAGAATGATGTTACATCACGTTATTTATTAAAGACTTTATTGATATATATTATGTAAGACTTTATTAAGGACTTTAATCCAGCAGCAGCTGATCCTCATGCGCTCCACTAGAAACAACCAAGAGGAAAAGCTGTAGACAGAGTTTGAGTTAAAAACAAACTTTCTGTCGCTGTCCAGGGAATTACGTTGTTCACAGACATCTGTCAACGTGAGGAAACGTCACTTTTTGCATGCTGACGTCTTGTTGAACCATGCGCTGTAAGAGCGCAACCTCACAACTTTCCGATTCTGCGTTTACATGATGCCCCGTTCGGTTTGGGGAAAGGAATATTCTACCCCCGTGAAACCGAACGAAAATTCATTCGGTTCGGCACTTTTCATTCGGAAAGAGACGTTTACATGGATCATTTTCATTCCGAAAGAGCTTTTAAACCGAAAGCAATCGGTCTATTTGGGTCCATGTAAACGCAGCCATTGTTCGAGCAGGATTTTACTTCTGTGGCAGTCTGGTACTGGAAATATTTGTTGATTTGTCATGTTCTAATGAAGCTTCCAGAGCAAGGAGACACACAGAGGGAGGGGGCGAAGAAGAAGAAGAGGAAGAGGAAGAGGAGGAGGAAGAAGACTATGTAAGTGTAGCTCATTATGAAATTGATCATTTTTGCTTATGGAGTGGTTTGTTTGTTTGTTTTAATTTTGCATACTTTTTTGTTATGTGTGTTTAATTTTAGGTAATGCCGCCACCAACAAAGCAGCAAAGAACAGTTTTTGAGGAGCTCTTTGAAGAAGAGGACAACGAACTGCTGACATTCCAGCACCAACATTCCCTTCTTTCCGTGCCTCAGAGAGTGGATCAGGAGATCCACAGAAGTCTGCCCTCCTTTCCCTGTAAAGACAATACCATGCTACGGTGGTGGAACAAAGAGAGATTCTCCCCATGCTGTCAGGACCGGCTGAAAGCTTTCTGCGTGTGCAGGCATCCTCCACCCCGTCTGAAAGGGTGTTCTCCACAGCTGGAGACACCACAAGCCCAGAACGATCACGTGTCCTTCCTGAGAAAGCATATGCTTATTTTTCTGCAAAAGAATTGTTAAGTCTTCATTGTTGCTGGTTGCAGAATTGCACAACGCAGTTCCATTGAACTTAGCTTTATTATTTTATTTATCTGTGTTTGTCACTGTTGATGCAGTTTCATTTTTCAGTGCTCAACTCATACATCTTTTTAAAAAGGAGAATTTTAATTTCTCGTCCAAAAATGTTGAACATATTACAATACTTGTGGGATTGCCACAGAGCAGTTTGTTGTATTTTGTTCATTTTTACAGGACCTCTTGTTGAAAAGCTGTGAGCTTTGAGCCATTTAAGACCTCACTGTTCGATTTGTAAGGTCATGTTACTTCCAAACCAAACAAAGTTGATGCTGACTGACCTGTTTGTTTGTTTTTTTTACTAATAAGAATCGATAAGGAGAATCGATAAAGAACCGAATCGTTAAGCAGAACCAAAAGTGGAATCGGAATCGTAAAAATCGTATCAGTTCCCATCCCTACTCATGAGGACTGGACTTAAACCGTAAGGAATCTCTGCATCATAAAACCGGATGCATGGGGCCCCCACAAAGCTAGAAATGGCTCTGAAAATTTTAGAAGCACTGATATAAATCTGTGTAACATGAGTTCATAGTAAGAAAAAGTATGTGGCATCACTTCTTTCTGTTCAGAATTAAGATGTATAAAAACAAAACAATAAAGCACAATTCTAATGCGCTCGTCTGACTGTGAATCCCCGTTAAGGACCCTCCAGGCTCACATCTCCCCAAGTACTGGGGTGGGGGGAGGGTGTAAGCAGGAGGGGTCTGCCTCACTGCAATCGCTGTTAGCCTCCTTATGTCATCACTCATTCCTCCCTCCAGGTGCACAAGTGAAGAACAGACTCATTTTGGCTCACCGGCTTTGTTCAAAGTGCAGAGCTTGAAAGGCTTCAGACTCTGGCCCCGTTAATTAGGCAATTAAGAGATCTAAGCCACGGGGGTAATTTGGGTTAAAACAGCAACGTGTGTCAAGCATTTATCCAAATGGCATTTGCCATCGACAACAAAGGTAGAGGGCAGCTGTGATCTGAATGCAAGCTCTCAATATTTCCTCATATTGTGTTTATTAGTGGGTGATGAGTGGATTGGCTAACTTGTTGATGTAGTGTCCCTTTCACTCAGCATCTCCAAATAAATCAGATCTGAGTGAAAGCCATGGCAGATTAGTTGATTTACTGTCAGCCGGTGCCAAAGTTTGCTTTACAGTTGGATAAAAGGCAAGAGTGGATTAAAATAGAGGTGAAAATGATTGATTTTAATGGATTTTGCTGGAGGGAAAATGAAGTGAGTTCATTAAATAACAATGAGAGAACATCGCAATGTAACTTCAAACGATCCCTTTATGAGTAGGCTGTTTTTCTGGCGCAGGCACAGCAGCCATTTAATAACTTGTCTGGTATTCATGAAGGAAGCGATGTAACCTTGAACAAACCTTGTTTTCAAAGAAATTAATTTATAGCTCAAAACAAAGCGGGAAGAAACCTATAGGATATTGCCCTTAGCCCTGATACATCTTCACTTGAGTGGTGGCATCTTTATAGGGAACATGCTGCCTCCATTTAAATTAGTTTAAACTGTGCTTTGGGTTTCAGGGGGTTGTGGGGGTCTAAAAAGTAGAATCATAAAAAGTGTGCATGTGTGAAACATGTCTTGTTCAGTGGCTTTTGTCTAGATTTTGTTCTTAATTTACCTTTTGTTCTATTTTCATAGAACACAGCGGAAATCTATTCAAGGAAATTTAACTGATGCAACAATTCAAGAGATGAAATATTGTGGAAGTTTAAAGTGCTGATGACACATTTTGGACATTTTTGCCATGTTTTATAAACCAAAACATTCTTCATGATTATCTATGCAAGGCAAACATACAGGCCTGCATAAATGAGTAATTAAGGAAACATCGCTGTTATTGTTTCGCAGGACGTGACATCAGAGATCCTCAGCAATTCATTTAACATTGAAGTTGATGTCTTCATTGTAGTTTTTAAGTTCCTTTTCCAGTTTTACAGACGAACGGTAATGACTCAGCCTTCAAGTTGTATTAATGTTTAAAAGCTCGTAAGCAGGGGTGCCTGCAGAAATTTCTTTTAGGGGTGGCCAGAAAAAATAGCAGGCTGGCCAAGGATTTATTAATGGATAAATTTAGTTTCTTTCAATCTGGGCCTTATTTCTAGTAATTTATATGTAGCATTTCTGCATCACTGACTCCTTTGGACGCTATTTAGATTAGTCGTAGATCTGCGGGTATCCATATAACGGCAGTGAAGGGGAAGAATGAATAGGCCTTTATATAAGGCATTATCTGCAGCAAACTTCCTTAATTTCACCAAACACTGTAAAAACTCAAGTCTTACCAAATATATTTTGTCTAAATTCTAATCAAAATATCTCATGACAGTCAAAATAAGAGAAAATCACCTAAAGAGAAACATTCAGTGAGATATAGGAACTTATAATAATAATAATAATAAATTTTATTTATAAGCGCCTTTCTCAACACTCAAGGACACTGTACAAAGTAAAAAGACATATCAGTAAAAAATGACAGGATAATAAAAACATCAATTAAAAACAGACAAGATGCAAAAATGGAATGAGAGACTATAGACAATAAGCCATTTTGAACAGATGAGTTTTGAGTCTAGATTTGAAGAGAGGTAGAGAGTCACTGTTTCGAATGTCTGGTGGTAGAGTGTTCCAGAGCTGGGGAGCAGAGCGGCTGAAGTTTGGGTGTCGTCTAGTTCATTTCTGTTGTGCTTGCTAACTCTTTGAAAGTCAGTAATTATAAGCAGGCTGTGCATCGCACTAGGGCTGGGTTAAGCAACGGTTATTTTTTAAACGATTAATCTATCGATTATTTTTTCGATGCATCGATTAATCTAACGATTCACTTTTTTAGTTCGATTCGACTCGATTCGATTATCGATTATCTCC
The DNA here is from genome assembly GCA_023101725.1 of Atherinomorus stipes. NCBI lineage: Eukaryota > Metazoa > Chordata > Actinopteri > Atheriniformes > Atherinidae > Atherinomorus > Atherinomorus stipes. The sequence continues at coordinate 201,217 of JALJCO010012648.1, forward strand.
TCATAAATTGACAGACAGCAATTTATATATGCTGACATAGATATCTAAAATGTAAAAAAGAGCATGAATAAAAAGGCAGTGGGAGCAGCAGCCTGTCATGGAGTTTTTCATGAACCAACAGAATGTAAAATTTATGTTGAAAACACAGCGGACTGAAAAACAGGCTTTTAATTCTTTAATTTACATGAAAATAATAATAAAAAAAGTCATTATTGAAATAATATGATCATGCAAACTTGGAGGATTTAAGCTTAGACAGATATTATTTTCCAACAAAAGATAATGTAGATAACGGAACATTCAGAGTTAAACATCTATATTGAACATGGGTCTAGCTTCCAGAAAAAGTGCATCTTCATCTTTATTCTGTTAATGCTTAATACGGGTGCCAATCACTTGGAAATGAAATTAAAAATGCTTTATTTATCCTAGAAGTGACTACACAACAATATTACCAAGAGATGAAACACGAACATGAGGTTGAGAACGTGACTTTAATTATATTCAGTCAGAGACGAGACAGCTCCCGGCATCAGCTGCAGTTCACACCCACGGCCAGCAGATGGAGCTCATGCTTCATGCTGACCGTCTCAAACAGGCCTGACGTGTCTGAAGACATGGCGTCCATCTCACGGAAGTTGTCTCATGTCTCATTAGGCTTCGGATTCCCCATCCCTAATATATAGTTATACCTTCGATAAACGAGTGTGGGCCTTCACTGCCTTACACCTCCCGTCCACTGCTTCCGCTCCGCCCCACTCCGATCCGCTGCGCTGCGCTATAGTCCATCTTCTCCGGCGGGCTGCAAAAACCCTCGCACACATACTCCGCCTCACTCCGCCAGCACCCTCTCCGTTCAGTCACAAAGCAGGCAAAGGAGCAAGCGCGAGAAGCAAAATCTTTTGGCCTTCAACTTCCAAAATGAGTGTTTACAAGTGACAGTTTTTGTAGTTTTGACAGGATCTGACGTGCGGCGACCTACTTTGTAGGGAGTATGTATACGGCACATTGAACTACACACATTGCCCAATTTGCCCATTCTCAAGTCACACAAGACGCAATATTATTTCATAAAAAAAGTTTTTATTGAGATGCTACAATATGCCCAATAAGTTTTATACACAGCAATCAATTTCTTCTGTGGTGGATGTAAAAAAAAAAACTTTATAAACCGGATGTTTCATGTTTGCAACTTCCTCCAAACGGAGCGGAGCGGACCAGAAAATAGAGTTGATCCGTATTTTTGGCGGAGGCCGACGGACCCGAGCGGACGTGTCGGAGCGGAGCGGAGCGCTGGCGGAGAAGTGGACTGCTGCTCATTGATTAAAATAGCAACGGGCTTGCTGCGTCGTGCGGACCGGAGCGGGGCGGAGCGGAGCGGAGGCAGTGGACGGAGGGGGTAGACTTGGAAGAGCCACTCGCGGAGATCGCGCCGCCATCTTTGTTTTAGTCTGAAGTCGCATGGCGCCGCCATCTTTGTTTTGGTCTGACGACGCATCAGTACGCATATTTTGCGTCGACGTATTTTTTGCGTCGACGTAATCAGTTACGTCGACGAATCGTCCCAGCCCTACATCGCACTGCGCGCAGGCAGCGCGCGCATCGTCATCAGCTGAGTCAGACACTGATATCAGCGTTATAAATCTGAGGTGAATGTGGGATTCAGCTAGAATATTTCTCCTGCTACGCCGATGTGTCACCTACATCTCACGCACAGAGCTGAATACTGTTGTTAGCGGTAATTCTCAGTGGTAACAAGGATCCATCATTCTTAGGTTTTATTAACGTCATCGTGTTATCTGAGAGCTGAACTTGAAAGAATATTTAGAGCAAGTCCACTAAGTGAAACGGTTGCATCAGGAGAAAATAAAATAACTGCTCTGACTCGAGGGTTTGTCTGTTTTTAATCGCCATATTTCAGTCTTTTGTGGAAAATTATTCTGTGATAAAGATTGGAAGTGTAACATAACTTCACAGTGTGCAGCTGTTAGATTTAAATTATTTAACTATCATTACATGCTGTGATGGAGAGGTTACCCAGTTCATGAACAGCTTTATAGTTCAGGAGCACTGATTTAAAGGCCTCCTTCCACTGAAAACCCGTTTAACTTGCTCCTTCTGAAATACGGAGGGTTTCCCCTTGTTTACTTACACATGCTGACTTGCTAGCGTTACGTTCCCCCCAGTCGGCTGTTCTTTCTCATCAGAGAAACAATACGAAGAAACTTCTACGTCACATTGCAAATAGCGTATCCCACGTGGGGTTTCTATCTGTCCATTGGAAGGCAGGTAACCCTCCACTACACACTAGAAGTGAAGACAGCACGACTGTAGCTTCGGAGTTGAGAAGCTAATTAGCTAACTGTTTGTTAGCATGGTGGAACAAACTTGTTTGTCGCCTTTATTTCCTGTCTGTAACAAAATAAGCTTCCTTCATACACTGATGGGAGGCAGCCAATCAGACGGAAATTCATGAGAAGGACCCGGAAAAGTCTGCCGTTGGACCACAAGCCTCTCTTCTAGTATAGAAATACAGCTGGATACAAAGATACCAGAAGGTTTTTTTAAACAGAAACGATGCAGAATGCATTCAATAATAATGGAGAACACAGAAATATTAATGAAATGACCATGGAAGTACAACTTTAAAGGTCGCTGGTATCTGGCTACATCCAGTTTATCAAGCCTGTTTGGAGTAAGATTGTAATAGGGGACTGTATGGCATGGGTTTGGTAGGGGGCTGCACTAATTGTACTTGAAAAAAGTTCAGATTTGATAAAAGATAGATAGAGGGCATTGGTTACCTTTTCCACCTGGTTTATGTTTGTTTTTATGAAACAATAATTTGGCCATTATAACAGCTGCTGATTATATTATAGCTTTGTGTCACCTTGTTCATACTTTACACAACACTTAGTAGGCTAATGTTTAGAATAACAGGACTGTGAGGATGTTTTTTATTTAGCTTTTTATTTAACCTATATTTATACAGGTCAGTCCCATTGAGACACAACGTCTTTTTTTTAAGGGAGACCTGTTAACCTAACGTACATGTCTTTAGATGTTGAGAGGACGGTTTAGGTTTAAGTTTATTAGACAAGTACATGTACATAAACAAGACAGTGTACAAGCACTTGTTTTCAGAGCGGGAGGTGCAGTGAATGTGTCCAGTTTTAACACGGTGATGTGCAAATCCAGGCTGATTGCTGGTGTTTCTTCATGGGAAACCAGTAAAGACTTATTCCCTGTCTAGGAGAGTTCTCCCCTTGTTCATTTAAGCAGTCAAAAATACAAAAAGAGTCCGGCATCGTTGTGATTAACCCCATAAAGGCCAGTTATTCTATTCCAATGGACCTCCAAAGCTTTCCGACCTTCAGCGGCAGTTGCCAGCATGCGCGAGTGACGTATGTATAAATTACGAAAAAGGTCGATTATAAAACTGAAAGGTGAAATCTGGCAATCTGATTGGCTGTTAACTGTGATATATTGACCATTTATCACATCTACTGTTATAAAAAGCCAGGGTGTCGCACCACTTCAGTGAAGCGATAATGCTTCCATGTTAACAACCAACCGTTATAGTATGCTTTTATTATTGTAATGTATTGTAATGTACGGAGAGGTGGGACTATTTTTTCACAGTGGGGCTATTTCATTAGATAATATGTATTTCTGTTTCATAAAAAACTTGATTAAAATTATTGTGTATTGCTATTTCATGTCAGCATTTTTAGCAACCATTTTATAAAAGCAATACCTCAATCCAGTTCATGATATGTGCTCAATCATGGCTAAGGAACATTATTTGGTGATTTGATATATTGAGCATATATCATGGCCTGTATTGCTAAAACACCAAATAAATGTACAAATATTGCCAGAAAATAAGTGAAACAAGCAGTCAACCTCATGGCTCAGCACACCTTAGCCACATCAGCCAAGACACTAGACTTGTCTTCAGGTTATTATTAGAGTCCCATCATTTTCCTGACAGCCAGGATTCCTCCCACTGATCAAATGATGATAGCTATCCTCCAGCTGCACCAAGCAGGAACCACCTGTGACAATGTTTGAGGTCTAAGGCCTCACCGACACGTATGAGCGGTGCGCTTTTATCAAAGAAGTTCAGATTTGTTTTCTCCTGATCCAAACGATAATCTTACTGTTCTGGCAGCCTATTCTTGCATATGGAAATCGTATACTATAGCTTTGCTCCAGCTGTGGTCTTTTTATTTTTACTTGCAGTGTCAGATTCTGTACCAACATCATCTGTGCAGTTTGCATCACATTATTCACGCTAACTTCCTTGTGTTTGGTAAAAAGCAGACCTATCCAAGATTGTGCTGCTGCTTATCTTGCTAATGTGCTTATATATACACTATATTGCCAAAAGTATTTTTTCACCCATCCAAATGATCAGAATCAGATGTTCCATCACTTCCATGGCCACAGGTGTATAAAATAAAGCACCTAAGCATGCAGACTGTTTCTACAAGCATTTGTGAAAGAATGTGTTGCTCTCAGGAGCTCAGTGAATTCCAGCCTTGAACTGTGGTAGGATGCCACCTGTGCAAAAAAAATTTAGTCGTGAAATTTCCTCGCTCCTAAATATTCCACAGTCAACTGTCAGCTGTATTATAAGAAAATAGAAGTGTTTGGGAACGACAGCAACTCAGCCACAAAGTGGTCGACGACGTAAACTGACGGAGCGGGGTCAGCGGATGATGAAGCGCATAGTATGAAGAGGTGGCCAACTTTCTGCAGTCAATCACTACAGACCTCCAAACTTCATGTGGCCTTCAGATCAACTCAAGATGCAGAGAGCTTCATGGAATGGGTTTCCATGGCGATCAGCTGCATCCATCCATACATCACCAAGTCCAATGCAAAGCGTGGATGCAGTGGTGGAAAGCAGCCGCCACTGGACTCTAGAGCAGTGGAGGCGTTCTCTGGAGGGACCAATCACACTTCTCCATCTGGAAATCTGATGCAGGAGTCTGGGTTTGGCGGTTGCCAGGACAACAGTACTTGTTTAACTGCATTGTGCCAAGTGTAAAATTTGGTGGAGGGGGATTATGGTGTGGGGTTGTTTTTCAGGAGCTGGGCTTGGCCCCTTAGTTCCAGTGAAAGGAACTCTGAATGCTTCAGCATACCAAGACATTCTGGACAATTCCATCCTCCCAACTTTGTGGGACCAGTTTGGAGCTGGCCCCTTCCTCTTCCAACATGACTGTGTACCAGTGCACAAAGCAGGTCCATAAAGACCTGGATGCAGAGTCTGGTGTGGAGGAACTGGACTGGCCTGCACAGAGTCCTGACCTCAACCCCATAGAACCCCTTTGGGATGAATTAGAGCGGAGACTGAGAGCCAGGCCTTCTGGTCCAACATCAGTGTGTGACCTCACAAATGTCCCTCTGGAAGAATGGTAAATGGTAAATGGTAAATGGATTGTACTTATATAGCGCTTTTCCAGTCATACTAACCACTCAAAGTGCTTTACACTACATATCACATTCACCCAGTCGCACACACAATCACACACACATTCATACCCCGACGGGCACATCGGGAGGCATGTGAACTTGGGGTTCAGTGTCTTGCCCAAGGACACTTCGGCATGTAGTCTGGGGAAACCTGGAATCGATCCCACAACCCTCCGGTTGAAGGACGACTGCTCTTCCACCTGAGCTGAACCTTGTGGACAGCTTTCCCAGAAGGATTGAAGCTGTTCTAGATGCAAAGGTGGACCAACGTCACACTGAACCCTATGGATCAGGAATGTGATGTTACTTAAGCTCATATGTGAGTCAAAGCAGGTGAGACAATACTTTTGGCAATATAGCGTTAATAGCCTACAGTAAGTAGCTGACTGTGCAGAAGAACGAAGGCATCACAACATGTTTTTGAGGACAGAGTTACATACAACACTCATTATTTATAATATTTATTTGCAGCCCAGTCTAGTTTGTAGTTAACAGAGCCGTAGCATCCCTCTATGTTGCTGATGCAGGATTGTCCCTGGGATGAACTGGAAGTTATAGACTGCTTCTAAATACATAAAACTTCCTCCTTTCTCTCTTTGATGGGATTTAATTCTCAGCTAAATCCTATCAAAGAGATCTTCAGTCTTACTCTTCTAAGTTTCATAGCTCTGTTTTGTCTTAGGAAAACATGTGATGCCTGAGCTATATGGTCTGACAGCTGTCATGGTCTGTACTGCAGATTTTTGATATCTTGATTTGTGCAATGGGTTTGTTCCCTTTTTTTCTAGTTATTTGAGTTTAAATCTTGGTTTTCTTGACAAACTGGACTTTTTTCTTTTTCTTCCAATAAGTCTGTTATCCTATATTGAAGCTCCAAGAATAATAATGACCTATATAACTGAGAAACCACACCAACAGGCACTTTGATGCCTTTTAGGGACCTCCTGTTTGTGGTCTGCTTAGTAGAGATGGGTGCCAAATTCTGTACTTTTATCGGTACCTACTGAACTCAGTCGGAACTACCAAGTACAGATTCATGTAAAGTCAAACAGTACCATGTTTCTGAACATAAATCCATCCTTTTACTGCGAGGGAGTGGAAGAGTTGATGATTTCTATGCTGAACATGAACATCGCATTGTACACGACATCAGCCCCAGCGCCCACGTGTTCAGTCAGAACAAGCAGCTGATTGAAGCTTTTCTCGCTTCACTTCTCTAAAACATCAAGTTCGCTGTAATAATTGTGATGCCAAATACAAGACAAGTGGCGGGAACATGTCTAATCTGAGGAAGAAGCTGATTAAAGACAATATTCTTCTCAAAGCTCTGTTCCCGATGCTTCGTCTGCAGCCCGCAGAGAGGAGAAGAGGAAGTCAGTCAGCACCTCAGTAACTGAACAGATCAAATCCGGGGCAGATAATAACCAGCAGGGTTCACAAACGGCCGTTCAGAACTCAATATGATGTAAATGCTTAATAGGTTTGCCATCAACCAGCACAGTAAACCAGTTTGGTGGCCGACGTGCAGGTCAGACACGTCTCTCCCTTCCTCCCTCACATCCTTTTAAAACCCTTTGAACCCGAGAGGGACCTTTTAGGGTCCCTCGTGATAGTTACTCAACAACAACGGTGATAAACGATGCATTAATGACAGAGATTATAACAATGTGACACATCAAATTAAACTGCAGAAGCTAGGCTACAAGACAGCACAAACCTTTTCAAAATGTGCAAAACACAACTGAAGTTATATCCAAATGAAATAAAAGATGTAAAATGTAAATACACGGCATAATAGCAACCTACGTACAACATTTCGGTCTCTACAGCCACAACACTGCATCAGACCAGCACAAATGATATACCATATGAAAGCTCAGACTCTGTAGAATCCAAACATGTGCTCCCCAGTCGTCTACACCAAAGCATTGCAGAGATAGAGGCCACAAAACAGCAACAGCAGAAAGCGCTCAGCCAGAAACTAGTCTAAAAGTTTTCTCTTACCTTTGCTGTTTCTCCGTGAAAACTTTTTTTTTACTGGTAAATCCACTCACGGTTGTTTGAGAATGATCTCTGGCGCTAGACAGAAAACCCTATTGGTTTATCCGGAGGGCTTTAGGACCCACAAGCCTGCTTTACATTCCACCTATGCAGGTATGCACCTATACTGCATGACTGCCTTCTGCTGGCTATGATTGGCTGGAAGTACTGTCAATCTTTCCCACCTGGGTCTAGTTAAATTCTATTGGCTCTAACGAATTGATTGATGTCTCATTCACCAAAATCAACCAATCCATTGTGGAGTTATGAGCCTGCGCAACGACACACAGCGTGAAGCTGCTAGGGCGTGCGTATTCAGAGCGCACTGATGACGTAAAGCAGAGGCTGCGAAAGCTGCGGTTTGAGGCTGTTTTTCCAAAATATTTGTTCTACAATATTATAAAAACTGAAAAAAACATGTCAAAGAAGATGTCGAAGAAGCATTACACTGCTGAGGAGTTTTTAAAATTATTAATGGAGGACAGAGGCGACTGTTTGCCTGGAGGATTCCTCTAAAGAAGAGGACGACCTCATACATCCTGACAAACAACAGTGATTCAGATTATTGCCCTCCAACATCAAATAGGTATGTGTTATTTGCAAATAATATTGGGGGGGGGGGCACTAAATGAATGTGTAAATCATAACAGTTGCCAAAAACTGTTGTATTTAGCTCTACTTATCACCATTAGTGATCTAAAAATGAAATATAAAGATTTGCACATGGGAAAATGCAGATGGCACAAATGGTGCCAATTGTGCCAAATTGGCCATTTTGGAAACCTCGCCTGAACTTTTTGTTAAAAAAGAACTCTGTAATTTTGGTCTGCTTCACTTTAGAAGGGAGGTCTTTGCAGAAACAATGTCAATATATTGTACTTTGGATTGAAAGAGATAAATAGCTTCTACATCATCATTTCAGAGTTACTGATGCTGAAAGCATGTTTTTTTTAGGCGAGGTGTGAAATATTGCTGTGCCATCTTCATTTACTCCTCACCAGTAACAAATATACTTATATTTACACATCTCCACAAATCTCACAAGTGTTTTCTGTAATTTGACACCAAATTCATTCAAATAGACCTTGTGGTTGCAGAGATACACTCATTTTAACTGGAGCATGTAATTTCGACAAAAATGGGCTTAGGGTTCACAGCGATGTTTCTGCACGCAAGTGCACCAGCCACAATATTTAAATCTGACATCGAGTCTGCGTCTCTCTGAATAGGCTCGTTTGGTTAATCCAGCATGGCAAAAACTGTGTGCACCAAGTTAGTTAGCTGAGATGGTCACTGCAGCAGCAGGTCACAGCCTCCCTCCTACCTGTGCAAAATGCCCCGACAGAATCAGCTGAGTGTCTATCTCAGTAAATTATTCCATCATTAGGTTTCCCTCCGTGTACCAGACGCTCCGATACCACTTAGAATAAAAACAGCTGGATTTTGCTTTAATATATTAGTTAAAGGGACATTGTGTAATCGGGAGCAGCTCCCTCGTACTTTTCACGCTGCATTCGCGTGAAACCGGGCAGACCGACGACATCCGCTGCATGTAAAGTTATCACCGGCCTCTATGTGAAGACGTGGTCCGTCAGTTACAGTGACATCAGTCCACATCTGTTCGGTTGTCATGGCGATGTCGTATTGTTTTCCCTGACCCATGTTTTACCGTCTTTCGCTCGGCTTCATTGATTAAAATGACATCTGGTTTGTTACCAACGGCCGTCTGCCCGACTGCACGTGAACCCAGCATCAGTGAGACGCTGGTTTCTCCCCACTGCAGCGCGGTGACTTTTCAAAGACATTACCTCGAACTGAGCTGAAAACTCCGGTGTGTCCGGTGAGTTTCTGTGTTTTCCTACCGTCACGCTTCTCCCGAACGCAAAAACATGGCGATACGACATGGCAGCCTCCACCGAGCCGCCCCGCTCGATGTGTAAATGAATGATACGAACGGCAAATTTAGAACTTAGAGGAGCACTTCAGTTTGTTGATGGGAGTGATTACTGATTAATGAAAAAACACTTTTGAACCAAATAATCAGTTTTTGTGAATAAAACACAGGAGAACTTACACAATATCCCTTTAAGAATTACATGTTGAGAATGAGAAAATAAATCTGGTATTGCCATATAAACACACAAAAGTACCGAAAACTTGTACCATTGGGTACCAGTAAATGGTAAATGGATTTACCTCACACACACATTCATACCCCGATAGGCACACCGGGAGGCAACTTGGGGTTCAGTGTCTTGCCCAAGGACACTTCGGCATGTAGACTGGGGAAGCCTGGAATCGATCCCACAACCCTCCGGTTGAAAGACGACTGCTCTTCCACCTGAGCTACAGCCGCCCGTACTGACTCGCAGGTACCAGAAATCGGTACCTTATCGATTCAAATGTTGATGGTACCCATCCCTCTATCGCACCAGTCAACAGTTTGGTGCTACATAGGACCAAACTTTGAATCTCATGAAAAAACATGTCAAAACTTTTGACTGGTAATGTGTGTTTATTTATGGCAATATACACTGCAAAACTCAAAATATTACCAGGTATATTTGTCGAGTTTCTACTCAAAATATTTTGTTACACTCTTTATAAGACATAGGGTGCATTCACACCAGGATAGTCCGGGGACTATCTTGCACAGGTGGTCTCGCACACCTGGGACACTCCTCCACAGACCACCAGGTGGCGGGGCGTGGTCAATCTGACAGATCTGTCAGGTTGACCACGCAGCAAGCATCACAGAAGGGCACATCTAAGCAATTAGCTCACGCGTCTGAGAAAGACTGCAGATGACAGTCAAAACATGTCGAGGTAAACGAAACATCTTCATACACTTTACTGTCTGAATAAAAGAAAACAAAACTAACTTTCATTTTTTCTCTTCTTCATTGTAGTGTTGTAAAAGTTGATCAAAACCAGTTAGGGGATTGGATTTATAACTCGTCCCTTTTAAAAGCAAGTAATTGAAAGTAAATAAATAACTTTTTTACTCAAAGCAAATTTTGTATGAAGTTCTTTTTTTTGTTACTCAAGCAAGTTTTCAGATTGGTAATTTTACTGTTACTTGAGTAGAATTTAAACAAAGTAAAGATACTTTCGCTTAAATTTTCAGTACTTTTTCCACTTCTGGGCTTACCTTGCATGTATGCATCTGGGCTGCATGACAGCAGATCACCCCAAAAAATAAAAAAAGCAAGCCTGCACGTTGAAAAAAGGGCAAGCAAATTACACAAAGAATGGGTCCAAGGCTGACTCTGAGATTTATCTAATGAGGTGACAGTCTGAAAAACTGAACCACAGTATCATTGCAAGTAGCATCGGCAGCCAATGGCAAAAGAAGTTGTACAAATTTGTATCCTGAACCATGAAAATGCGAAAGTTGACACTCCAGAAAGGAAACGTAAGATCCACAGGGAGGACCAACTTTGTCCACTGTCAATGTAACACAGAAGTTCGTGTATTTTTCTGCTGATCCTGACTTTTCTTTTGGCAGCTGGACACCTTACATGTTTCAAGCCTTACGTCCCTGCATGCTAATACCCTGTCAGTTTGTCTACTCCTTCATCTAATACGGTCAGAGTGCTCACAGACAAATTACCCTGATCACAGGAGGCCGAGGCACGGATGCTCTAGCTTAGAGTCAACATGAATGGGATGTTCTTTCACTAATTAGACAGAGCCCATCACATGTCCTTTAGCACACTTGGCTCAAGAGGCAAACCCATCCCAATAGCTCCAGTTAAAGAGTCTAATCTACAAACCCAGTCATGTGAGACATTTGGGTTGAGAATTTCTCCTGAGAGAGCTTCTAAAGAGCTATTTTACCTCATAAAAGTTGGCCTATTTTCCAGCCTTTTGAAAAGGAGACACCTTATTATCTTCTTGGACCCCTTAAGGTGCCCATTTATTGTCACACCATTTGCCAATGATGTGCAAAGTCACTCCATTTCAGACAGCCATACTCTCCAGACTAGCAGTTGCCATTAATAATTACCTGCCAGGCCTTGGCTGAGAGAGGAGCCTTATTAATTATACGTGTAAACCAGGCCGAGCTGAGTTTTCAACTGAATGATACAGGTGTCAGTCAAAAGCAGCGACTTGCAGCCAAGAGGCTGAACGTCGGTCTTTGTCGCACTTTCAGCTGTGAGGAAAAGAGCACGAGTTTATGAGGTGTTTGGCACGTTTAGAAATTACAACTAGTTGAGGGATGTGTCTTATTAATTATCATTCGGGGTGACAGGAGGGAGGATTGTGGGGAAAAAAAAGAGCCCTATTTCATTACATACTCAAACAGATGCACCACATGGCATTTGTCCAACAGCTTCAAAACTCTTCTGAACAACAAACACTCCAATTTGTTTGGACTGAATAACAAAAAAACGAATCAACTTTAACAGAAAAAGTATAAGTGTATCCAGTTAAAGCTACAGTTACTTCTCTGACTGCGTAATGCCTTATCCAACTATGTAACGAAGTAACGAAGGAGACCCCTCCAGCCTTCATGGTTCTCTATCATGGTGCCGGATACGCAGTGCAATTTCCCGCCTGATAAGTAGGGGTCGCTACACAAGACTGACCTACTCATATGATGGCGTCTGAGAGAGAAAGACTATTGTTGTTGCTGCAGCTGAATAACAGAGATACTTTTGATGCAATATAAAGACGATGGGGCGATTTTCACTTCTTCAGCCAAACATTCTTTGGTTGGACCCATATCTGCGTCTTCGTAGGCTAGCTGGTTTAAAAATGGCGCTCCGACAGGCTCTCCGTTGACATAGAGGGCTCTCCATAACCTACGTAGAGCACTTTACAGACGACTATAAATTAGGCTTTAGTAGCGAAAATAATTAAAGGAATAGTTCACCCACAGAATGATGTGCCTTCATTTTCCACTCACCTTCATGGTGAGCAAGTCTCTGGAGCACTTTTTTAATATCTCAAATGCAGCCAGAAATCTGACAGGTTTTTGTTTTCCCCCCAACTTTCATATAATGGAGTTCACCAGCCAAGCCCAGATTAAAGAAGCAGGGGCCCCTGGGCACAAAGTCTTGAAGGTCCCCTCCAAACACAACCAAAAGGACATTGTACTGTATAGAATGTACATAATACAGATTTCACACCCCGTTGTTTTAAACAATATTTCTCAGCTGGCAGCAACAACATCAACACACTACACTGTGGTCAAACTTAAAAGCAGACGTAAATACTTGGACTTTCTTTTCCGTCTTTGTCCTCCTCCCATCTCTGTCCAAGGTTATAATAGTTTAGGATTTTTAATTAGTTTCAGTTTTAATTAGTTTTGACTTTTTGTTTTTCAATTCAGTTAGTTTTAGTAAGTTTTTTAAACAGATTTGTTAGTTTTTATTAGTTTTTATTTTTTGGAAAATGCTTAGTCTTAGTTAAGTTTTAGTAGTTTCAATCCTAGTTTTAGTTTTTGGGGATTTTTTTTTTTCATAAATTATATTTTCTTTGTCTGGTGTGACTTTCAAAATCATCAGAAAGGCACTTGAAATAAAAGCAAAGTAAACAGATTAAATAGAAATAGATTTTTTTTATCAACCCAAAAAAAGCTTATGTATTATATAAATTTACAAAATAAAACTAAGGATGTTTTTGTAATAATTTTAGTTTTTTAAAAGACACAAAACAGTTTCAGTTAGTTATCGTTTTTTCAAAAACGGGCATTCTTGTTTTTATTTCAGTTAACGAAAAAAAAATTCTATTTTAGCTTTAGTTTTTTCGTTAGTTTTAGTCAACCATAATAACCTTGTCTCTGTCTTTCTTTGTCCTCCTCTTACGTCTTTATAAACTATCAGAAGCAGATGACTTCAAACCAGTTGTCCTCACATCATGAGGGTCCTGCAGAAACTGTTATTGTCTCACCTCAGTGAGCAGGCAGCATCTCTCAGAACCCATTCCAGCATATTATAATGTTCTTGGGTTGAAAGCACCATCATCTACCTGCTTCACACAAAAGACAAATGTCTTCTGTGTGAGTTCTTCTGCCCCCTTTTCGAGGAAAAATTCAACTTACTAAATCTCAAGAAAAAATTTTGAGGTCTAGATAAAAATAAAAAGTCATATATAAGACATTAAAGTAATAAATAGAAAATTATACATCAGTTTTAGATAGCCCCAGTGTTACAAATGTGATAATAAATATCTAGTGTACACTGTTTGCTTTTGTACACTATTTTCAACTGCTGCTCATCGTCATCCACAAATCCAGCAGGAGCTCTTTTCATCCTCATAAAGTGAAAAACTTTATTTTCTATAACAGGATGACAAAATTGTGTATTTGTCTAGATTGTCTCCTCATATTTTTAATCTACGCTTTGTGATATAATATGTGCAAAGGACACAACAAACTTCCAGAAAGAAACTATTATTTACAACAGTGAAAATACTACATGGCGATACACTCACTATTTGGACCTGATCTTTTTCTCACCGCTGCACAACTTCATACAGCGCAGACACAGGTGTCTTTACCGTAATGTGCTGCATATCAGCGCAAAGCTGTGCTTCTCCGGCTTAAGAATCTGTTGAAATGACATCAATAGCGTAAGAGGTTGAAGCGTTACGGTAATTCTAAGAACGCAAGTTAACGTACCTCCTATTATTTCGCCAGCAACAACATCCAGTTTAAAAGGCGCTGATACAAACGGCCAGACCGAGAGGGTGGTGGTGGGGCCGCATTCATGAGTTCTCCACCAGCCGGCCAGTCTAGCTGTAAACTCTCCACTGAGACAGCCACTACTCTGTAGTATTCCTGGTCAGTTAGTCCTCAGGGGCCCCCTAGTGGCTGGAGGACCGATGCATTTGCATGTTTTCATGCCAAGCGGAGCCTCTGATTCTATAGACCTTTTTCACACTGTTTTTTGACTGGAAATACACAACAGGCGAGGATCTTTGCTTCCGACAACAGTGTCTCAAGCTGGAAAGTCAAGTCACTGCAGCGCGCCAGGCTGTTTTTCTTTTGCTCTGCAGCAGTCCAGCATCCATTTCCAGGACTTTTCAACATCCATCGCTGATAGACATTAATAGGGACGGAAAAACCGAAGCATCATAAAACGCCGAGTCATTTTAACATGACAGCCGTGAGCACAGACTGTTATACTGGATGTGACCACATCAATCCCTGCTGTAAGCATTTGATACGGTCAGAGAGCAAAAAATAAATAGAATAAATAAATTAAATAAAATGATGTCATCATCTCTTGCCTCAGTCCTGAGTTCCTGTTTTCATCCATCAGTGTTAAAGTAGAAGAGAAGAGTATTTTTGTCCTTCATGCATGGAGACAGTTTAACTGTTGTGTGAAGTCGTGGCTGCTGTCATCTGTGGATCTTCATGATGGACGTGTTGAACAGCAGCACATGATGCAACTTTGCAGCTCATTAATGTTCTCATGTACGTTATAATGAGACGAGGCAGTTCAGGTCCAGTAAAAGATCGCTGGACCCGAACTGCCTCGTCTCAGCCTCTCATTATAACATACATGAAAACATCAGTAACCCACAGCTGTAGAATAATACATGTATGTTACTCAAAGGTTCAACAGAAGCATGTTAAATAAAAGCCACCAAACATACAGAATATTATTTTGTTTTATTTCAAACTCAGAATGATATTCTACCATCTGTGATCTTTATTTTGTTCACGATCATTTAAAGTGTATGTTTCATGTGCTTTATAACAGCAGAAATTCATTCCCTGAGATGAGGCAGTAACTGTTTGGTCTCTGAAGTTGAAAAGAGCCAGGAAGTATTACTTTAAAAGGGAAGGGGAGGGGATAAAACTCTCCTTCACAATCACCGCACAGTTTTGGAATCATGTGACCTCTGACGTCAGAGTAGGTGAAGTCCTGTGAATTCTGCAAAACAATAACAGATAAACGGCGAGACAACAGCCGATTAGCAGCTAGACATCATCTTTCTGAACATCCGTCTTCTTTCTGAACCTCACCTCTACAGCTGAGGCTGAACTCTCCCGGCCAGCAGCTTCTTGATCACCGCCAGAGACGTCCTCTTCTCTCTGGACTGACTCAGCAACAGCGGGACGTAGAAACGTTAGCTTAGCTTTAGCTTAGCTTAACTTAGCTTTAGCCGGCGCAACTGCTGAGTTTCTGCAGGTTTCGGTGTTTGTTTCTCACTGTTCCTCTCAACATAAAGAGCTCAAAGCCGGAGGCGGGACTCAAAAACGGCCGTACACATGATCCGTGGTGAAAAAAACCCCACTTTGCGTCACATTGTTTTCCTACGGAGAGAGCGGTGTCGCCGACTCACGAACCGGGGAGAGATGACTCAGTCCGCCCGCAACTCGCAGGACTGCTGCCGCATCAGAGCAGGACACTGTTTTCTCTGCTGCTGTTTCAGCACAAAATCCTGGGAAAAGTGAGAATGTCTGACCGCAGAGTAACTAGAAGAAGGAGGAACTGTCGTCCCTCCAGACTGAGCTCACGTTTGGCTTCCAGGACGGTTGATATCGGCTCCTCGGTCACTTTCAGCGGCTCGCTCGACTTTTTTCCACATTTGGTCTCCAAAAATCTGTAAAAGCGCTTTGTATGAGCCGTGAGACGGTGTTGCTGTTAGCAGAGACATCTGTGGACAGAGACAAAGGGAAAATGTCCTGCTGCTGTTAGCAGAGACATCCGTGGACAGAGTCAAAGGGAAAATGTCCTGCTGCTGTTGTTGAGGTGTAACGGAGCCGGTTGTTGGTGGGAGTAAACACACGGACTCTCTTTTGGCGGATATTCATGCCCCAGGTCATCCACTGGAGCTGAGTCCGTCTCCTCTAAATGGAGATTTATCAGCAACTGTCGCTTAAACACACTGAAAACCTCAACAGATACATAATGATGGTTGCTGAAATATAATGAAATTAATCAGATAAGCAGGAGCAGATTTTTTAAACGGTGTAAAGACCGTAGAAGGTCTAAATGTGTGACACCAAGCATCTTGTACACATGATCTCAAATTGAAAACTAATCCAGAGGTGACTTAGAAAATAATTTTTTTTCAAAGTTATTTTCCACATTTTCATGTCTCTACATATATTATGTGGCCTTCAGCATTAAAGCTGTGATGAATGTCGTATTCAGAGTCGCCTCCTCCCGCTGTGATCCATGTTTTTATCAGTAGAGTCGGGAGCGCTCGCCTAGCGTGGCAGGAAAGCCCTTTCGGGGCTTCTACATTAAAGTGAAACATGCACTTTAATAGCAATAATTTTGAAATCAAAGCAATCAAGGAAGTTTGAAACTTTACCAGTGAGTAAATGCACATATAATCATAGAAATAAAGTCCAGATTAAAAAAAGAAAGTTATCCTTTAAAATAACTGTTATGATGCTTAGAAACCAGATGGAGACTTATAAATTATTAGTTTTGTGTTGAATAGTTTAAAATCGCAGAATCATATGAAATCGATTCACATTGTATAGTCAAATCGTTGTCAAATCACTAGTGAATCGCATCGGATTGGCAGGGGGCTTCACTGTATCGTGAATGTATCGCATCGCTGGCAGCGTAGCGAGATGCATATGGAATCGGCCTCCTTGGATTCACATCCCTCGCTCATTTATGCGACAAATCTAAAACTTCTAAGAAAACAAAACTCTTTACTGTTAAAGTAAAGTAGAACTTTCTAGCAGAAATGAGGAAAGGTTCACTTGGAGAAAGGAAGACGTTTTGACATGTACACTCAGAGAGCAAAAACTGAAGATGAGGAAGTGATTTTTATAACCAGTTGATGAAAGTAGCCAAATTTTGACCAGCGTTTTTCATTTCTCTTGGCAGGAGAGCTATTTTCAGTGGTGTTGCAGTTCATTACAGCATAATGACACCGTCCTTGCCCTCCCACACTCAGCCGTGGAGGCTGCATGACTGACATTGAAAACAGATGTAATCTTTCAACTCTGACACTCCGGTTGCTTGATTCCATTCTGGTGGCAGACGGCAGCCCCACCTCCCATCTTCCTCCCATGTTCACAAAGCACACTCATTCTCGCAGAGTGTCACCCCCTCCATCTCTCACATCTGTCCGTATAATGGCACCGCAGCCTCTCTCTTGATGCTTCATTATGATGACAGGCACCAGGCCGACAGGCGCGCCATGTGGGTCCTGCTGAAGAGCTCCCAGCAACCTTCTTTCCTCTTTTACACATCTGATTCTGTGACTGCTTCTCCTCCTAATCCCCTCATTTCCCCTGACATTAAAATGCACCATTATCATCAAAAGAGGCAAAGAAGAGAGAAAAGTGCTGGGATAGAAACACCCAGGAGGCACCGAAGATCTGATGATCTGAGGCTCCGTGCAGGTGCTGGGATAGATATTTGGTCATATTAATGACAAAGTGTACTCTTTTAAGACTAAAATTCAGCGAGGGGAAAGTGGAGCACAAAGATGCTTACTGAAATACAGTCAAGACTTTTAACTTGATCTCATTGGAAGAATTTTTCTAAGAGGTAAAATCATATAACTGAGGAGCAGATGTCAGCTCTTTACACGTCATAAAGTTGTAGAGACTTAAAGTGCTGATGACATGACCCTAACTTCAAGTAATTCTGCAATACAATGATACAACAAAACAAAATAAGTAGTTCTGCGCAGTTAGAAGTCAATCGGACTTATATTCACGTAAATATCCGATATTAAAAAAGACGCAGCTTGCTAGCTGTTAGCAATTAGCCTCTCCATGACACGACGTCACAGGTAGAAACAGTCACGGTCGGCTCATTGATTTAAATGTGTAATTGAAGCGGTGGAAAACATGGAAGATGCTCCAGAACAGCTAGACTGGAACTGGTTTGTGTCGTGGATCATCAGCCAGTTCAGAAGAGTGTGATGATGCTGAGGAAGATGGGGACATCAGAGCTTACAGGTTAGAACCGGACTAGAACCGTAAGTCAGCTTCAAGACCTTCTCACAGAGCTCAGTCCACTCGGTTCAGCTCCAGCATGCAAGACCCACACCAAGCAGACTCAGAACTGTAAGGAGCGACCCAGAACAGCACCGAGCGGACCCACAGCTGTCAAAGAACTGCGTAGACCTGCACCGAGCGGGACAAGACCAGCACCGTTACGAAACAGAGGAGTGACAGTGGAGAGTGGCTAACAGTTAACTCGCAGCTCGTGTGTAAGAGCTGTTGCTAACTGAGGGTCCAAGACTTTTCTTGTTTTTATTTGCGGTTTTGTATCAGTAAAAATCAGAACCAGTTTACTCTTGTTAATCAAACTGGCTGATGCTCTGAATGCACTTTCCAGTTAACACTTAAAAGTTTAATATTCCTGCGAGGGCTCAGTGCCTTAGGGCATTTCAAACTTATGGTTCAGACCCACCAGGGAATTTCACTATAATATTCTTCATGTGTTGCTGAGGATCCCCTGTGGGTGCTCCAGTTTCCTGCCACATCAAAAGACATGCATGCTGAAGATGTCCTTCCATATATGGCCGGATGAAATTGGTGCCGGGTTACCAGCCAGTGAGCTGAGATGGTGACATATTTAAAGAGGCGAGGGCCAGCTTGGACTCTCTCTCTTGACATCAAACACACCCCTGATCATTGATCACGTGACTGCTGACCATGATGAGAGACCCTTCGGTCTTCACAGCTGTATTGCTGCGGTATGTTAGCCTTGTTTTCTTTAGCATCATGCTAATCAGCTGCAGGTTGAACAGCTGTGTTTTTGTAGGTAACCCTGTGGCCGTGTTACTCCTGCTCATAAAGACTCCTCCTTCCGATAACTCCTCCTGGCTGGTAAAATCTGCTGTTTGTGAGCATGTTTCTTGTCCGTATTAGATGTTTATATTTCTACGTGTTGTAGGGATGTAGATCCGAGCAGCTTCTGATGGCAGCTAGCTCCAGCTGCCGTTCACACAGCTGGAAGTGCTGCAGCTAATCTCTGCTCCCGACAATCACACCACTGGGACCACAGCTGCTTTGTTCCTGCGTGACCCACTAAATCAGGTGGGATCGGGTGGTCAGTTGGGTCCTGAGCTCCCACATATTTCCGGAATGACCCTCAAAGTGGGCCTACGCCTTTAAATCTATTATCTCAACATTTGTTTTCATTGACATTCCTATCTTATAGAAATAGTACTCCCACAGAATGATGTGCCTTCATTTTCTACTCACCCTCATGCTGAGCAAGACTGCGGAGCCCCTTTTTAATATCTCAAATACAGCCGGAGATCGGACAGATTATTTGTTTTCCCCCCAACTTTCATATAATGGAGTTCACTGGCGACTGAACCAAAAAGGTCCATAAAAGTCCACAAAAACTTGCCAATATTCCTCCATACTGCTCGTCCGATGTAATCCAAGTTTCCTGAGTGGGTAGCGTCCATAATTTACTCGAACCAACATCATTTAGGTTATTTTTATAGCCTAAACAGTAGTACATTGCACGTTTGCGCGTTCGTGCGAGTTCACGACACTACGGAAGCTGCGGTGTTCATTGCCTACTCTGCCAATAATGCAAGCGTAGAAGAAGTAATTTGCTGTTTACATTGTGCTAAGAACAAACGAGACGAAAGGGAGGGTTTGGCCATTTATTTAAAACAAACAAAGAAAGAAAAAGAGTGAACGATCTCATCTGCTGCAGCTTCGGTAGGGGCGCACTTTGCAGCAACAACATGTTTAGGCTATAAAAATATACTGAATGATGTTGTTTCCAGTAAATTATGGACGCTACCCACTCAGGACACTTGGATTACATTGGACGAGCAGTATGGAGGAATATTGCCAAGTTTTTGTGGACTTTTATGGACCTTTTTGGTTCAGTCGCTGGTGAACCAACTTTTATATGAAAGTTGGGGGAAAACGAAAACCTGTCAGATCTCCGGCTGCATTTTAGATGTTAAAAAAGTGCTCCAGAGTCTTGCTCAGCATGAGGGTGAGTAGAAAATGAACCTACATCATTCTGTGAGTGTACTATTCCTTCAAACATCTTCACCCTTAACTATACTGGCGTTAATCCGGTATAAACAAACTTCAATGAAAAATGCTTTGCATATCAAAACACAGCGTAATTAACAGAAAAGCCTTCTGTGTTTTAAATCTCTGCACTGTGTGCAGCAACTGCTGTAACTTGTAGCTTATGTGACATGATCCAGGATGGCCCGTGTGTGGGTTGTCATTGTGCTGTGTGATCTTCATAAAGTGTATAAAGATCGTCTTCAGAATTTGCATTAAAAAACTCAAACCTGAGGGAATCCCTCGGGCAGTAGGATGAAGGGAGTCCAACTGGAGCAGGATTGAAAATTCCATTCTGTGCATGTCGCTGTCAGACATCTGCTCTGCACTTGAACACTTCATGCAGAGAGGCGGAGCCTAATTAAACCTAAATTAAACCTATTAAACATAAATTAAAAGTCCCGCCCTGCAGCACATGTGAAACTGGTGTGAATTGGCAATAAGGCTTTAAAGATATAAAGCACTTCATAAATTATATCTAAAGAGGATAAAATGTTTTTGTGTGGATTCTTTCACAATTATTTCAAAACACCTACTTGACCAAAATCAGCTTCTCTTAGCGAGATTATGCCAAATTGGGATTTTAATATGTAATGAGTAATAGAGAAAATCTGGTTTTGTTTTTTTTAGCTGTCAGCATGAATCTTGTTTGACTGCCTCCCAGACTCTTGCAGGGGGCAGTTGTCAAAAAGCTAGGGACAGTTTGGTGAGGCAGAGGGTTTGAAAAAAATGTAATACAAGAGATTTATGGAAAAACACTCATACGGGAGGTTGGTGGGGAAAAGTGCTAAAACAGTTTCCTGGCCAAAACAGGAGACTTGACAGACATGCATCGGCCTTTCATGGTGAAGACGGAGCAAAGTTGGCCTACGTTCCTACCCTCATCTACTGACTGAACGAGATCAGATATGTTAGCAGCTGAAATGGGTTTCCTCTGCAGGGTGTCCAGGCCTTTCCTTAAGCAGCTTTCCCACAGAAATAAGCGGGTCCACAGGTTTTTCAAACCCAGGTTAACCCTCTTTACAATCAGCATTAGGCTCCTCTCCCATCAGCAAAAAAAGCCAGGTCTGATTTCCCGCTGGCAAGCAGCATGTCTGGTGATGCCACGAGACAGAAATCAGGAAAGTAAAAAATTGATAACAAGTCAGGCTGTAGTCAACTTTCTTGTTGCACCTTTGTCCTTTCTCAGAATGGAGGAAAACCAGCGGGTGATTTTCTAGCACAGATGGAACGTACAGTAGGAGACGTGAATTTGTGGCTGAAGCAGAGTTGTTTTGGTATGTTATATGAGACGTGACTGGCATGATGTCATGATGTAGGTACGTACCGCCCAACGTCATCACGTTAATTTGCAGCTCAACCCGGGTCCGGCGTTCCCACTGCATGACAATCAGAACAGAGTCATTGAAGGTGATTTTAACCTGCGTCGCTCATCGAGTCGTTTGATGCAAGTCGATACGGGTGTGTGAGCCTTTCCTACTACCACTAAGGGTGAACTCCAATTCCTGTCTTAACCCTCAATGTTAACCCTTAATTTTAAAAATGCGCACTCCCGCAGAGTGCTAGTGCTGTACCAATTCTCAGAACGTTAAGTTGAGTGGCAAGTTTGAGGCTGAATTGCCCTCAATACTGAGATTCTCCGACACCATCCTTGTGAGTAAAGGCGACCCAGAATGCAGCGGCAAAGAAGGCGAGCTACAAATCTTAGGTATTTTCTTTATTAATGGAGATATAAATATTAGGAAAACCATTGTGCTTAGTTTAGGCCCATGTTATGGATTAGTTACCTCATTGTTGCATAACATTTATTTTTATTTTATGATCTTTTGTCAGCGGCTGGCGCGGTCAAGCCATGTTGCTATCATTTAAATTAGTTAACGTTACAAAATGGTCATTTTTCTCTGTGCTAATGTAGTTGTTTCATCAAGATAACAGCCTGTATAACCTGCCTGTGCCAATAATGGTATAAGACGACCGGGCAAATGTCATCTCATGTAGCTGCAGAGTTAGCTAACGGTAGTTATAGCTGGTGTTTACCTTTCAATAAGCCATGGTATGCGGTGACAGCTGAATATGTCCTTGGTGGTGTTATTTATAAAGACTATTTGTGTAATAACTCTAACAGAAGGAATAATTGACACCAAATCCACAACAATTTCAAAAACATGGACCTGATGGACTCGTCAATGATAGCTGCGGTTGTGGCTTATGATTTAACAGACACGGTTAACAGTGCAAATAAATGTAAATAAAGGAAATGTTTCTTCTGAATGGACAGACCGAATGCTGCTTTGATGCAATGCTGCCCCTAACAGTTTGAAGACGTATCTGCATTTAAGGAGTGTCCCATTTCTAAGTCACAAAATAGCCCTTAACATTTGGCTTTGAGGGCTACTAAGATTGAGGGTTAAGATAGGAATTGGAATTGTCCCTAAAAGTCAATTCTTTACAGGTTTAAATGGTTTTTTTTTTTCAACAGTGGGACAGGACATGCTGAAAGGACAACTGGAAGAAGAGCCTGGGGCTATTTGCTAAAGTTGCTGCCCCCAACCTTGGAACTAATAATCTCCATTATAAACTAAGCCTACAAGCACTGGTCCATAAACTAAACCAAACTGTAGGTACAGTTATGTTGACAACATTCCCTTTTTTAATCAAACAGAAACTAACTTTGATTAAAGATTGACTGTGTGTGGCAGGACGCAAGAGGGCTTGGGCAGGGTTTGAGCCCCAGTATCCCAGGAAGGAGCCATGCATGCTGACCATTCAACTAAAAGCCCCATTTCCACCAGCGGATCTGGGTCGGGTCGGGTCAGGCCAGGCCAGATCGGGTGGGTTTTGGTACGCATATGTTGATTTCATGATGCCTTCCCACAGCAAACTGTACCCTTATCCTGGAGGTGGAGTATTAACCAGATAGCGCTGCTACGTGATCGCGTGACATCATCGCTGTGCAACACCTTTTAACCAAAGCGCCGCACCACACGTGACAGACACAAAGGACTCACCCCTGCTTTGTTTTTACGCCGGGTCACGCGGGAAGTGATGGATTTTTCAACGAATCAACGGATTGCTGTGTATGAGCTCCACCTCTTTGGTCCAGATCGGTTAGATCAGTACCCCTACTGAAGGGTACCAAAGAAGTAGGCCGGGTCAGGTTGGATATAAGGGTACCCGTCCCAGTTTTTATCTGTGGAGACGTAATAAACCGTGGACCGATACGGCCCGACCTAGACCTGCTGGTGGAAACGGGGCTAAAGAGATATTCCTGCTGCCTAGTGGCCAGGGCATAGTGACAGGACCAGCAACTGTAACAAGTGTCAACAGTACTTTCTCTTCACTTTAACCCAAACAAGGTGATATTCGGAGTAAGCATTGATGGAACAAAGCCGAGAGAAGTATGCTGAACTAATGTTGGCATGTTTACACTGTCATCACTCCATTTCCACCAGTTTTTCCAGCACTGGGCTTTTAAAAAGGCTCCCTCCAGGCTCCCCATTCTCTGCATGCTCTTTTTATGACCAACTTTGAGCTTCCTTTGAGAAAAAAACAAACTGTTGCTTGTTTTTTACTTTGTCTCCATAGATTAGCTTCCTTTTGCCATGCCAGCTCCAGACAGTCAGAGGAGGAAAAGAAAACACACTCCTGGAGCAAGGCTGACTGCAAGGTAATACTCCTTTTTTGAGGTATTTAATTAGGATTTCAGATGGCAAGCCATGAAAACACCGGGAAATGGATCCAAACATCTCTTAAAGAACAGAAAAATAATGATAATTTACAGGAAACTGAGTTCTCCAGCTCAGGACTGTAAAAAAAGTTATAAAAAACAGTTTTGAGTTTGTTCTTATAGCCAAGGCAACAGAAAATATATTTTTAGCTAATATTTTCGAGTATATTGTTAAGGAAGCAAACTGAGTTTGCTTCAGAAAAAAAAGAAGAAATAAATTAACCAAACAGGCTGGAGGAGAATAAAAGCCATGCTGGTAGCTGAGAAGCACTGGACCAGTGTGTTGGGGTGTTTGGGTGCTGCTGTGAGCTCTGCTGGCACATCAAAGACAGGTGGACACCTGGACAGCACAAACACTGAATCAGGAGGGGTTGTCACAGTAAAAATGTAGACTTCACACCAGGAAGTTGCCCTGGACACTCATCTTCTAAAAGCTGCAGCTCCGGGGAGAAGGTCAGTGCTGCTCTGTCCACTAACGGCTTTCCCTTTGTTTTCTAACGGCTTCCATGTTCTCTGCATTGATCGCTTAATTAAATACTTTCACTTCAATTAAAAGAAGGGTTAATGGTGCACGACGTGTGAAACAGCGCTGACCCTGGAGGCAATATCCACTGTTCCTCCACTCTTATCTTTACTGTGTGTGTGGTGGGTGGGGGAGAGACGGATTATTATGTGAGTTAGGTTGCTGCATAAAAATGATGTTAATGTGGGTTCAGTCTGCAAATTGTTGATACTTTTATTAAAGGGACACTGTGTAATCGGGAGCAGCTCCCTCGTACTTTTCATGCTGTATTCGCGTGAAACCGGGCAGACCGACGACAGTCGATGCTTTTACAGTTATCACCGGCCTCTATGTGAAGACGTGGTCCGTCAGTTACAGTGACATCAGTCCACATCTGATTTGTTGTCATGGCGATGTCGTATTGTTTTCCCTGACCCATGTTTTACCGTCTTTAGCTCGGCTTCATTGGTTAAAATGACATCTGGTTTGTTACCAACGGCCGTCTGCCCGACTGCACGTGAACGCAGCATCAGTGAGACGCTAGTTTCTCCCCACTGCAGCGTGGTGACTTTTCAAAGGCATTACCTCGAACTGAGCTGAAAACTCCGGTGTGTCCGGTGAGTTTCTGTGTTTTCCTACTGTCACGCTTCTCCTGAACGCAAAAACATGGCGATACGACATGGCAGCCTCCACCGAGCCGCCCCGCTCGATGTGTAAATGAATGATACGGACGGCAAATTTAGAACTTAGAGGAGCACTTCAGTTTGTTGATGGGAGTGATTACTGATTAATGAAAAAACACTTTTGAACCAAATAATCAGTTTTTGTGAATAAATAACAGGAGAACTTACACAATATCCCTTTAAAGCTTTTAAATCTATGCTAGACTCAATCGGTTTTTCACAAAATGTTCACGAACCCACTCATTCTCATAATCATACTCTGGATCTTGTCCTGACGTATGGTATTGATAGTGAGGAACTGAAAGTTTTTCCCCATAATCCTGTTCTGTCTGATCACTTCTTAATAACTTTTGAGTTTACTTTACTTGACTACACGATGGCTGAGAATAAATTCCATTACAGTAGATGTTTATCAGATAGGGCTGTTACCAAGTTTAAAGAATCTATTTCATCACTATTTCCTACAATGCCAGATGTTAACGTCACAGAAAGCATCTATTCAAGCTTTACTCCAGTTCACATTGATCAGCTTGCTGATAAAATAGCAGTTTCAACACGCACAGTACTAGATAATGTGGCTCCGTTAAAAAAGAAGATCATCGGTCAGAAGAAGGAAGCTCCTTGGTTTAATTCCCAGCTACGAGCTTTAAAACAGACATCTAGACGTTATGAGAGGAAATGGCGCGCATCTGGCTTAGAGGAGTCTCGCTTAATCTGGAAAGAGAGTCTAATTGTTTATAAAAAATTCTTACGTAAGACTAGAACAGCTTACTATTCATCATTGATAGAGGAAAATAGGAATAATCCCAGGTTCCTTTTCAGCACTGTAGCCAGGCTGACGAAGAGCCGTAGTGCTGTTGAGCCATGCATTCCCGCGACTCTCAGCTGTGACGATTTCATGAGTTTCTTTACAAACAAAATTGTTTCTATTAGAGAGAAAATCCATGACATCCTCCCAGCTACTAACGACTTCTTACCCCCTGCAGGTTTAGAGACATCTGTAGATGCTGAAATATGTCTGGATCATTTCTGTCCTATACAGATATCTGAGTTAACCAAACTAATAGTGGCATCCAAACCTTCTACCTGCATTCTGGATCCCATCCCAACCAAGTTGCTAAAGGAAGTCTTTCCTTTGATTAACACTTACCTACTAGATCTAATTAATTCATCGCTATTGGCAGGATATGTACCTCAGTCCTTTAAGACTGCAGTAATAAAACCTTTACTTAAAAAACCTACTCTTGACTCAGGAGAATTAGCTAATTATAGACCGATATCCAACCTCCCCTTTATGTCTAAAATTCTTGAGAAAACAGTTTCAGCTCAACTTTGTGCCCATCTGAGCAGAAATAATCTGTTTGAAAAGTTTCAGTCTGGTTCTAGAGCTCATCATAGCACAGAGACGGCACTGGTGAAGGTTACTAACGATCTTCTCATGGCTTCAGATAAAGGACTCCTGTCCATACTTGTCCTGTTAGATCTCAGTGCTGCATTCGACACCATTGATCACAACATTCTGCTACAGAGACTTGAACATGTTATTGGAATTAGAGGAACTGCATTAGATTGGTTCAAGTCATACTTATCTGATAGATTTCAGTTTGTTAATGTCAACAACGAGTCTTCATCACACACCAGAGTAACTCATGGAGTTCCCCAGGGTTCTGTGCTCGGACCAATTCTCTTCACATTATATATGCTTCCTTTGGGTAATATCATCAGACAACATGGCATAAATTTTCATTGTTATGCAGACGACACTCAGATATACTTATCTATGAAGCCTGATGAAACCAATCAGTTTGTTAGATTACAAAGATGTCTTAGTGACATAAAGACCTGGATGACCCTGAACTTTCTGCTTCTAAATTCAGACAAGACCGAGGTTATAGTCTTTGGACCCGAAAAACTCAGGACTAAATTATCTAGCTTTATAGTTGATCTGGATGGCATTAATTTGGCTTCCAGCACCACAGTGAAGAATCTTGGAGTCATTTTTGACCAGGATTTGTCTTTCAACTCCCATATAAAACAGGTTTCTATAACCGCCTTCTTTCACCTACGTAATATTGCTAAAATTAGGAACATCTTATCTCAGGACGATGCAGAAAAACTAGTCCATGCTTTTGTTACTTCCAGATTGGATTATTGTAATTCCTTATTATTGGGCTGCCCCAAATATGCCTTGAAAAGTCTCCAGCTGATCCAGAATGCTGCAGCCAGGGTTCTGACTAGAACCAGCAGGAGAGATCATATTTCTCCAGTTCTAGCTTCTCTTCATTGGCTCCCTGTTAAATCCAGGATAGAATTTAAAATTCTTCTTCTCACATATAAAGCTCTCCATGACCAAGCTCCATTATATATTAGAGATCTCATAGTTCCATATATTCCAAGCAGAGCACTTCGCTCTCAGACTGCAGGCCTTTTGGTAGTTCCAAGGGTCTCTAAGAGTAGAATGGGAGGCAGAGCGTTTGGCTATCAAGCCCCCCTATTATGGAATCAGTTACCACTTCAGGTTCGGGAGGCAGACACCCTCTCTACCTTTAAGATCAGGCTTAAAACCTTCCTTTTTGATAAGTCTTATAGTTAGGGATGGCTAGCCTTCCCTTAGTTAAGCTGCTATAGGTTTAGACTGCTGCGGGACATCCATGATGCACTGGGCTCTTCCTCTCCCACCATCTCTGTCTCTCCATGTAGAAACCTGTGACAGTATTGCATCATTAACTGTGTTCTCCTCTCTCAGCAGATCTGGCTGGATAACGTTGCAGTGTTTGTTGGTCTCCCTTTCTGTCTTCTCCCCCCCAGCCGGTCGAGGCAGATGGCCGCCCTACCTGAGCCGGGTTCTGCCGGAGGTTTTTCCTCCCTGTTAAAAGGGTGTTTTCCTTCCCACTGTCGCCACCCCTCCGTGCTTGCTCAGGATGGGGGATTGGACCGGGTCAAGTCAAGATTCGATCCAATCTGTTGGTTTCCTTAACTAGGCTATTATGAATCTGACCTGAATTTTTCTGTCTGTTTAAGCGCCCTGAGGTGACATTGTCATGAATGGACGCTATACAAATAAAGTTGAATTGAATTGAATTGAATTGAATTAAAGTTGTACTTCCGTGGTCATTTCATTAATATTTCTGTGTTCTCCATTATTATTGAATGCATTCTGCATTGTTTCTGTTTAAAAAAACCTTCTGGTTGCTTAGTATCCAGCTGTATTTGTATACTAGAAGAGAGGCTTGTGGTCCAACGGCAGCTTTTCCGGGTCCTTCTCGTGAATTTCCGTCTGATTGGCTGCCTCCCATCAGTGTATGAAGGAAGCTCCGCCCTCCGCTCTTATTTCGCCACAGACAGGAAATAGAGCCGACAAACAAGTTTGTTCCGCCATGCTAACAAACAGTTAGCTAATTAGCTTCTCAACTCCGAAGCTACATTCGTGCCGTCTTTACTTCTAGTGTGTAGTGGAGGGTTACCTGCCTTCCAATGGACAGATAGAAACCCCACGTGGGATACGCTATTTGCAATGTTACGTAGAAGTGCGAGGCTGTTCCCGATTCGCTCTTTTCTTCGTATTGTTTCTGTGATGAGGAAGCACAGCCGACTGGGGGGAACGCAACGCTAGCAAGTCAGCATGTGTAAGTAAACAAGGGGAAACCCTCCGTATTTCAGAAGGAGCAAGTTAAATGGGTTTTCAGTGGAAGGAGGCCTTTAAAGTGCTGATGACACGACCTTAACTTCAAGTAACTTTGCCGTACAACAACACAGCAAGACAAAATAAGTAGTTCTGTGCAGTTAGAAGTTAATCGACGTGTATTTACATAAATATCCGATGTTTAGGAGGCTCGGCTAAAGGCTAATAGCTTCTCAGTCGTGAAACGAGCCGCCATGTTGTGACGTCTGCGACGGTACAGAGTTGCGGTCCGCCCATTGACTTACATGAATAATCTAAGCCGTGGAAAACATGAAAGATGCTCCAGAACAGCTGGACTGGAACTGGTTTGTGTGGTGGGATCATCAGCCAGTTCAGAAAAGTGTGATAATGCTGAGGAATTTGGGGAAATCACATTTTACAAGCTAGAACCGGAGTAGAACTGTAGCAGCTGCCTACAGTCTGTCTCCAGCCTCAGATCCACTGGTTCAGATAAAAGCCTGCAAGACCACACCGAGGGAAACAGAACTGTAAGGAACGACCGGAACAACAATAAACAGACAACAGACCCAAAAAAAGAGTTTGACATGCACGAGTACGGTGGCGTTGAACTGCCAGAGCGATGAAATAAATGTTGGAGCCATCTCGTTATAACGAGAAAAAAATCTCGTTATAACGAGAAACTTTCTCGTTTTAACGTGAAACCTTTCTCGTTTTAACGTGAAACCTTTCTCGTTTAAACGAGAAACTTTCTCGCTTTAACGTGAAACCTTTCTCGTTTAAACGAGAAACTTTCTCGTTTTAACGTGAAACCTTTCTCGTTTAAACGAGAAACCTTTCTCGTTTTAACGTGAAACCTTTCTCGTTTAAACGAGAAACTTTCTCGTTTTAACGTGAAACCTTTCTCGTTTAAACGAGAAACTTTCTCGTTTTAACGTGAAACCTTTCTCGTTTAAACGAGAAACTTTCTCGTTTTAACGTGAAACCTTTCTCGTTATAACGGGGGATATCTCTCTCGTTTAAACGAGAAAGTTTATCTCGTTATAACGACTTAGATAAAGTTGGAAAGATATGGACAGATTCGGACATCGGGGATCAATAACTCTGAGACGAAACGTTTTTGAAACACAAATGACACTCCCTTTCACGTCATAATAGCACAGACTACTAGCTACAAGAATTAAAAAACGTTATTTTTTAGAAAAACCGAGCTGGGTGAATAACATTGATCTCTATGAGCAGGCGGTAGCCGAGCGAGTGGTTAGGGACCGTCTGCAAATGGCAATACAGGAGCAAGACGCTGCGAATAAAAATCAATAACCCCACTGTCATACAGAACAGAGACTCCGAAATCACCACACACACCTAGGGGCTCCAGATGGTCACTCTACAACAGCTGTTTTGGATAAATGTGCCTTTTGACAATTCATTAACATCTTGCTATATTGATAAATAACACCATCATTATAAAGTGCAGAGACTCTAAAAGTCACCACACACATCAATGGAGCCTTGTTGATCATACTACAACTCTTCCCTCTCATAAAATATGCTTAAATGTATTTTGGGGGATTTTTAAAAAAGCCAAATAAGTCATATAATTGGCAATATATGTTGTAGTACCACCAAAGTCACGTTACACATAAACCATCTCCTTTTTTCCATGCCACTCGTCTTATTAGATAAAAATATGCTAAAATTTAAATTTGGGGGATTTCTTATCAATAAACAAGTCATAAGATTAGCAATAACTCATTTATTAGGCTACAAATTGTAGTACCACCATATTTTCAGAACAAATATGGTGGTTTCAAAAACCAAAGTCTTTCTCAAACCCTGCCTTTTCTCATCCGCCCTTCATCCGCAGATGAGAAATGTGCCTTTTGATAATCCATTAATCATTAATACCTTACAATATTCATCAATAACTCCACCATTGATTGAAATAGCAAGACACTAATGATTAACAATAATAAGATAAATGTAAAAAATAAATAAAGGTGCATTTTTCCAAAACAGCTGTTGTAGTATGATCATCAGGAGTCCCTTGAGATGTGTGGTGATTTTACAGTGTCTAACAGTGGAGTTACTGATTGAAATAGCAAGATACTGTATCAATGATTAATAACAAAAAAAAGTAAAAAACAAATGAAGGTGTATTTTTTCCAAAACAGCTGTTGTAGTGTAATCAGTGGGAGTTCCTTGGCGTGTGTGGTGATTTGGGAATGTCTGCACTGTAGAACAGAAGGCTAGTTATTGATTGATCAAAATATCAATAGTTAATAACAATAGAAAATTAAAAAAAATGAAGTTGCATTTCTCCAAAACAGCTGTTGTAGAGTGACCATCTGGAGCCCCTAGGTGTGTGTGGTGATTTCGGAGTCTCTGTTCTGTATGACAGTGGGGTTATTGATTTTTATTCACAGCGTCTTGCTCCTGTATTGCCATTTGCAGACGGTCCCTAACCACTCGCTCGGCTACCGCATGCTCATAGAGATCAATGTTATTCACCCAGCTCGGTTTTTCTAAAGAAATAACGTTTTTTATTCTTGTATATTC
This sequence comes from Atherinomorus stipes, assembly GCA_023101725.1. Classification (NCBI taxonomy): domain Eukaryota; kingdom Metazoa; phylum Chordata; class Actinopteri; order Atheriniformes; family Atherinidae; genus Atherinomorus; species Atherinomorus stipes. The sequence goes on from JALJCO010012648.1 coordinate 232,840, forward strand.
TTGTAGCTAGTAGTCTGTGCTATATATGACGTGAAAGGGGTGTCATTTGTGTTTCAAAAACGTTTTGTCTCAGAGTTATTGATCCCCGAAGTCCGAATCTGTCCATATCTTTCCAACTTTATCTAAGTCGTTATAACGAGATAAACTTTCTCGTTTAAACGAGAAGTATATCTCGTTATAACGAGAAAGGTTTCACGTTAAAACGAGAAAGTTTCTCGTTATAACGAGATTTTTTTCTCGTTATAACGAGATATGGCTCCAACATTTATTTCATCGCTCTGGCAGTTCAACGCCACCGTACACGAGAGCCAGGCGTGACAGAAATGAGGCACTCGTCCCCTGCGTTAGCTCGCAGCTAACAGCAGCCGCAAGCTAGCCGCGGTAAATAATTAGCCTTTAAAAAATGAGAACAACTTACATGGTTCCAGTGGAGTTTTAAATAGTTCCCGTTTATAAGGATGAAGATGGAGGAAAGGATGCAGCTTTGGAAGCAGCTGGAGGAGATCTGATGACCGGAGACATCCTCATATAACCGAGCAGCTCTCTGCCGATAGCAGGAGCTGTATGACCGATGTGATGAAGCAACGATGGATGAAAAAGAAGATTTCCGAGGAGATGATCGCAGTTTCATTGTGTTAGAAGTCTCAACACGCTGGTTCCTGAACTTTCAGCAAACAGATGCTCTAGACGATCAGAGAGGTCCTGTTGCTGCCTGTTTACCGGTGAGTACGACTCCGATCTGCTTCCTTATCTTCTTCAAAATAAGATCCGAATCTGTAAGAATACCTGAATAAACTAACGCTGCACTTACGAGCTTTTAACCATTAACTGTCAACACAGTTTGAAGGCTGAGTCGTTTCTGTTTTTCTGTAAAACTAGAAAAGGAGCTTAAAAACCGCAATGAAACCACTTCAATGTAAAATGAGCAGTGAAGAAGAGTACTCTCGCAGACGTCATATCCGGTTTCGGCTCACAGCGCCACAGTCTGGTCAGAAAAGCAGCGATGTTTTCTAATAATTCATCTATGCAGCTGCGCTTGTTTATGTTACATAGATCATCATGAAGGACGTTTGGGTCTATAAACTGTAAGCTCACTCCAGCCAGTAAAAGACAGTCTTATCTTGACTCTTGTTCTGTCCCTTCCTCTGTTTCTTTTCCTCTCTTCCTCCGGTGATGTTTCCTTGCGTTTCTTTACCGAATTCGACATGATGCGCATTCAAAACACCCGCGATGTTGATACCTGGTTTACATCCGGTTGCTAGTGAGTGACGCGGTGCTGCAGCCAGTAGTCGGCTGCAACGTCACGGTCGCGTCCCGGATGGAAATCTTACATAGTGCTGTTTCTGAGCCCCGGGACGCCTCTGGGCACTGACGGCTCGAAAATGCGCATAATGAATGTTGGTGTGACATCAAAACGAGTCAGAAACACAGATTTTTAAGGTCTAAAAGTTACGTTGTGTGTCTTTAAGGCAACTGAATTGTTCACAAGCTGCATGAGTGATTAACCTCTGATGAAGGAGCTGGGCCAGTTACGTGCCAAACTTGCACCCATTTTTATTCTTACATCCTTCCAGCCTGTCAGCTGGACAGTTAGGCCCAACTCCTATTTTCACCTCTACCCCTAGCCCTTCCCCTTGATTGAATTATTGCACTAAGACGGAGGTGGCCAAGCCCGGTCCTCGAGAGCTACTATCCTGCAATTTTAAGAACAAACCCTCCCCAAGACATCTGAATTAAATGGCTAATTCCCTCTTGTTCATGTCATTCAGCTCTGCAGAGGCCTGGTAACGAGCCATTCATTTGATTCAGGGGTGTTGGAGAAGGGTTGCAACCAAATTGTGCAGGATAGTAGCTCTGGAAGATGACTTGGGCCCCCCTGCCCTAAGAAATGGGGCAATCCTCATGCATCACCAATTGTCATCCATGACGCAGTAAACTGACATCGTGGCTGTTTCCAGAGTTCGCAATGCCGTCTGCAGCAGCAATAATCTCCCTTTTCTGGTTGATTGGATTATCTTTTTTGGCCTTGGACCAAAAAACTTAAAAATGAAAGGAGAAGAAGATGCTTTTGACCAAGCTTAATGTTAACGTTACATTACAGACATGAGCGGATGCATGTAACATAATGAAAATAGCATTTTTTTCACATTTGTAATAAGACTAATATATTAAAGTGACCTTTAAATAACAATTTTCATATTTTATTGACAAAAAAAATACTCACATTTGTGTGTTTCTTTGGCTGCCGATTTCTTCCCCATTTTGCCCGTATCTCACATCAAATTGTGGGTTACATCATACCACTCGTTTTCTAGTGTGTCCCTGGAAAATCTCCATTTCGAGGGCCAGATAGCCCAACCACTTTCCCGTCCCCTCGGTCTTAACCAGTCAGGACACCCCTACCCCTTCACATGAATGCTCAAAACGAAGGGTTAGGGCCCATTTATGCTCGAAACAGAAGACTGAGACGGACAGACAGTTTCGTCTGCGTCGGTTGCGTATGTAATTTGGTGCGTTTTCGAGAGGCTTGCTGCAACACCACCGGAAACCAAGGGGTCAGTGTTGAGCTGTGCAGCTATGCAGGAACAAACCAGAGAAGAAGAACAGGAACTGGAAGAAAACAGCACAAAAACTGCCGGGGGACAAATAGCCTGATAAAAGCACCAGAGAAAGAAGACACCAAACAGACAGAGAAGATCACCGTAGACATGGCTGGAGCTATTAAAGAGAGACTGTGCAAGTGTGTCTGAAAATCGTATCTACGTCACTGACACCAAGGGGTGAAACCTGATAACAAAACAGGGAAATTAACTATGAAGTCAGCACTGCCGCCTCATGGACAAACTGATATATGAACAATCAGAAGACGCATGGAGGAATGAAAGCAGCAACGCATGAAATGGACATAACCGTTTACGTATGTAAGGAAGCATGAATGGGCCTTTAGGGCTAAGGGGGACCTGGAATTCCATATAACAGGGATCCACCAATCCTGGTCCTCCGGGCCGGTCTCCTGCAGGTGCATGTCTCACTGCTGCAACACACCTGATTCAAATCAATGACTAATTAGCAGAGTTGTGCAGAGCTTGGCCGTTTCTCAATTCCTAGTTTGCGTACTACATACTCGTGTACTTGTGAGTGCAGACTTGTGGGTACGTACTAGAAATCTGCACTTGTGGAGTTCAAAAGCACGGACTCCGCCTACTTGACGGATTGAGACAATGCAAACTTGTGACATCACCACCAACGGTGAGCAGCAAGTGAGCAGGGCTGCCTGTCAACATGAAAATATTATTATTCTACAGCTGTTTGTTATTTATCGTGTGAAGATGTAGAGATGGTATTGAAACAAATAAAAACAATTAAAATAACTGCTCCAAAACAATTACAGCCTACTAAGTGGATGTTTTGTTTTTTTTCCCAACGTGTAAATTATATTTATTTCCAATACATAAGCACATTAACGCAAACGTACAATCAGGACATAAATATATGATCGAAAACAGCTGTGAGAGGAAAGTGGGAGAAAGAGCTGCAGATAAAAGACCAAGAACAGTAAAGAATAGAACTGATCGCTCAGGTTTGGCTGTTGGGGGCGGAGGAGGGAGGAGGAGGCTGTCAAACGCTGTGCGTGTGCAGGTGCATGCTGGGATTTATATCTGGCCAAGTACGCACGAGCCTCCTCTGATGCATGCTCGGTAAAATGGGCGGAGAAAGTTTTCATCCGGGGATTTCCAGTGAACTTGCTGATTAGAGAACTTTTTAATGGAACATGACTTGGACCGCAGGTGATGACGTTTCACGAGTCCATGAGCCCGCAAGTACGCACAAGTACGCAGATTGAGAAACGGTCCTTGTCTGAGTCTGACTCTGGTGTGCTGATGCAGGGAGACTTGGAAAACCTGCAGGATACCGGCCCTCGAGGACCAGGATTGGTGATCACTGCCATATACGGTACTTATAAATGCATTTCTTAATGTTAAATTTAACTGATTATGTTCCCTTGTCTGCAGCATGGTCTAAACGGCAACTCTTCGTTTTATGCAAATCAGAGGCGATGGCTTACTAATGAAGACTGAGACTGAATGAACGTATGACTGATTGGACGTTCTGAAGACAACAGGGTCAAGACCAGAAGACTTTTATTTCTGCTCCAAGCTCATATGTCCATCTCTCATCATTAAACTATGTGCAGCAATGTCCTGCTTCCATGATATGCCTCTTCTGGAGTTAATGAGCAGTCTAATTAGGTGAACTCATTAGTGATGAACTGTAATTCTCTTATTTCATCTACTCATTAGCTGACAATATTCCTAATGAGCGACATTAGGGCGATCATAGCATGGCAGGTTGGCCAGCGTACGGCCCGTCTCCCTGCTGTTGGCATCCTGCTGTGCAGGCAGGGAGGTCTGAGTCTAACTTTGAACTGATGGGCATTAAAGCTTAAAAAAGGGAAGAATGTGAGAACGCAGGAAGAAAAGGTCAAATATGCATGTGGCTTATTTAAGAGAAAAGATCACATCATCAGTCAAGCTGCAGAACACGAGGCCCTGCATGTGTGATGATTGGTGTTCCTGCACACGCTGAATAGACGAAGTTCTTTACATCCACCTGCTCAGCTTCGCTTCGCCGTCTCATGCTTTCCCCCAAAGCTTTCAATTTTCCATGAATAAACAGAGCCCACATCCACAGTTTGATGCTTTTTTACAAACATCTGCAGAGAAAGACATGCAACCACCCATCAATTACGGCGAGTTTATTTATCCAAAATGACCATTAATCATGCAGAGCTGAATAATATGTCAGCAGAGTAATTCATCACAAAAATGTACTCGACTCGTCGCAGCGCTAGTGTGTTGTAGTCTCTAATTAGCTCTGAATGTGTGTACACAAAAGGATTAGTGTATGAAAGCAAGAGGTGAGTGTGTTAATTACTACACTGGACCTGCGTGACGGCTGCGTGACATGGTGCATGTTTGATTTATGACATCAATACTAAAAGACACAAGACTGTTTTCCTTGTGTTTTTCATCATTCTGAAAGGACTGGGGGTGAGAGGACGGATCACTGCTTGATTAATTTCTCCTGCGTTTGCTGCATGGAAGCGGAGAAAACTGGGACAGAATATGATACAGTATATAAACACAGTATCTTAGATTTAGGAGTAAATGAACACTGTTCCAGATTTTTCTCCTGTTTATGGAATTACTCCCAATTATACCAATATTCAATGAAAATGACAGTAAAGACATTCTTAAATAATCAAAAATCATATTCGGTTATATAACAATCTGGAAGTTACCAGTGATGCATTTTTCTCCTGCATACAGAAACTTTCCTTTATGTCTTTATCTGGACCAACGTGTTTGCTCACTTTTTAATAGTACAGTGATCTCACTTAAAGGTGCATTGCGCAAGTTTAAATGAAATGAAAAATATTTTATTTATCCCAGAGGGGAAGTTCAACATTGTAAAAAAGCTCACTTTTTTTCTTTTTTTCTTTGTTTTTTGTTTTTAACAATATAACATTAATATGAAATTATAACATAACAATAATTATCGTCAGTCAGTCTTGTTCTTTAGGGTGATGCTGCTGGTAGGAATGAATTTCTGTATCTCTCCGTCCTACAGCGAACCTGACGCAGCCTCCCACTGAACACACTGTTGATTCTTCACTGTGTTGTGGAGAGGATGGGAAGTGTCCTCCGTTATCTTCATCAGCTTGTGCAGCATTCTTTTCTGAACGATCAGCTCCAGCGGCTCCAGAGTTATTCCCAGCACAGAACCAGCTTTCTTGATCAGTTTGTTTAGTTTCTTTAAGTCTCTGGTTCTGATGCTGCTTCCCCAGCAGATGCTGCAAAGCTGATTGAACTTTCCACAACAGACTTGTAGAAGATCTGCAACATCTTGGTGCAGACGTTGAATGTTAAATGTTAAATACTCTTCTTTTCTTTCTTCCACGTGCTCGTACAATTGCCTGATGTGTAGAATGAGCTGATATGTCTTCACTGCGGTGATCTCTGATACTGTTTCTGAATGCTCAATGCGAGAAATTCAAGTACGAAGCCTTAAGGGGGCGCTTGTGGGGGAGACAAGCTGTGCGTTCTCGTTTCGTCTGGCTGCACTGGTGTCGTGTATTCCGCCACCGCAGGTCCGCACATGTTGAGACAACACTAACTGCTGCTAAAAGATGAGCGCAGGTGCCTCTCAAACCCCAACTCAGACTCCAGTAAGACAAAGAAGAAAAGTTTTGTCTTGTGAGACGAAGAGAACCAAACTGGAGTCTGACCGGTCCCCACTGCAGGGGGAGCTTCGATCCAGTCTGGGAATAAAACGGGACCCACTGTTGCTTTCTTCTCACTAACAAGGTAAATGTGATGTATGACAGAAATAAGGATGCACAATATTGCAATGCTAAGTTTTTAGCATGGAAATGTAGCAGTATGACAACCATATGACAGTTCCTGGGAAAGACATACACACTATCCACTTGTTAAATTTAGTTGATGTGGTAATTTTATGAGGTAATCGTGGTCTCAGCCTCTGAGTTTGGATATTTGAGCAGCATTAGCCTGTTGTTACCGTTAGCATACAGCCTGTCAGTTTACTTAACGATCAAACCGTATACAACTTGCAGATTTATAACTATTACTTCAGTAGGCATCGTGTCTCTAACTCTGGGCTCAGACTGAATATAATGTGGGTTAAATTAGAGACCAATGCAGTCGAAACAGCTCATGCGTGTGCACGACATTAGCGTCACTTCCACTTGTCGCCAGAGGGGGCGAATTTCTAGAACAAAGCTGGAGCTTGTGCTGTACTCCTTTAAAGGCACTAGAGGCAGGAAATGTGAAACAATAAACATGCATGTCCAGTTTTTTTATGCTAATGGGTGATGAAGCATTAAAAACTAAAAACGAGCTCACCCACGTCTCTCTCTGTTGCCTTGAACAGGCTGTGCTGCATAATGTGCTGCGATTGAGTGGCCGAATTTCCCGCGCTGCCCTGCAGATGTGACGTCAAACGACGCTACATCCACATCCCCGACTGTGTTGATACAGGAAGAAGACAGTCGGGGTAAATTCAAACACTGTAAGGGATAGTTTTGATTCTTCTGCTGTCAGCAAACGATTCAGATCAACTGAAAGACACTAAAAAGTGTAACTATGAAGAAAAAGACTATCAGCGTAGTAAACAGCGTTTTAGCTTCAGTTTGTGCTCCTGTGCCGTTTTGGCTGGTGGCTTCACTTACCCACAGTTTACGAGTCTCATTTCTTAATCCTGCCTCTAGTCCCTTTAAATTTTCATGACATGTCCAACATTTTTGTTCCTTTTATGTGGAATTTACTTGATGTGGAACAACCTCCGTCAGTAGTTTCCTACTGATGAAGCTCACCTGGAACTCAAACCGGTCTGAGACTGTTTTCAGAGATCAGATGGAGAAACAACACAACATAAATCTAAGACAGAAAAACTGAAACCTAAATGTTTTAGCGGAAACATTTGGAATTGGAGTTTAAATTGGAAATCTTAATGCACTCATACGGCAAGTCTGAATACATTTTCAGTGAGAGAAGCAACACAAATACGTGCAAAATATATGTTGAATGTATCTTTCTGAAACCCAGGAAATATGTTTTTCTGAGATACATGTATAAAAACAAGTTGTATAAAACATTGTAGCCAGAGATGCACAATATTATCGGCCCAATATCGGTACTGGACAATATCAGCTTTCAACTGAATGTCGATACTTGCTGATGTTTGACCAGAATTAATAATCAACAAAATAAAACAGGCACTGATTTATTTTTCGTTTTATTTTTATTCCGTGGAGCATGGGAACAACATTAGGCCACGCCCACTGGGCAACATTAGGATGTCTCCGACAACTACTGGATCTGCAGCAGAAGTATTATTTCTAATTTTACACAAAGAATAAGCATTACGTAATTTTCAGCTTTTATGTTATTATCGTAATTATCTAGGGCTGGGACGACGCCTCGACGTCATTGTTTACGTTAACACAAAATGTGTGCAGATGCATCGTCAGACCAAAACAAAGATGGCGGCTCCTCCGAGTTTCCAGAGTATAAGGCAGTGGAGGCACACACTTGTTCATCGAAGGTATGGGATGTTAGGGATGGCGAAACCAAAGCCTCATGAGACAATGACACTACTTCCGTGAGGTCGACACCATATCTTTAGACATGCAAGACTTGTTTGAGACGGTCAGCATGAAGCATGAGCTCCATCTGCTGGCTGCGGGTGGTACTGCAGCTGATGCTGGGCGCTGTCTCGTCTCTGACTCAGTATAATAAAAGTTACGTTCTCAACCTCATGTCGGTGTTTCATCTGTTGGTAATATCTTGGAATCACTTCGTGGATAAATAAAGTATTTTAATTTCATGTCACGGGCCGGCTCAAAGCCCATGACAAGAAATGAGGGGAGATAAGGTTTAGGCCAACCAAACTGCTTTTATTGTAAACAATAATACTAAAAGTTAAACTATAACTAACATGAGGTGTGAATATGTAGGAGTGATGGATGCATGCAGTGTGAGTAAGAATGGAAATGTATGTGCACATATGACTGAGTGCAGAACCAAAGGCAAACCCGAAACCAGAAGACAAAAGTTACCTGGAGGAGCAGAGAGAGAGTTAGTTAGTGGAATCAAGCTTATATAGTGAGCCACAGGTGACTCCAATTTACAAGGTTCACCTCTGATCAGCAGAGGGAACCTCCCCTGCAGATCAGAGGAGCCGTGACACCTCCCTCCTTAAAATGAGGGTCCCACCCTCTAACCCAACCTTAGCCCATAATCAAACAATACAAGTCCCCAAAGCAATACTGACACCTGTCCCGGCTCTAAGGGTGTCCCTGCATCCTCCAACCAAAACGTCCATCCCTCCAACTCAGCAGCCCTGGTACCTAGGGAGCAGTTTAGGAGGAGGAGGAGTAGACCCTCAGCAGCAGACACAAGGGGCAACAGAAAGTTAGAGCACAGGACAATACTGCTCACCAAATAGGAAGCAGGTTATGATCAAGAACAATCAGGAGTCAAACCAGAGCAAATGCTAACCTCACCACAGAAAATACCTGGTCGGAACAACGTGTCCTCGCTCTTGTGAGAACACAACCTCCAGGATCAAAAGGCTGCCCTAAAGCCAGCATTTGGTCCAAAGGTGCAGACTTCACCATGGTCGGCTTGCAGGTAAGCTGACACATTTGACAAGTTCCAATAAACCAGCCACCATCCTGCTTCAGCCGTGGCCAGAAAAAATGTTGGAGAACGCAAACACACAACTCACAAACACCCAGATGATCCGTCACGCCACCATGCGATGTTTGCAAAACCTTCTCCTGCAAAACAGCTGGAACCACGATCTGGAAAGCTGGTTCTAAGCCCTGGCCACTCTGCGAAACCCACTTCCTGACCAGAACCCCATCTGACATGACATGACACAGAGCACTTTCTTGCCCCACAGACTCAGGCACATTCTCAAAATGGTCAGACAAAGCTGCACCTGCATTTTGTTCTGCTACTAGGGTATCTGCAGAACCCCACAACTGTCCCAGTTGGAGCTCAACCAGCAGCTCAAGCCTTGGCTGAAGCTCACCCTCTTCATTCCCAGAGGCAGCACGAGGTCCAGCACAAACTGGAAATACATCTGGAGGCACCATACAATCTGGTGGACCTGCTGGGGACACCAAAGGTTGCGTTTTAACGATGGTAGGCACACCATCAGCCCACACTTTACTCCCAGCAAGATCATTTCCCAAAATCATGTGCACTCCCTCTACTGGCAACTTGGGACACACCCCAACAGCTACATCGCCTTTAACAGACCCACAAGTTAAAGCAACCTGATGTAGAGGAGCAGAAAATGGGACAAGCACAAGCTCATACACTGCCAGTACTGCAGATTTAACTGTAGCGTACACTTTACTGTCAGCCACACTCAGCGCCGAAAAAGCTGCACGTGCCCTACCCGTGAGCACACACTGCAACAATGTTGTCCTGTCCAGGTCTGACCAACCTCTAGAATCCGCTATCTGCTCAAAGAGAGTGAAATAAGTGTCCACATCAGAGTCATCAAATTTAGGCAGCAACTGAAGGTTCTGGGAAACATCAAACCGTGGACCAGCCACCACAGGTCTGTTTGCACTCCTCAGCCTCTCCAGCTCCAGCCGCAGCAGCAACAGCTCTCTCTGTTGCGCAAAGGACATAGCAACCGGTCCAGTCCCACCACTGGCACCCGGACTACAAAGAACACCAGCATCCAGTAAACCCCGCTTTAACAGTATCCTTCAACGTCGTATCAGCAAGGACAATCCCATAATGTTCAGCTATCTCAATCAACTGTTCCTTAGAACACAGTTCCAACACCACTTCTGAAGGACATCTAACAAAACCTTGCAAAACAAGAGACATTCTTACAGGACACACTCACCAGGTGCCAGTCTGGATTTAAGACAAGACACTCCCCCCTATGCTCCAAAACAGCTAACTGCACCCTAGACTCCGTGCAGTCACGTGGTGGGGTGTTATGCACACAAAACCAGCGGAAGGAATGAGCAACCACAACTGGCCACACACACACCACAACCACGGAGGTGCTCCCGAGCCGATGCTGGGGAAAAGGGAAAAAGGAAGCTCTACCCACGTTCACTGCCACCTAAAACAACCACACCACGAGCCTCATAAGGAAACTCGCTGATAAGCCTAACCAGGGGAGGACTCCCATCCAAACACAAATCCAGAAAAGGCAGAGTGAGCTACAGCCCCCCGCAACTAAAAGCCAACCGAACAAAGGGAACACATGCTCACTGCTCTCTCCTCAAAACGGCCAAACCAAATCTCCCCACAAAGGATGAGAAACCAAACCAAAAACCAAATAGTCAAGTTACCAAAGCGAAAGAAGCACAACCAAACCAATACAGCAACACCAAAACTGAACAAACCAATGACAAAATACCAAAGTACCAAAATCCAAAAACAAACCACAACAAGCAAAATTTGACGAGCCCCCACTTGTCACGGGCCGGCTCAAAGCCCATGACAAGAAATGAGGGGAGACAAGGTTTAGGCCAACCAAACTGCTTTTATTGTAAACAATAATACTAAAAGTTAAACTATAACTAACATGAGGTGTGAATATGTAGGAGTGATGGATGCATGCAGTGTGAGTAAGAATGGAAATGTATGTGCACATATGACTGAGTGCAGAACCAAAGGCAAACCCGAAACCAGAAGACAAAAGTTACCTGGAGGAGCAGAGAGAGAGTTAGTTAGTGGAATCAAGCTTATATAGTGAGCCACAGGTGACTCCAATTTACAAGGTTCACCTCTGATCAGCAGAGGGAACCTCCCCTGCAGATCAGAGGAGCCGTGACATGGGACAAGTGATTGGAAGTCGTTTTCAGCATTAACAGAATGAAAATGAGGATGCATTTTTTTCAGGGAGCCATGTTCAATAGAAATGTTAAATTCTGAATGTTTATCTTCATTATTTTTCTGTTGGAAAACACTCTGTCTCAGCTTAAAGCCTCCAAGTTTATATTACTCTATTATTTCAATAACTCACAAGTATCTTTGCTGACTTTTTTTAAATTATTATTTTCATGTAAATGAAAGATACACTTTTTTCAGTCGGGTAGGCCTATGTGTTTTCAATATAAATCTTGTATTCTGTTTGGTTCAAGACTCCATGACAGGCTGCCGGCTCCCACTGCCTTTTTTATTCATGCTGCTCTTTTTTTCATTTCAGGTTTGTATATCAACATGTTTAAATAGCTGTCTGTCAATTTATGGGAATATAATTGAATCAAGTCAAATTGAACTGAAAAAGTGAATTGTTAGATTAACTGATGCATCAAAAAAATAATTGATGGATAAGTCATTTAAAAAATAACCGTTTACCCCAGCCTTAAAACTATCTTATTAAATGGTGCATCTCTGACTATAGCTTTTACTTCAGACTAAGAAATCAATAACCTTTCAAATTTTATCCCCATTTTTAATTGCCGGTTGGTTTTGGTTGGGTTTTTTTGTTGTTGTTGTTTTTTTGGGGGGTGGGGGGAGTTAGTCAATTTTCCTGTGCATGACAAAAATCTCCTTAACTCAGCCAGAGGACTTCATTTTGGACATCTGGCTGCCATGTATCAGATACTAGCAGGTATTAGCCAACATGTGACTAATTATAATGTTTCTGACAACTTGGTAATGTAACCAACAACTTAAAGGAATAGTACACCCAAAGAATGACGGTCCCTCATTTTCTACTCACCCCGATGCTGAAGAACACTCTGAAGCACTTTTTTGATATCTCAAATGCAGCTGGAGATCTGGGGAGGCTTCAAATAATGGAGGTCCCCAGCGCCCGACCCAAAAACGTCAATTAAAGTCCACAAAAACGTGTCAATATTCCTCCATGCTGCTCGTTCAATGTAATCCAAGTGTCCTGAGTGGGTAGCGTCCTTAATATGCTCGAAACGACATCATTTAGTATATTTTAATAACTTAAACAGTAGTACATGTAGCTGCCGCAAAGCGCATCCATGAGAGATCAGGACTCTATGGAAGCTGCAGCAGACGAGATCGTGCGTTCTCTTTTTCTTTCTTTCTTTGTTTTAAATCAATTTCCAACCCCTCCTGTGTTTGTCCCGGTTTGTCTGCAGCTCTGGCGCTCTTAGCACAATGTAAACAGAGAATTTCTTCTTCTACCCTTGCATTATCGGCAGAGTAGGCTCTGTACGCCAATGCTTCCGTAGTGTCGCGAAAACGCTTCGGCTTGCTTGCAGCAAAAAGGATACAGCACTGTTTAGGCTCTAAAAATGTACTAAATGATGTCGTTTGGAGTAAATTATGGACGCTACCTATTCAGGACACTTGGATTACATTGGACGAGCAGCATGGAGGAATATTGACAAGTTTTTGTGGACTTTTATGGACCTTCTTGGCTCGAGCCCCGGCAAACTCCATTTTATCCGGGAGTCTGTGGTTCGAATCCCACCCGTGCTTTCTTTCATATTTTGAAACATTTTATTTTCAAACCATACCTATTATAAGTCAAATACTTAAAGGTACGGATAATCTACATTGTATTTGTTGGATGTGGATCATTTATTAGATAAATCCTTTATTTCCTGGTCATGGGCACTACTGAGATGGTTTGAGTGCAGAGTTGTTTGGGCTGCAGTGGACCCATTTGGACACTAGATGTCACTAAAGAGGAATATGAATGAAACTCCGAGTACTGAACCTTTTTCCGAACCAACTGGCTGGAAAGCCTCAATGCTTCATGAAGCTTCATTTGGCCATCACTAGGGGTTTTTTTCTTCTTTTTATGAATCCATGATGTATTGATGCTGTCAGGATGGAAGGACCATTTTACCCAGTCGAAAACCAGACATATTACTGTATAAGCAGCTTCAAAGCAAGTCAGTCTGTAGCAGCAGCAGCTGCACCGTAGTCAAATGACTCTGCAAAGAATGCTGAGATATGAAGTTCTTCCACAATAACAGGGACTTTTCTACGTGCTGGACCAATGGATGAACAAAATCTCACCAGATTTTGTTGGTATGGATAAAATTCACACCAATATCACATTTTAAAGCCAATATTTGATGATAATATCAGATATCTCTAGTGGTGACACATCTCTTTAGAGTGTGGAAAGAGATGAAGATTAGCAAGAATAGCAAACAGGTTTGTTACTGGTCCCCTTCCTTAGCCATCCTCTGTCTCACATGACTTCTTCCAGTTTTGGAGGCATCAATAGACACAAGATGTGAACAGATGACGTATAAATCTGAACCAAGTTCAGTTCAGAGTTTCTTTCCACAAAACTGACTTCCTGGAAGCGGTGGAATAAAACAGCAGCATTAATGAATGGCAGACAGAGGGCTGCGAGAAGTGAAGCCTCAGTGGAAACGAGTTTGTCCGTTGTCTCCTAAGCCCACAGCTGCCCCCACAGGCCACTGAATGAAAATGTGGTCTCAACCAGTTAAATCCTGTCCTCTTGCTTCGTAGTGATTTTTTCTCTTCGCTGACTCTTCGCAGCTTTCATTGCCAGAAGTGCCCCCCTGTTTTGGATGGAGTTATTCATAAGGCCAGGACCTCTTCGATTATTCTCCAAGAAAATGCAGGCATGGCCGTTAATCCGGCCCCGGACCAAGATTAACTCCACTGCTGCGTCTATCCCTCCTTTTTGTTTGTTTGTCTATTTCACACATGCCCCTTTTGCTTATCTCCTGGAATAGTAAATGCCATTTGTTTTGTTCAAAGTAATTCAGGGTGTATTGGAGTGTGATTGTGCTGCTGAGAAGGGCTGCCAAGGCACAGATAAGCGTGTCACTCGTACATCCTCTCAGCTAAGACCCTTATAGACCCCTATGAATACGGTTGTCATATAAATGCATCAGCCATACAGTAAAGCTGTGGGTTATGATTGGAAACTTGGATATTGGACATCTGTGTCCTCTCCACAAGGGTGTCTTCAGTCTATATAAAGTTTTCTAAGCTTAAGGCAGAAAGCTAAACTTTTCTTCTACTCTTCTCTATTTCGTATTTCTTTTAACAGAAATTCATCATAAGTTTGACTTTTTTTGGCGGGTTTGTCGAATGTCTTTCAGTGAAGTCTGAGTTATTGATTGTGTGGTGCAAACGTCTGAATGCAAGAAGATCTCACACCGACTCTAAATAAAAAGAATGTAATGACATGGAGCTCAGATCAGCCAGCAGTTGCTCGGCACGCTGACACTGAAGAGGTTTTCTATCATTCAGATGAAAAATGGCTTCATCTGTGCTCAGCCTTATCTTCTTCACTTGTGACCTGCACTCATTCCCCAGACTCATTTACAGGAAAAAACCATCCTCTGGCCTCCACATGGCTGAGATGGAGAGAGACAGATACTTGTTAGAAAAGGCACAGTTGTGGTTCACTGGACTCTTACTGACCCAGTGAGGGTTTGAAATTCATTCTCAGGAAAGAGTGGCTTGTCTTGCTAGTTAAAGCGTTACACCGCCTCATCTTGTTCACTTCTAATTCCTACAATGTGAAGCTTGGCTGAAGTTGCAAAACCAAAAGTAAGGACAGTTCCCTTTCATGTGTATTTTGCAGGGATGCCCTGAGACTGGAGTCATGTTTCACGGTCTCCAAAAGTTTCCATTAAACTTCATGTGGAACTATTTCAGCTGAACCTGTGATCGGTGAAAATCGTGCCCTGCAAAGGTGGAGCTGAGAGTCAGATTATGTAGAACTAGAAAAGCACTCAGAGAGCGCAGACCTCCGCCAACCTGCTCAACTCCTTTATCTTTGTGTGTTCTGGATCATAGTATCCAGAATTTTTTCTGGATCCAGATCAACTTCCGAAACGTTATAGAACTCATTGAGATACTTTCTTTTAATCGTTTTACCAAACACTCGGGCCATTTGTATGGAGTTATATGCAAAAATTCCAAATTCTTTCAGGATATTAAACATAAAACATGCCATCTAGGCGATGGGTGAGTGGCAGGCACTGTGCTGTACTGGGGGGGGGGGAGCTTTTTCGGACATTTCCCCGTCCAAGCAGCCATTTCCTCCAAGTCCATCTGGTTCTTTCTGTGGAATAGATTCATTTGCTTGCAGATTCTTTTCAAAGTCCTAATTAGAGATGCACCGATCCGATACTCGCATCGGATATTGGCCCCTGATATTGACTTATTAGCTGGACCAGATATCTGATTAAAGAGGCCGATCCAGAATTCCAATCCAGTTTTTTCTTTTTTTAAATAATATTATAATAAATGAACACTTGAATTGTGAATAAATAATATGAAGTACATTTATATCAGTGTTCATTTATCTTTTTTAAAAAGGCTAAATGTTTGTCAATCCTTAAGCCTTCACTCACATGGCAAGGTATACGCTTCATTCACTCAACAGAAGTATCAAATCCATATTGAGTATCGGCTGATACTCTAAGCCCAAGTCACTGTATCAGACTGGATCGGAAAAAACTAGATTGTCATTAGAATCAGGATTAGACGTGCACCAATGTGGTGCTGGTGTACCAAGACTGAGGATCTCCTGGTTTGTAAAAGCTATGCTGAAGTATACTGTATATCCATGACTCTCACTTTTCTAAACTTTCCTCTTCTAAATTTAAAATATCAATTCTCGTAAATTTACGACTTTATTCTCAAAGTCGGTAAAAAAATGACTTAATGTAGCCCTAACACTTCGTATAATGAAAATTCAAAGCATTCATTCTTCTCTCTGCCACTGAAGAGTCCCAGTGTCACTGAATGCAACAACACCCCAAATCATGATTAAGCCACCTCCGTGCTTCAGTTAGAAAAATGATGTCTTCAACAGATTTTCAAAGAAATGATCTCAAGCGTGTTCACATTAATATTTATTAGCCTAAAGCACTTTTCCGTAACCTGCTAGTGGACTTCAGGAAGGACCCAGCTCTTTTCTCCCCAGTCATCATCTGTAGCACCTCTGCTTTTAGGCTTTTACATGGCCTCAACCGGAGTCAAGGCCATCCAGTGTCATCCACTGCGCTGAGAAGGTGATCGGCTGCAACCTCCCATCTCTCCACGACATGAAGACCTGTTTCAGGACTGAAGCTGATCCATGTCATCCTGGACAGACTTTTTCAGCCCCCTCCCCTTCGGATAAATACATCTGCTGCACTTTGTTTTTTAAAAGCCAAGCCTTTTATTATTGATCTTTAAACCAATCATAGTTTTATATTTAAAAGTTTTTGTTCAACTTTCAGTCTTCAATAAAGCCCATTTCTCTGATGAATGACATTTTTAATTACTGTAGAAACAAAACTTTGATCTGAAAACAGTTCCTGCTTCTTTCCAGGTTTTGTGAACATTTTAGTAATTTAATTTTCAGTGATAAGCAGCACTTACAGTAAGAGAAAACCGTGGCTAGTGATTGGTGCAGGACAAGGTTTGAAGAGTGAAAATATTCATAAAGATTTGACGTTTGCATTTCCTGAATTCCCCAAACACCGACTGTAAATAAGCTATAGCTTTGACAAGCTTATTACAGTCTGACAGCTCAGGGAAAGATATGAGACCGAGACACTTCTGGCGTCCCCAAGTCTTTGTGTGGTCCTCCTTTCTTCTCTTTATAGCTCAAAATGAGATTATTTTCTTTGCTCAAAAAATATTTAAAAAATAACCATAGGTACTGATATCTATGACTGTTACTGTAAATTATAGTGTGTTATGCATGTGCTGAAATGAAGATTAGGTTGTTTTTCTCTCAGGTTTTACTGACGTATCTTTGGGTTTTAGTTATGTTGATCATTTTTCTTCCTTTGTAAACCATGTTTGGATGAAAGCCTGCTTTTGTCACCAGCAGTAGGCTCTTTCTGGTACTACTTCCTGCTCTTTTCTAAATACACTTTGTACTTGTTTGAAGTCCTTTTGTCTGTGCACGGCTTCAGTGCTGTGGTTTTCTGTTTAATGTTCATATGTGGTCTGCTATCTGCAGAGCCAATGCATGCATGCAAACATACATTAAAAAAACATGGATGGATGAATGGCAAGGGTGTGAGAAAATATCAATATCGCAATACTGTATTTTGTTTTGCGATATTGTATCAACACTCAAAATAATAATAATAATAATAATAATAAATTTTATTTGTAACGCACTTTACATTTGAATTCATATCTCAAAGTGCTACAGAATAAAAAGAGCTGGAGGAAATAAAAACGAGGAAAAAAAAACTGTGTAAGAGACAATCATTAAAATCAGTTCAAAGGGAAGCATAGCCCATCATAAAAATTAAAAAATCAGAAGCTATAAGCTTTTCTTAAAAGGAAGGTTTTCAGTCCCTCCTTAAAACAGTCCACCACGTGTGGTGCCCTAAGGTGGTCTGGGAGGGCATTCCACAAACGGGGAGCTGCGGCTTCAAAGGCCTTGTCGCCCATCGTTTTTAGCCATGTCCTGGGTGGGGCCAGATGGTGCTGTTGGCCCGACCGGGTCTGGGAAGAGGTGTGTGGTGTGAGCAGTTCAGTGAGGTAGGTGGGGGCTGCACTGTGCAGATAGTAATGGGTGTGCAGAAGGATCTTGTACTCTATACAGGCATGAATGGGGAGCCAGTGCAGTGTGAAGGATGGGAGTGATGTGTTTGTGTTTCCTCACCCTCATCAGGACTCTGGCAGCACTGTTTTGTATGTACTGGAGCTTCTGAAGGTTCCTGCCAGAGATCTCGATGAGGAGAGCGTTACAGTAGTCCAGCCTGGAGGAAACAAAGGCATGGACGAGCTTCTCTGCAGCAGGGAGGGACAGGGAGGGGTGGAGTTTGGAAATATTACGGCAGTGAAAGAAAGAAGTTTTGCAGATGGAGGTGACATGATTGTCAAAGGAGAAGAGAGGGTCAAGCTTGATTCCAAGGCTTGTAACAGAGGAGAGAGAGGAATGGTATGACCACAGAATGAAACAGAGGTGAGAGAGAGGAGCGAAGTTAATGAGGAGGACCAGTTTGGATGGCTTCTGTTTTTGAGCCATTAAGCTGCAGGAAGTTTTGACTCACCCACGCCTTTATCTCCTTCAGGCAGGAGCTGAGGCGGGTAACAGAGGCGGTGGGGGAGCTGGGGGGAGTCATTGTAATGTAAAGTTGTGTGTCGTCAGCAAAGCAATGGAAGTTGATTCCACGCCTGCCAAGGCAAGCAAAGGCACTGCCATGACAACCAAGGGGGAGCATATAGATGGTAAAGAGAGCAGGGCCGAGCACGGAGCCCTGGGGGACCCCACAGGTGACAATGTGAGGTCTGGATTTTGCATCCCCAAGGTCCACGTACTCGGTCCTGTCAGTGAGGTAGGAGTGAAACCAGTGAAAGGCGGTGCCAGAGAAACCAATGTAGTGCTGGAGGCGGCGGAGGATATGGTGATCTACTGTATCAAACGCAGCAGAGAGGTTGAGAAAGATGAGGAGGGACATTGAACCGGACTCAGAGGCCATCAACAAGTTGCTGGTGACTCTGATGAGAGCGGTTTCTGTGCTGTTGGAGAGACGAAAACCAGATTGGAATTTTTCATACAGATTATTGCATTTGAGGTGGTTGTGGAGCTGGGTGGAAACAACTTTTTCTAGGCGTATGGAGATGAATGGGAGGTTTGAAATGGGTCTGTAGTTTGACAGGGTTTCAGGGTCCAAGGTGGGTTTTTTAAGGGGGGGTTTGATGGGAGCAGTTTTGAGGGTAGATGGGACGGTACCTGTTTCAAAGAGTGGGTTATAATTTTGGTTCTGAGATGACTAATGGATTGGTGGTGAGTTTTGAGCTGAGGGAATTGGAGGGGACCTAGGGGGCAGGTGGATGGTTTAGATTTGCGGATGATGTTGGGAGAGAGAAGGGTTATAGGTGTTGCGTGGGATGTTAGAAGGGTATCAATGGTGGTGCTGTTTGAAGGTGAGAGTGAAAAATGGATGCTGTCTATTTTTGGTATAAAGAAGTGCAGAAACCGGTTGCAGTTTGTATTTGTGTGATTGTAGAATGAAGAGACCTGTGGTTTGAGAATATGGCAGATTGTGGAAAAAGTTTTCTGGAATGACCTGGGTTATTGCTGATAAGTGTGGCCTTGGAGAGGGCTGTTGCGTAAGATCTACGATGTTGCTGGTAGGCCAGCCATGCACCATCAGGCCAGATGTTTTATATGCACGCTTCAGGACACGGCCAGAGCTCTTTATCTGCCTTAGCTCTTTGGTAAACCAAGGGCGGAACGTGTGAAGGTGACAGTTCGGGTTATCTTCACACGTTCCGCCCCTTGGTTTCAAAAGCACTGTATCAATATTTTTACAAATGAAATCTCACAGAGAAATTGTCACGTAACTAAATCACATGAGATCTTGTACCTTCAGCGTTGATCCAGCATGTATGATAGTCCTTGTTATTATGGAAGAACTTCATTTTCCAGCATTCCTTTCAGAGTCATGTGACTACAGTGCAGCTGCTGCAACAGACTGACTTGCTTTTAGGCTGCTGATAATATGTCTGGTTTTGAGTTGTTGGCTTAGTTGCCAAGTTGTCAGAAACATTTTAATTAGCCACATGTTGGCTAATACCCTGCTAGTATCTGATATCTGGCAGCATTGCTGATGTTTAATGTGCCATTGAAACCAAACTGCTTCAATGAAGTGAACTCTATATATTATCTAAGTGATTGAATCACAGCAGACCATCTTGACAAATGCAGTATAGCTTTGAATACTATGATGCACAATATCACAATATATTGTATTGCTGCTCCTGTATAGTGGTACATGCTGTATGTAAGATTCCTACCAATACACACCCCCCTGACAGATGGAGGGGAGGGGGCCACAGGATAAAAGTGTGAGATCAATCTTTAAAGTGGCCCTGTTATTGCTCATTTCTGGTCACTAGTGAAGGAATTAATCCAGAATTTTCACAAACTC
>JALJCO010012649.1:0-63273 GCA_023101725.1 Atherinomorus stipes
AGTTTGTCCAGATGTTGTGTTGCAAACTTCAAACCAGCATCAACCTGCTTCTTCTTCAGAAATGGAGTCTTGCGTGGTGTGCGTGCATGAAGGTCATGGCGGTTGAGTGCATTCCTTCTTGTTTTCTCTGAAACAACTGTAGCTGCTGGTTCCAGGTCTTTCTGAAGCTCTCCACGAGTGGTCCTGGGCTGTTGGAGAACCTTTCTGATGATTGTTCTGACTCCTCTGTCTGAAATCTTGTGAGGAGCACCTGGCCGTGGCCGCTTTATGACCATGCCGTGTTCTTTCCACTTCCGGATGATGGTCCCAATGGTGCTCACTGGAACTTTCAGAAGTTTAGAAATGCACCTGGAACCAATGCCTTCAGTGTGTTTGCAATAATAAGGTTATGTAGGTTTTTAGACAACTCTTTGCTTTTACCCATCATGCAATGCTTCTTGTCTGACACTTTTTAAAGGCATCAATCAGGACTAAACCAGCTGATATTACTTTGCACTGATAAGGAACAGAATTGCTTTCTAAATACTGACAGGCTCCAGCTGCTTTCTTGGCTTTCTAAATCTTTTTGTCCTCCATTTCTTTATTTGTTCAATATTCCCTGGTGTCATTTCATTATATTACACATAACTTAATTTATGGACATAAATTATTCGTTAGTATTTCTTTGTATGTGTGCATTACTTGGGTTTTCAGTTGGGGCACCACTGGTGTATGAATGTGTGTGAATGTTCCGGTGGTGGTCGGAGGAACCGCAGGCGCAGTGAGCAGTGGAAAAATAATGGACCTATTGTGAACACTTTGAGTATCTTGAAAAGTGCAATATAAATCATTATTATTATTATTTTTTTACCGATATCCAATATACTGATATTGTCCAGCTCTTAATTTCCAATATCCAATATCAACCGATATTGATCTATGCAGACAGCTGGGAAATTTTATTGTGCATATTTTGAGAAATACAACTATACTCTGCTCCGAGATCCCAAAATAGTCTTAACTCAGCCAGAGGAGTTCATTTTGGACATAAAATACAGGTATTAGCCAGCATGTGGCTAATTATAATGTTTCTGACAACTTGGTAACTTAAAGGTAGAGTCCAAAGTCCCCCCCACTGTTTCTGTTTGCCAACAACAGTATTCAAACTGAGCCCTTCCCTTTCAGGCTAATGGCCGCCTCGTTCTTCAGCCTATTCAGCTTCAAGCCTCCTTCAGAGCTTAAAAGCGGGTAAAAAGCCAAACCAATATTAACCCTGGTTCTCCATCGTGCATCCACCGTTTTTCTTTCCTCTTTTTTTTTTCCCCTTTGAAAATTTGAGTGACTGGCATCTGCTCCAGTCATGAGCTATTCCCACACAGTGTCATGCCCTTAGTTCTGTCATTGGCTGGCGATATAAACAGAAATCTCCACTCAGAAACATCCTGACCAGACCAGAACAAAGCAAAAGAGCGAAGTACATCCAGGGGGAGAGGGAGTGGCATTCAAACTCACCACTGCATAAAGGCCCAAAGGCACGGTTTGAGAAAGATTTCACGTGCACAAGTCTAACGTTTATTTTCAGGGGGGAAATTTCGGACTCTACCTTTAACTAACTACTTAAAACCAGACATATTATAAGCAGCTTCAAAGCAAGTCAGTCTGTAGCAGCAGCAGCTGCCCCGTAGTTACATGACTCTGAAAGGAATGCTGGGATATGAATAGCAGTGACTTGTCTACATGCTGGACTGGTGCAAATGGAAAAAGATCCCGCAAGAATTTGTCAAGGAAAAACGAGATCTCGTGAGATTTCATTGGTTAAATATCGGTCGAAAAAGCCTGATACCGATGTTGTCTGATATCACATTTTATTGGTCAACAATATTGGTTGGCCGATAATATCAGACATCTCTAATGGTACTATTACCTCTTCTCTCCAAGCTGAACTCTTGCAGCTTTCTATTGTAGCATTTACTCCTTTAGTTACTTGTATCATAACTATTTTTAATACAGCTCATCTGAAACAAATGGGATCCATGATTAGCAGCACAAAACCAAAACTTGGCAGAGAGATGGACAATTACTTCCTTAAAAATCAGCAACAGTGTTACATGTCCCCAGGTGCTCCCCAATTCCCCTCTCTGTACCTGGATAACACCTGGATAGTAACTAGGTAATGCCAGGGTTATACCTGGGGAGTACCTGGATAGTACTTTATAGTACCTACCTAGTACTATCTGGCTAGTACCTGCCTGCAGCATAACAGAGCTCCAGGAAGACATCTATGTTGCCTAGCAGCACCTGTCCTTCCCTCTTCCTCAGATCACCTCTGCTTCTGTGTTCTGATTGATTCTCAGATGATTAAGGAGGTTTGTGGTCTTCCTACATATCACAACGTGACATTGCTGTTTGTGGAGGTGAATTATCTCCACACATGACAGCACTTCGGACTGATTGATCACAGAGCAGTTAGTGAGGGGTGCAGTGCTGCGACACTACGCAGCACCTTATTTTGCATAACTATGGCACACAGAAGGAAAAGTAGTGCCTATCTATCCTGACAGTTTAGTTACTTTCCACTGTGTTAATTAAAATGGGTACTGAAAGTACTCAGACCCCTTAAAACTTTTCAGTTTCATTGCAGCCATTTGCCAAAATCAAAAAAGTTCATTTTATTTCTCATTAATGTCACTCAGCACCCCATCTTGACAGAAAAAACACTGAAATGTAGAAAATTTAGCAAATTTATTAAAAATAAAAACTGAAATATGACATGGTCATAAGTATTCAGTACTTTGCTCAGTACTGAGTAGAAGCACCTTCTGAGCTCGTACAGCCATGAGTCTTCTTGGGAATGATGCAACAAGTTTTTTACACCTGGATTTGGGATCTTCTGCCATTCTTCCTTGCAGATCCTCTCCAGGTCTGCCATGTTGGATGGTGAACGGTGGTGGACAGCCATTTTCAGGTCTGTTTGTTTTGAAGCCACTCCTTTGTTATTTCAGCTGTGTGCTGAGGGTCATTGTCTTGTTGGAAGGTGAACCTTCGGCCCAGTCTGAGCTCCTGAACTCTGGAAGAGCTTTTCTTCCAGGATCTCTCTGTACTTGGCCGCATTCATCTTTCCTTCAACTGCAACCAGTCGTCCTGTCCCTGCAGCTGAAAAACACCCCCATAGCATGATGCTGCCACCACCATGTTTCACTGTTGGCATCATATTGGGCAGGTGATGGGCAGTTCCTGGTTTTCTCCACACATACTGCTTAGAATTAACTCAAAAAAGTTCAGTCTTTGTCTCATCAGACCAGAGAAGCTTATTTCTCACAGTCTGTTCATGTATTTTTTTCTGACAAACTCTATGCAGGCTTTCATATGTCTGCACTGAGGAGAGGCTTCCATCGGGCCACTCTGCCATAAAGCCCTGACTGGTGGAGGCTGCAGTGATAGTTGACTTTGTGGAACTTTCTCCATCTCCCTACTGCATCTCTGGAGCTCAGCCACAGTGATCTTTGGCTTCTTCTTTACTCTCTCACCAAGGCTCTTCTCCCACGATTGCTCAGTTTGGCTGGACGGCCGGGTCTAGGAAGAGTTCTGGTCGTCCCAAACTTCTTCCATTTAAGGACTATGGAGGCCACCGTGCTCTTAGGAACCGTTAGTGCTGCAGAAACTCTTTTGTAACCTTGTCCAGATCTGTGCTTCGCCACAATTCTGTCTCTGAGCTCCTTGGACATCCTTCCATCTCATGATCCTCATTTGCTCTGACATGCACTGTGAGCTGGAAGGTCTGATATAGACAGGTGTGTGTCTTTCCTAATCAAATCCAGTCAGTTTAATTAAACACAGCTTGACTCCAATGAAGGAGTAGAACCATCTCAAGGAGGATCAGAAGAAATGGACAGCATATGAGTTAAATATGAGTGTCACTGCAAAAGGTCTGAATACTTATTAAAATGTAATATTTCAGTTTTTCTTTTTTAATAAATTGCCAAAAAATTCTCAATTTCTGTTTTTTTCTCTCAAGATGGGTTGCTAAGTGTACATTAATGAGAAATAAAATGAACTTTTTTTTATTTTAGCAAATGGCTGCAATGAAACAAAGAGTAAAAAGTTTATACTTTCTGTACCCACTATATGTATGATAATTATTAACATGAGAATAAATTCTAGTTTGAGAATCAGTTCTAAGAGGAATTGATATTTTAGTATCAATCCACACATTAGTGTTAATTAGTCTTCACAGATGGCTCATGAGCATTTATTTTATTACACACACAGCATAAAAATACTGAGGTTCAGACCTCAGTGTCCTGACTGGTAGCTACAACCATATACGGCATCTGAAACAATGTCCTATTTGTAAAGATGAATCTTAAGTGGTATCTAATTTGGAAACGACTGAATATATATATATATATTTGTCCAGTTAAACATCTACATGTAACTCCCATTTCATCCCTACATTCATTATTCAAACTGAAGACTCATCCTGTCAGCCAAAGTTTCAGCCTGCATTCAATTAGCCGCCTCCCACCAGCTGGTCCAGATGGTCTCTGCTGGCCTCGGCCATCATGTGACCAGTTTGGACTCATTGAGACAAAAGTCATTTCACTGTTCCATTCTGAATTCACTGACAAGTATACATGCACACACAATCACACAAATAGAGAAAAGGCATCTCTGTATTAGGGGTCACCTTTCCTAGAAACTCGCTTCAAGTCCTGTGTGGATACAAAACAGCCTAAATGTGTGTGATATGTGTTGCATGTCAGATGTCAGTTGCATCAGATTTAGGTTGGGTACAGACCTACCGGTAGGCCCCCGGGGCTGAGAAGTTTTGTAGGCCCTGTCCCGTCTTCCAAATTGATTTTTTCTTAATTTTTTTAATAAGAGTCTCATTATAGAAAATTATATCTAAGGCTATCCTGGGTGTTTTGTATTTAGTTTGACATGATATTGACGTATCTATAAGGTGAACAGAATGATATAATTATCATAATAATATAAAATTTGATGAATAGATAATGATGAAATATAACAAATAATAATAGCAGCAACAAATCAAACTAGCCTTTAAGTAAGGATCAAACTGGCTGATTAGTTCCAGCTGCCCAAATAACTGCCACTGTCATTCCTGAACGCTGTATAGTTTCCATTCATCCAAATATTTCACACCTCAACAACTCTCTATAGGACCTGTGTCCAGTATTCACATTGATCATTGAACTGTTTCTCTAGTTCGGCTTTACTGTCCCACAGTCAGCTGCTGGATTAATATAAGCAATCATGGTTTTCTTCACTGTCAGAGTTCATTTTCAGCACCGCTGCCCAATTCAGGGTTGCAGGGGGCTGCTGGAGTCTATCTATTATCAGGTGAGAGGCAGGTACACCTGGACAGGTCGCCAGTCTGTCGCCGTGGACGTCACTGCCTTCTGCTAAGTGATAAACATGATCACCTGCATGACTGATGGAGAATAATGCAGCCGTTGTGTTTACACACTCGCCGTTATGTTTCAGCTGAAAAGTGCGCTCTGACGCAGATTTATCAGCATTTTTATTTTGACAAAGTGTTGGTCCCATTTTTACCCAGTAAAAGCCAGTAAGCCAGTTAAAGTAATTTCTTCAGAGGCCCGGATCACTGCGACTGTAATAAACCGTCTCGTTCCCCTCTCTGATGCTCGCATACCTGCCGCTCCTCCTCCGACCACCTCCTCTGTCCGTTACTGGCATCAGCGTGGGCGCCGCTGTCCTCCTCCGGCAGGTTTGGTGAGCGGCTTCCTTGCTGTCATCCGTGTGAGACTGAAAGAATCCCAAGAGCTTCAGGATGCTCTTTAGTAATTTTCTTGTGAAAACACCACTCTAAAACCAACATTCTTGGCCGACAAAGCCTTCACCCGTCTCTCTATCAAAGTTAAAGGGACTCGAGGCAAGATTAAGAAACGAAACTCGCGACTGGCGCTTCTGGTAACTGCAGCCATGAGCCAAGACGTCACGGGAACACAAACTGAAGCTACACTGCCTGGCCAAAAAAAAAGTGGCCACCTGGATTTAACTAAGCAAATAGGTACGAGCCTCCTATTGGATAATTACTGCATGGGCGATTATCTTTCAGCTGGCAACAAGTTATTTAACCCCAATTGCCAATTCAGGGTTGCAGGGGGCTGCTGGAGTCTATCTATTATCAGGTGAGAGGCAGGTACACCTGGACAGGTCGCCACCTGGATTGGTCCCATTTTTACCCAGTAAAAGCCAACAAGTTATTTAACCCCAACTGGTGCAATGAGTTGCTTCTCATTTCCTAAACAACCATGTGGAAAGACACATCCGTGGTCGTGGAAAAGATGTTAGTCTGTCTGAGAAGGGTCAAATCATTGGCATCAAGAGGTGAAAACATCTAAGGAGATGCAGAAACTACTAAAACTGGGTTCAGAACAGTCCAACGCATTATGAAAAACTGGAAGGATAGTGGACCATCGTCTTCCAGGAAGAAATGTGGCCGGAAAGGCAGATGAAGTGATGCAGCATCATGCCTAGTGCTACTGTATGAGCCTGTGGGGGCAGTGTGATGATCTGGGGTTGCTGCAGTTGCTCAGGTCCAGGTTCAGCAACAGTATGAGCTCAGATAATGAGGTCAGCTGATACCTGAATACACTGAATGAGCAGGTTATTCCATCAATGGATGTTTCTTTCCTGATGGCACGGCCATATTCCAAGATGACCGTGCCAGAATTTATCGGGCTCAGATTGTGAAAGATGGTTCAGGGATCATCAGACATCATTTTCACACATGGACACCGAAATTCTAGCACATTTTGCAGCACACAGCCTGTTCAAGGCAATGGAGAGAAACGTGGGTGGAAACATTATTTTTGGAATTTAACGCTTCATCACCCATTAGTATTAAAAAAAATAGACATGCATGTTTGTTTTTTTTTTTATATTCCTGCCTCTAGTCCCTTTAGGTGATGAAGCGTCATCAGATTGTCACATGGGCGGCAGGATGGGGCTTGGTAGGAACGGATTTATTTGGATCAATCAATAGTTTCTTATTTGCATATGTGATTGACTGACAAGTTACATAACAATTTGACTTTTTATGAACTGGGCTTCAGCCCAGGTAAGCATGTGCATTAAGGCAGCCTTGGGTACAGAAGTTACTGTGTACAACTTAGCCAACATATGAGTCAACTACTTAACTCATAAACATAATGCGTGGCATAACGTTGCTAACTTTGTTGTATTTACACACCATACAGGCAGACACAGGGGGGAAAGCAGTTTTCCTTTCTTTATTATGATGTTTATGATCATTTACAAGCGTTAACTTTGGTTGAAGAAGTTATCTTTGGTTTGTGGGTGAAAAAAAAACATCCGGCAAAAACTTGTATCCGTGGGTTAGTGGAATTTTCTTTAATTCACTCCCTCTCGACCCATTGTCTGTTCAAAAGAAAACATGAGGTGCTATTTTCCACTTCTTCCACTGTACAATGACACATCACAAAACCAGAGTGAAATAATGGAACGGAGGCAGAAAGGAGAGAGTATGAACTGATTTACACTTGCTTGGTGCTAAATGTGACCGTAGATTCTTTTATGTGCAGTGTGTGTACGTGCTGTGCAAGTGTCTGCAGCAGCATGGATCTAATTAGGATTCAGGCAGTTTAATGGGCAGAAGCCTGATCGTGGGTGATTGCC
The DNA here is from genome assembly GCA_023101725.1 of Atherinomorus stipes. Lineage (NCBI taxonomy): Eukaryota > Metazoa > Chordata > Actinopteri > Atheriniformes > Atherinidae > Atherinomorus > Atherinomorus stipes. Next base: position 7,666 of record JALJCO010012649.1, read on the forward strand.
TGGGTCTAATGTGTAGCCCGCTCTGGGGAACATCTGCTCTCATGTCTACACACTGTAGTAGAAAAATGCAGGCGCAGGGATGCTTTTCCCTTCCCTCTGTCTCTCTGCTCATTTTTACTTTCACACATTACCCCTTGTTCTGTCTCTCTCTTTTGCTCATACATAGTAACTATCTGCTAAAGTGAGGGATGCTGAGGTTATTCGTTTACAAAGCATTTATTTTCAAACTGATTCCAAAGACATCAGAAAAGTAAAGTCCATTTTATGTACCTGATGTAATATAGTTGTTGAGGGACGCACACACAGACGTGGCAGACACACGAGCCCTGCTCTGTTAACAGCTCAAAGCACATCTGTTCACACCTAGCATCAGAAAGCCTCTCAGCATGCATCTTTTGTGACTGTGTAAAAGGTTCTCACAATGCCAGTTACAGCTGTACATCTGCTCTAAATGCTGGAGGTAGCAGTGCCCTGTCAGAGGTTTGTTTGCTGGAAAAGTGCAAACTCCTGCTCTGTGGCACATTACAGGATGACAAGATGTTTAAAAAAAAGTGCTTGATAGTATTTTTCTGATGCATTTTCCAACTTTTTTTTATTTGTTGTTGCTGTGGACACAGGTGGGTACTGTGGAGTGAAAACAAAGTAACTGAATGACACATTTTAATTTTGAGGCATTTTTTTGAAACTCTAAAAAGGGGCATTTGAACTGTGGGAACCATCTGAAGTTCCTATAACCTTTTCAGGGACAGGGCAACGGGGCATTTTGAATACGATTTTTTATTTTTTATTTTTGAGACGCTGCTGTCAGACATCTGCTGAGCACGTGAATGCAACGTGCAGTGTGGCACATTGCGGTGATGGGGAGAGGAGAGACCTACTGGCAGGTAAACTTTGAGACGACCCGACAAGGAACATGTGGAGTTCAGTGAGAGGAAAGGTAACGGCTGATAAGTTGCTGTGGATCAGGGCTGTCCAATTATGGGCCCAGGGACCAAAGCTGGCCCGAGAGTGAACAAGGGAAAGGGAGGGAAAGCTGGTAAGTTAGCTTTTTTAATAGCTTTGAATAAAAGAGATGGAAAACCAAAATACAGTTGCAAATTGTGTCAGTACAATCTGCGCCACTTTAGTGTACAGACCGGGGTTCGTCCACTGAAGTGTCCAGGCGTACTACAACGAAAGGTAAACAAGACGTTAGTATGGCAGTAATAATGCACTATCACTGGCTGAACGATTTGTCTTTCAATGTATTTATGCTCTGTAGGAAACAAATAAATAAACTTATGCCATCCTTATGAGCTTTTAAACATTAACTGGCAATACAACAGATGGCTGAGCCATTCCTGTCCCTCTGTAAAACTGGAAAAGTAAAACTGCAATAAACCCATTAAAATCCATATTGACAGAGGTGTAGAGCTCCCCCAGTAACGTCACATCCGGTTTCTGCGAACAGCGCCACAGTCTGGTCAGATGTGCTGAAATGCAGCAATGTTTTCTAATAACTCATTTATGCAGATGCGCCTGTTTCTGCAACATAGGTTGGCATGAAGAAGAACATTTTAGAGTATATAACATGGCAAAAAATCTCAAAATCATGTCATCAGCACATTAAACATTTTAACATTCTCTGTGCTGTGAGTTTTGATGGTTCAACTGTCAACCTTTAGGGAAGCCTAATGGGCAAAGTAGCAGCAGCTGGCACAAGATCCTCCCCCACTGGTTGGCTGGTGACACATCTGAGGCCCTGCCTTAAGCAGGTGTGTAGAGAGACAAGCGGGAGGAAGACATGAGGGGAGGATGGTGATGGTGAAAGTCAGGTGCTAGTGGACAGACAGCACAGACAAGGCTCGGAAAGAAAAAGTCAGCCCCAAGCAAAAGGGCAAAGTAGCCAGAGGTTCAGTACAGAAATAAGGAAGCAGCTGAGAGTAACGAGGATAGCTGAATGGATCTGGCATGGGCAGTGAGAAGGAAGGTGCAATGTATGGAGGATGACAACCAGTGACGCGGTCCCAGAATGGAATGACCTGGAGGCGGCTGGAGACAGTGTCTACCAACTGACTGAGCCCAGGAAAAGAAGAAAATTAGCTCCTAAACCAGATGATAGTGAAGGGACACCAAAACACCTTGTCTGTGAGAGTGGACTCCTTGACCTGTTTGGAGATTGTCTGAGTGTTTACCATCTCTCTGACAGCCACAGGATGACAGCAGTGGGAGCAGAAACGTTGCAAAACTCAAGTGATGACAACTAATGCAGGGGATGGAGGAGGGGAAGAATCCTTGGGTCCTACATTGGGAGGTTGGGATGAATGAGTTGAGTTTGGGGGCGGAGAAACAAGATGAATGAGGCCTGTACCCGATCTCAACAGATCCAAATGCATGCATCTTTTTCCTGTTTACATTGTAAAAAAACAGATCGGATTTAAGTCACATAAGAGCAAAAAATCGGAATCGGGTCATATTTCTGTGACATTGTAAATGAGGCCTTAGAGCTCGCTCTGAAACGGGTGCGGAAAACCGTAACGGCTCGTAACGGGTTTTCCCAGAGGAAACACACATAAAGGGCGCTGTGACATGTAGGAGGGTTACGAAAATGGGCAGGGGAAAAGACCTATATGTGCCGAGCTTGACAACAGGAGGGCCAGCCGATGGTGGGGAGCTGCAAGGTCAAGAGAGAACCCAGGAAACACATCATGTCCTTCCTCATATACCAAGACAATAATTGGCTACAACAAGCATCTACCCGCTACTAACCCTTCATTTCCATGAAAGCTGATCTAGTTTTCTTCATATTCCTTCTTTGTGTTTATTTTTGCATAGTTTTGTTCAATAACTGGCTCACTGGATGGTCCGTTCTATGTCATACTGCAAGTGAACCAAGACTACCGATTTTCAAATGGATTAGAGTTCGCTTCTTTTGTCCAAACCAGAGTGTGAATGCCCGTTCCCACCACTCCAGATAAACCGTACTATCTGTAGTGGAAGTTCAAAGTTTGTGTAAAGCCGAACAAACAGCGTCAGTATGAATGCACCCTTAAACATGCAGGGCATTGGGTCCTGAGGACCTTGAGTAACACTGATTTATCTTTAACCGGGGTTAAACTAATTTCCCCTCTCGACAGCATCAACTTAAATGCAATGTAAACACATGCAAAAAAAAAAAAATTGCGCGTGGAAACATGTGCCAGAGATAAACTGACACCTTCTGACTCAAACCAATTACATTTAGATGCTCTGTAAGAATGTAGTTGTAACACTCTGGATATTCCTTTAGCATCTTTTTCACCTCACAGAGTTGATAGGCAGACTCTCATAAAAGCCCCTCAACATTGTCCTAAGTGCCACAGTATAAGAGAGTACACTACACATACACCCACATACACAGATGGAGGCATGTACTCGTGCACTCTGTGCCAACTGTATACACAGAAGCCCAGAGGTACAAAGGCACACACACAAGGGCACAGTGTGACAATCCTCTTACAGAAAATCTCTCCCTGTTGCCTTGAGCTTTGATCAGTATCCTCTACAGTCCATGACCGCTGCACATTTACGCAGTCTGCAAGCGTCTCTCAGTCACTGTAAGCAGAACGATAACAGTAGAGGTCACGTCGCCGAGTTTCCTACAGTTGTTCATGGATCACCCAATTACCTGCTTGCTGGCCGAAGCCACCAGTCATGGAACATTTCCATATTCATGCGTATTATTTCCATCTGAAAAGGTCATCAGCTTTTTGCATAACAGAGGGCTGCAAAGGGAGGTGAAATGTGGATGAGACACAGAGACCATGCCAAGGATGCTTCAGATCCTCAAAGTGTTTGCTGACCTCAGACAAAATGTTTTCTCTCTATTGTTTCTTTGTATGTTTTTCATGAATTCATCTTAGAAAAATGGCTGCCTGAATATTCCTGGATCCAGACAGTGATCAAATTCAACACCAAAATTTAAAGGTAGAGTCCGAAGTTTCCCCCGTGAATAAAATGTTAGACTTGTGCAAATGAAATCCATCTCAAACCGCACCTTTGGGCCTTTACTTGCGTGCCATAGTGTGTTTGAATGCAAGTCCATCTAACCCGTCTGTAATTCCCTCTTTCGCTTTGTTTTTCGTCTGGTCAGGACGTTTCTGGGTGGAGATTTCTGTTTATATCACCAGCCAATGACAGAGCTAAGGACATGACGTGGTGTGGGAATAAGCTCATGATTGGAGCAGACACCAGTCACTCAAACTCTCAAAGGAAAAAAAAAAAGAAAGAAAAATGGCGGATGCACCGAGGCGGCCATTAGCCTGAGAAGGAGGGGCGCTCAGTTTGAATATTGTTGTTTGAAACGGTGGGAGGACTTTGGACCCTACCTTTAACCATTTCTTCCTTGTGCCTGTCACTATACCTTTGATTGATCATGTGCCCTAGTTACTTGGCCATAGGGATATCCCTTTGGCTGGCTCGTAAGCGTGCTGTCACCTGGGAATCTGGCAGCTGAATCCCACCTGGGCCCTCCTTGTGGACATTGCCACATTCTGCTAACTCAGTGTTTCTCAACCCTGGTCTTTGAGGACCTCTGCCCTGCTGCTTGTGAAGATGTTCATACCTTAACACACCTGACTCAGATGAATGGCTCGTTAGCAGCTTGCAAAGAATTTTGATGAGCAGTTTAGTTGATCTAAATCAGGTGTGGTGGAGTTGGAAACCTGGAATACATGCAGGGCGGGGGTCCCTGAGGACCAGGATTGAGAAACCCTGTGCTAATAGACAAACAAATGCCAGCAATTATGTTACATTACAGATGCACTTCAAAAACTCAAATCTTAGCAAGTATTTTTTTCTAATTTCTAGGCAAAATATCTCATCAGACTCAAAACAAGACAAAATTACTTAAAGGGACTAGAGGCAGGATTAAGAAATGAGACTCGCAACTGCCGCGGCGGGTAATTGCAGCCACGAACCAAGCCATCACGGGAGCATGCACAAACTGAAGAACATCGTTTACTACTCTTACAAAGTCTTTTCTTTGTAGTGACACTTTTTAGTGTCTTTCAGTTGATCTGGATCGTTTGCTGACGGCAGAAGAATCCCTAACTATCCCAGAGTTTGAATTCACCGTCGCCATCTCCGTCCTGTATCAAAACTGCGGGATGCGGATGCCGCGTTATTTGATGTCACATCCGCAGGACAGCGCGGAAAATACGGCCACCGAATTGCAGCGCTTCGTGCAGCACACAGCCTGTTAAATGCAACGGAGAGTATTTATCGTTCTTCTTGTTTTTTAGCGCTTCATTACCCATTAGTATTAAAAAACAGGACATGCTTGTTTATTCTTTCACAATTTCTGCATTTAGTCCCCTTAAAGAGAAACATTTCAGTGAGATATAAGATTTGTTTTAAGGCAATACATCTCATTTCAAGAAATTTCATCAAGAAAATTTTGCTTATTCCATTGGAAGATTCTTTTTTTGCTTATTACAAGCAAAAAAAAAAATCACAGTTACTATTGAAATAAGTGAAAAAAAATTGAAAGAAGAAAAAAAAAAGAAAAGAAATCAGGAAGGGGGCAAACACTTTTTCATACAACTGTACATTTTGTTCCCATGAGAACCTGTAAATCTTCCTTTCTCGTACTTAATGTCAGACATGAATAGCCTGGCAAACTCTCCTATTTAGGCTATTTAGTAAATGCAACAATGCATTTTCTCTTCATCACTTTGAGTGAGAACCCAGTTTAAGCTACCATTTTACAACAAAATGTTCACAAACCAAAACTCCTCAAGGCTGTCCCTTTTTCCATAGATGCAGTGTTTCAACCCACCATGTTTGAAAGCATGAAAATTTAGGATGACTGTTGTATCCTTACAACTTTTCTGTTTGCCCACCAGCAAAAATATCTATATAAACACACACAAATGCACACACAGACCAAGAAAGCCATTAGCCTTCTATTACCTGTCGCCATGGAAATGTCAAGACACCATTATACAGAGCTGCATTGTGCTCTTTGCTCGGCTCACCTTTGGTATTTCCTTTATTTTACGTCTGGGATGCCAATGGCTCCAGTGTTATGGTAATGTTCATTTTTGATAAGCCGGCACAGTAGCTTGATAGACGGGGCCTTGAACAATAGGAGCTCTGGCCCCATCGCTCTTGGCAGTTGGGCTGGGACACAAAAGAGACATAATGAGCAGAGATAGCTTTGTGATGGGAAGCTGCAGATGAAAGACTGAAAGTATTTTGGTGTGAGCGTGTGTGTTTTCTGTGTTGTTTTTTTGTGGGAGAGAGATTGACTTCGTACTGCAGTGTGATTCTGTGATTGTGTGTAGGTATCTTTGTGCATCACAGTGGTTGAAGGCAAAACAAAAAGTCTGCCAATCAGTCATTTCCCCTGACAGCCTGGTGTTAGCCCAGTGTGCTTCTGGAAATGTTTGTGTGCACACATCTGCTCTGCAAATACACAAAAATCATAACTGGTTAATCTATAGACTATTGATGCCTTGCAGATGGTGACATCACCTACGCTTCCCACCTTACTGCCCGCATATTAAGTGCTAAACTCAGCAGAATACGTGCAATAGCATTGTGAGGCCGAGGTGAAGTTATCAGGGTTCCCACTATTTTCTAGAAGTTGTTTTCCAGGACTTTTCCAGGACATTTTCAGGACTTTTCCAGCTGCTACAGTACAAGTCAAGTTATCACAACATAGACAAACAACCTCCACCACAAGCTTTTGGAGAAGTGTTCTACAATTGTAGCTTATATTTTTTTTAGCGATGAAGTAAAGACAAAGCAGTGACGAAGCAGAAATAAAGCTGCGACAAAGCTGCGACGAAACAGTAACAAAATGGTGACAAAATGGTGACGAAGCGGCAACGCAGCTTCGACAACACAGCAGCAACAAAGCTGTGATGAAATGGTGACGTAATCATGACGAAACGGCGATGTTGTTGCGACTAAACAGTTATGAAGTGGCAATGAAATGTGACGAAGCTGCAACGAAACGGCGATGAAGCTGCGATGTAAAACGGCGATAAAACGGTGACAAAACGGCGACGTAGCGGTGAAGAAATGCAGCAAAGAAACGCAACGAAGTTGCAACGAAACTGTGACCTAGCGGCGACGAAGCAGTGTCTAAAGGCCTTTGCAGATAGGATGCGTTTTACGCTGCACTCACCGCGGGGTAGAGCACAGACCCAGCGGCAGAGCACAGCGGCAGCCAGCATGTCAGGCACACGTTGCTAAGCGACAGACCAGGAAGTGTTTTGTCCCCGGTGTGCTTCGTTGTGAAAGATGCAGAATCTCATCGTCGCAGCAAAGTGCTTTTCTCCTGAGGAGGAGATCAGCAGCAAATAAAAGGGTGTGGGTCCACCTGATCCTGATGGCAGGAATTGGGGAAGTTCAGGCTCGTCCGGGAGCTGCATTCTTTCACACAGACCGCTTTCAGGTTTACTTCAGGCTGACCAAGGACCACTTTTTTTCCCCCTGAACTAGCCTCTCCAATTGGACGCGCTAGGATGTCGTCACAGCGCACTGCGCCCGAATTGAAAGATTTTCAATTTGGGCGCAGCAGCATCGCGGCGGCATGCGCCCACCTCGCGCGCCGCTGAGCTCCATGGCATGCCGGAACGCGCTGCTGAAAAAAGAACAGGAGATGCACCCATTGTGGAATTATCAGCTGTAGAAGTGCAGCAGAGAAGCAGAACTGTTGCAGAGTGTGCGCGTCCAATGTGGACAGAAAGAGGAGCGACGTCAACGAGAAAAATTGGTTCGCTGCGCTTCGGCGCGCTTCCGCATGCAGTGTGTCCCTAACGTTATGTGGCAACGACGCGGCGACGAAGCAGTGTCGAAGCGGCAATGAAGCGGCAATGAAGCAGCGACGAAGCGGCGACGAGAGGGAGGAAAAATCATTTTCCAGGATAACTTAAGCTTTTCGAGAACATTTTACTCTTTTTCTAATTTTCCATGTGTTTTCCAAGACTGGAGAAATATTCAATCATTTTCCAGGTTTTCCAGGGCACGTGGGAAACGTGGTGATGGATATTTATCATTTTAATCCCTGAGAACTGAAACAATACAATGGAAAAAATATCTTTTATTGCGTTTCATACTGAGTCCCTGCAGAAGTTTTTAAAACAGCTGACATCGGCTGACTGGATTTTTCCTACATCTATCAGATACATGTGTTCAAACATGGGAGATAATCTTAAAGTTTTCACAAGCATGGATGCGAATGTCACGGCTGACTGCAAAATAGAATTGGTTTATGCATCATGCTATCAATGAAAGTATGTGTGAACTGTATTTAGCAGTTTGTGTTTTTAAAATAGCAACTGTACCATATATTTAATGGCAGAATAAGATTAAAGAGCATCTTTCAGGTTGAATTTTCCACAAAAAGCCGTTTTTAAAAAGTCTGAGACGCAGTCACATGAAGAAAAAGTTTTGCAAATGTTTTCATATATAATTAGACTTAATTTAGCCTGCGAGAGATTCATTGCGTAAAAAAAACATAAACCATGTGACACATAACGTAACTTAAAGTGCTGATGACACGTTTTTGATTTTTTTTTTCCACGTTTTATAGATCAAAATCTTCATCATGATGATACTGTATATGTCACAAAAACAGGTGCAGCTACATAGATGAGTTATTAGAAAATGTTGCTGCATTTCAGCACATCTGACCAGACTGTGGTCAGATGTACTACTACGGACTTTTAGACAATTCTGGGCATGCTTAAATGACTTAATATTATCAAAAACTTGGTACATGTATAAGCACATCATGATCAGATCATTTTATTTAATCTCCATGTAAACAGATTTTTTAAATTTTTGATCGGCCAAGATTTAAATTGAATTAGGAAAAGTTTTGCGCATGTAAACATAGCGAGTGTGTTCTAAGAATTCCCCCAAACCTAATTTTTAATTGTACTTTGTATGGAGTTTGACAACTGTGAATCTGCCAAGAAATTCTTTTCTACCTGTGTTAAAAATCCAATAAAGCACATTGATTGCTGCTTGGGCACAGCAGATGGTCATTTGCTTTACAAACTACAGCATAGAAAGTTCAGTATGTGAAGCTGGAGAGAGAAAAAATATTTTCACCACTTGCAGACTTGCTGAGTTCAGGAGTAATTAATTACATATACTGAAGCTGCTTTTGTATAATTTGAAGATAAAAACAAGAAGAAGTCCATCAACATTCACATAACCTGCTGTAGTGGTTTGGCTTCGTGTGTTGAAGTTTCAATGATATAAGAGAACACATGGAGGGCACATGTGATGTGGAGTATTACAAAATGATTACTCTGCTCAGCACTGAATGAACAGATACCTGGCACAGAGAAGAACCCAAGTGATGTAATGCAGTGTAATGTAGCAGCACAGATATAAATACTGCATTCAAACGTCCTCGTTTGTTAAGTTTACGCTTGTGTTGACATACAGATGTGGCACAGTTTTCAGTTTCACTTGAATTGCACTATTTTGTCGCTCCCAGTGCTGCATGGTTATCTCACACAATTTTAGCTGCTAATATAATGATAATAACTGGATTAAATTTATATCGTGCTTTTCAAGGCACTCAAAGTGCTCTCAGTAGATCCATTATTCTTTCACTCCTCATTCATATTTGGTGATGGTAAACTACAGATGCGGGCATGATAAAGTTTCCCTTTCTGCCGACTGCCAGCCACGTACCAGCGACTTGTCTGCTAATTCAAACACACAGAGAAACTCCTGTGTGCCCAGGGGAAATGATTTCAGAGCATAAATGAACACCCGGAACAAGGACGTTTCCACACTCCAAGTTTGGACACTGCGTGATGACGTATTTGCGGGACAAGTCGTGCAGCCAGTGTTCACACAGTGATTATTCATTTACAGCACACTTAGTCCATGTCAGGACGGAGTTGCACACGCGGTGGTGTCCATGTATTTAAATGCCACGTGTGTAATTTTCATTTTCGTATATTCTCACCACCTCGATCAGCTGTTTATTAAAACTATCCGTTCGACATTGCATCTGTGGAAATGTGGAGGTGACAACTCTCTGCTTCAAGCAGGTCCTTCTCGGAGTATGTAGCAGTCTTGACAGAAGCGTGGCAGCCATTTCACGCCTACGGCCCCTCCGACCACCACCGGAACATTCAAACATATTCATACACCAGTGGTGCCCCCACTGGGGGCCTTGGAGGCAAGGAGGGTTAAGTGTCTTGCCTAAGGACACAACGACAGATGACTGGTGGATCAGGATTCGAACCGCAGATCCTTTGATCATTGGCCGACCTGTTCTGCCACCTGAGCCACAGCAACCATGAACACTGGTGTGGAGGGGTTTTGTTTGGGTCGCTGGCTGCTGCTTCGTCCCAGCTCCCTCTTCTGGTACCAAAAGCCTTTTTCCAGCTATTTTAGCTTGTTCACAAGCTGCGGAACTTTCCGGTCATATCCAGCTGCAGCCATCACTTTATGGAGAAGCTCAAAGACCGGTTTCCTGAGACTTGCCCTGTCAAGCTTGCTTTGGACCTGGTCGACGACCACAGCACGAAGAAGCATTGGGTCTCCTCTTGGAACCAATTTCGTGTATTACGGTCATCCATCTCTTCTTTTGATTCTTTACTAGAGTGAAGGGGTTGCGCCATCTTTTGGTCTTAAAGGGATACTACACGCACAGAATGATGTGCATTCATTTTCTACTCACCCTCATGCTGAGCAAGACTCTGGAGCACTTTTTTAATATCTCAAATGCAGCCGGAGATCGGACAGGTTTTCGTTTTCCCCAACTTTCATATGCTGGAGGTGACCGGGGCTCGAACCAAAAAGGTCCATAAAAGTCCACAAAAACTTGTCAGTTTTCCTCCATACTGCTCGTCCAATGTAATCCAAGTGTCCTGAGTGGGTAGCGTCCATAATTTACTTAAAACAACATCATTTAGTATATTTTTAGAGCCTAAACAGTACTGCTTCTAGCTGCCGCAAAGCGCACCACTGCGAGTTCACCACACTACAGAAGCTGCGGCATTCAGCCCCTACTCTTCAGATATTGCAAGCGTAGAAGAAAAATTCACTGTTTGCATTGTGCTAAGAGCGAACGAGCTGTGGACAAACACAAGAGGGGTTGGCTATTGATTTAAAAGAAAGAAAGAAAGAAAGAAAGAAAGAAAGAAAGAAAGGAAATCGTGCAATCTCGTCTGCCGAGGCTTCCGTAGTGCCGAGAACTCGCGAGGGCACGCTTTGCAGCAGCTAGATGTTCTACTGTTTAGGCTATGAAAATCTACTTAATGGTGTTGTTTCAAGTAAATTCTGGACGCTACCCACTCAGGACACTTGGATTACATTGGACGAGCAGCATGGAGGAATATTGACAAGTTTTTGTGGACTTTTATGGACCTTTTGGTTCGAGCCCCGGTGAACTCCAATATATGAAAGTTGGGGGAAAACGAAAAAAAAAAAAAAAAAAAAAAAAGATCTCCAGATGCATTTGAGATATTAAAAAAGTGCTCCAGAGTCTTGCTCAGCATGAGGGTGAGTAGAAAATAACACACATCATTCTGTGGGTGTACTATTCTTTTAAGTTGGCCAGGTAGCGCCCCCCCCCCAGCCACGGACGTATGCTACAGTGCATAAAGCTACATGAACCAGCTCTTAATTCTGCCCCAGCAACAAATTGGTGCCAGGTTTGGAACCGGTTTTGAGAGCCAGGACCCATTTCTAAGAGAGTGGAATACCAAAGAACTTTTTTTTTTTTTTTAGCTCTGGCTCCAAACCTGCACTCAAATCGTCTCAGTGGAAAACTGGCTTTTTAAAACCCAAATAACTAATAAGATTAATGTTACATGGTCTTATTTATTGCTATTTACACGGGCCTACAATCTGCAAAGACACACCTGCAGGCACATATCTAAACACACATTCATCTTCAAAGGCCAGACCAAGGAAAAGTATTTAGAAAGCAGTAAAATGTGTCTCTTGTCTTTATTAGTGGCTCGGGCATCCAGTCTGGGCACCTAGTGACAGTGATGGAGCAGTCCATCTCCGCCAGACCGTCGAAGGGGTGGTGGGCTGTGAGGGGAATGGAGGCAGACTGACCCCCATCTTGAAAAGAGATTCGTTTCATCACAGGACTCCAGAGAGACGGAGAGAAAATAAGAATCAGGGAAGGAGAGAGGCGGGCAGAGGTGAAGATTTGTTTTATAGAATCCCAGAGCAGAAATGTCTCCCTGTGGTTGACTGATCGCCTCAACAAATGCCTCTGATGTTCTGTGTGAGGTCAGTCACATTTCCAGATAGCACATCCAGTCTGTAACACATCCAGCCTTCAACCTCCAACTTATGCATGCACACCCCTTTCTGCTTTACATCTGCAGGGAAGACACACACACAGGGGCGCCGTATGGGGGGGAAAAGTTAGGAAGATTCCAAGGGCCCATGACTATGGGGGGCCCCAAAAGATGTGGAAATTATTAAACCTTCATTTCAAATAATAATAATAACCAACTCTTTCGTGTTAGGATAGTTTTCCTTTATTGAAATTTGGAACAACAAAAACTTAGGGCTGTCAAAAAATTTATCCTAAATTAATCCTATTGTCAAACAACAGATTTTTAAAAAAAATTAGTACTGCTATATGTTTAGAAAACACATTAACTTTTGTTTTATAACTTAAAGGCTAAAACCAAGCCAGAAATCTGGGAGTAGTCCAGGACTCAGACCTGATTTCAGCTTCACATTAATACAGTTGTTAAGTCAGCCTGTGAGGATCAGCAGCATTCTGGACTAAACTGCCGCCGTCTGAAGGACTTTAGGGAGACATGTAAGGACAGGGTTTCAGTAGTCTAGTCTAGTAAATATAAATGCAGAATTCCTGCTAAGACACCTTCAATCCTAAATGTGTTCTAGAAGTGATAAAAGTGATTAATCAGGATTAATTTTGTGACAGCCCTACAAAAACTACATCGAAACTGTAAATAATACTCTTTATAACAGTTTTAAATCTTGCATCAACTTTTGAGGAAGGAGGGCCCAATAAAAGTGTCTTTCATGGGGCCCGAAATTCCTGGCGGCACCCCTGCACACACATACATCTACAGTAGCATGACATTCTACTCAATTTGTTTCTTCAAACCAAGAAGAAAATTGCGCATGGCCATGACACAGTGAATGTTGTCTAAAGGAAAATGAGCTCTAGTTTTAGTCATGAGCAGAGAAGCAAACCATTTGCACTAATTCACGTTCGTGGGCCAAGTAAGAATTAAATTACCGCTCATGTCTGAATCTCAGGGATCACTGACTGTCAGCAGAAAAACAGCGTCAGTCACTGTGACATCAGCAGCTGCAGCGGAGTCTCCACAGAGCCGTGCGTCTTCATGCACGCTGGCATCATACAGATATCAATGACGGCGCTGCAGGTGACGCCTGAACTCGCTGACTGATTATAGCCAAAGCATGTGAATGATGTCCAGTGTCCTTCATGTCGTACAGCAGGGGAAAGTGTGTATCATTGTGTGGATTCACGCATTCACACAACACCAGCGTTACATTGAATATTTTTTTCTTCCGTCTCACCGTCCAGGTTCGGTGAAATGGTTCAGAATGAAACTCCATCATCCAGATTAACGAGCTCCGTCAGAACTGTTTTAAAATCTGATTTCAGAAGCTAAAACTTCATTTTGGAAATTAATCAGAACACACACAGACACGCACAGACTGGCGACCTGTCCAGGGTGTTCCTGCCTCTCGCATGATAATAGCTGGGTTAGGCTCTAGCAACCCCCGCGACCCTGAACTGGATAAGCGGTACAGAAAATGACTGACTGACTGACAATTAAAGAAATCCCAAGCGCACTGGATCTCGATATAATTTAAATAGCAAAAAAGGGAAAATTAAAGCCCACAGTACTGTTAATTATAGTCTTGTAGCTTTTTTTTTTGTTGTTGTTTTACATCTTAGATCAGTAATCTAACTATTTGCCATCATTGTATCTGTCTGGTATCCTCTTGTCTGTTTGTATGCAATCGCACTGCAGTTTCATATCTGGAGGGTTTGGAGGGAAAACTGTATTTCATTCTTTGGCATTTTACCAAATTGGCAGCAAATATTTATTCATTTGCAGAAGCAAAACGCTCATCAGGGACTCTTCATCACTGTTGCAGTTCAGCACCGGACAGCGCCGAGTCAGTGACTCTTACACGTTTCCTTATCTGGAAAGCCTGGTGGGACATTTGTGTTTCAGAATAGCGGGATTTCGGAATGGTGGTATAAATAGTGGTATGTCGGAATGCCAGCATGTAACTGTAATACAATTGCTCTGTCTCTCTTCGGTCAAGTTTCCCTCCTTTTTTTGGCTTGAGTGAGCCGCTTTCAGTGGGGCGCATGAGTGTGACGTACGCATAGACGGGAAGCAAACAGAGACCTTTCAAGACTAAAGAACGAAGGAAATCAAATTAGGTTTTTGCATCCCCCCCCCCCCCCAAAAAAAAAAGAAAAGAAAAGAAAAGAATGGTACAAATTGTGTCCTGGGAGAGATTTTTTTTTCCCAGGACAGCTGGTGAAAAAAAGAGATTAATGCCAGTTCCTTTGCCTCCTGTCCTTATTGACTGGACAAACTGATGAATCCAGGTGTGTCCGGTCATTGTCCCTGTGGTTAATGAGGTCATGCACACCTGGAATAATCAAATCATCCAATGATGAAAGACAGGTAACAAAGGAGCTGGCCTAAGCTAGGAAGTAACAGAGTTGTGCATAAGGCCCATTCTGGGAAAAACGGGAAAATGGCAACTTCCTTTTTTTTCTTTTTTTTTTTTTTTTAAGAATGACCATTAAGGAAGAAAGTCCCCTACCATCCGACAAAATACCCATCACTACACACTACGTATGTGGAAAACCTAGCAACTGAAAAAAATTTAAAGGGATACATCACCCACAGAATGATGTGTCTTCATTTTCTACTCACCCTCATGCTGAGCACGACTCTGAAGCACTTTCTTAATATCTCAAATGCAGCCGAAGATCCGTTTTGTTTTTTTTCCCCATTATCTGCCAACTTTCGTATACTGTGACCCATACAGTAGTGACCGGTGCTCGAAACAAAACGGTCCATAAAAGTCCACAAAAACTTGTCAATATTCCTCCATACTGCTCGTCCAATGTAATCCAAGTGTCCTGAGTGGGTAGCGTCCAGAATTTACTCGAAACGATCTCATTTAGTTTATTTTTAAAGCCTAAACAGTAGAACATCGCACTTCCAAGATGCACGTCTGTGTGAGTTAGCGAGACTACTGAAGCTGTAGCAGACCAAACCTGACGAGATTGTCCGTTCTTTCTTTCTTTTTCTTTCTTTCTTTCTTTCTTTTTCTCTTTCTTTCTTTCTTTCTTTCTTTTTTTCTTTCTTTTAATAGCCACAGAGTAGGCACCGTAGGCACTGATAGCCGCGGCTTCCGTAGTGTCGCGAACGCCCGGAAAAGCTGCTTTGAGTTGGTTCAACTAACTCTGAGAATCATTACCCAGAGTTGGGGACTTTGGCGTTTTCTTTGTGTCAATTGTCAAGCGAGCAATACAACATCTCCACACGCGTACATTTCTCTCACACATTCCAGATTTATCTGCACGCACAAATTATTTAGGGTCGCTCGTGCAGGTTTACCTGAAAAAGAATATACTGTATGTGGATAAAAGTAGATCAATTAAAATCTTTATTGTATTTAGATTCAGTCAATCTGGGGAATCACATAGAGAAAAATAAAAATTTCAGTAGGTTTAAAGACATCTTTTAAAAGGTAATGTATTGTACTACCAGACCTGATCTCAGATAAAGACCTGCCTTTTTCATCTGCCTTTTAATTCGAACTCACTTAATTCATTTAAATTTTATTTATGTTGCATACACTGTGCTCCCCCAGTAGCCTGTTCTGATTTTCTAAGTTTGTTTTTATAGCTTTATAAGTTTTAATTACTTTGCTCTTTTATTTTCCATCTCTTTAACTCTGCATTATATAGACTGATATATTTGTTTAGTTATCTCTTTGTCTATTGCCCTTACTGTAAAGCACTTGGTTAAAGGGCTTTATATTTAAACCTGACCTGATTTTGATGTTGCATGCCACAGAAACCTTAGTGTATGTCAGTGTTTTTACATCTTTATGCAGAAATAGCTTCACAAAATTTCATAAAAACCTCTCTGTACTGTACTGGAAGCTCTCGTAAAGTGTTTTCACTTTACTTTTTGCACATGAAAACAAGCAAAATGACATACACACTAATTATTTTTTCATTTTTGGCGGCAGCAAAAAATTCATCATTCTTTATCAGTTTCAAATTGATTGAATTTGAATACCTTAAAGGCTGTAAAGCAGTAGAAATATGGAAATTTAATCAGCATAGATAAGGACATAAAAGAAGCTTATGTTCAATGGAGAATCTATCCAAAAAAGCTTGTTAAAAGAAAAAGCTGAAAGATTTAGAAGGCTTTACATTTTTAGAGAATAGCAAAATGTGAAATGAAAAAAACCTGTCATCAGTGAACATGCTCGAAGGCTGGGAGCAAATAGTGCTGAGCAAGCATAATTCTTTCCTACATTTTCCCAAGAACAGAGCAGATTTACCTTCCCACTCACTCAGCAACCTCTGCCGTGTAATCCTTTCGTATTTAGTCTTATTTTTTCATGTGGACATTTTCTAAAGCAGATATCCAAAACAACATTATTAAACTTATTTCCTGCAGATGCCAGCCAGAGTAATGGGATTTTCTTCAGTTAAGTCGTGTTTCTGTTGAGTCCCGCGGAGGAGCCGATCAATGTCTGGATCCATTCTCGCTTCCATTACTCTCGTTTGTCCCAGTAAGTCGGCCAGCAGAGCAGGACCGGAGAGGAACAGGAACAGAGTGCTGAAAGTCTGAGGAAATAGCAAAAGTAGAGCCTAGAAATGCATGTATGTCACAGTCCTGAGAATTGTCTGATAAACATGTAAAAAATCATCAGCGGGGGGTATTTCCACCAGGGGCTTTGTTTTTATTCTTTCAATTAACAAAATATTAGTTGTGTTGCAGCTTTTGATCATAATTTGACTTTTTAATGTAGAAGTTATCTATATTCAATGAGTTATCTATAAACTTGCAGAGAGTCCTGCCCACTGCGTTGCAGATCAAAAGTTGCTAATCAACATATATACAGTTAAAGGGATACTGTGTAGCTTTTGACCCAAATATTACAATTTTTTATGATATTATGAATAATGTGAGTAATAAAAGATGATTCCTGGGGTCACTATATACAGCACTTGATGCATCTCGGTGCTCTGATGGGGCTTTCATCCTCAAAAACCAGACATTGTAACTTAAAGGAGCAGATCCATGTCTCATTGGATCATGCAGTAAAATATTTTTTAATTCTCACAAGATTTCGTAACAGAACGAGGAGATATCGCAAGATTTCGTTAGTCAAATAGATTGATGCTATGTTTTAAAATTTCAAAATATCAGCATATCAAAATATCGCAAAATTTTTGTAAATTCTTGCCAGATTTCGTAACAGAATGATGAAATATCGCAAGATTTCATTGGTAAAATAGATTGATACCACATTTTTGAATGTCAATATGATATCAGCATATCAAAATATCACAACATTTTTTTAATTTCTTGCCAGATTTCATAACAGAACAATGAAATATCGCGAGTCTTTATTAGTAAAATAGATTGATACCACGTTTTCGAATGTCAATTTGATGTTAGCATATCAAAATATCGCACAATTTTTGTAAATTCTTGCCAGATTTTTGAAACAGAACGATGAAATATCACAAGATTTCATTAGTAAAATAGATTGATACCGCTTTTTCAATGTCAATATATCAGCATATCAAAATATCGCAAAATTTTTGTAAATTCTCACCAGATTTCGTAACAGAATGATGAAATATTGCTAGATTTCATTAGTAAAATAGATTTATACCGCTTCTTGAATGTCAATATGATATCAGCATATCAAAATATCGCAAAATTTTTGTAAATTCTCACCAGATTTCGTAACAGAATGATGAAATATCGCTAGATTTCATTAGTAAAATAGATTTATACCGCTTCTTGAATGTCAATATGATATCAGCATATCAAAATATCGCAAATTTTTTGTGAATTCTTGCGAGTTTTTATAACAGAACGATGAAATACCACAAGATTTCATGAGTGAAATAGATAATACAGCGTTTTTAAAAGTCAATATGATATTAGCATATGAAAATATCACGATATTTCATTCATTCATTCATTCATCATTCATTTTCTGTACCGCTTATCCAGTTCAGGGTCGCGGGGGTTGCTGGAGCCTATCCCAGCTGTTATCAGGCGAGAGGCGGGGTCCACCCTGGACAGGTTGCCAGTCTGTCGCAGCACGATATTTCAGTGTATCGATATTTTTTCCCACCCATAAGTTTTAAAGTCTGTAAAAAAGCAGTTTTTGAATAAGAAGTTTTGGGGTTTTTAAATAAGACTTTAGAAAGAGTGGCCGATCGGTTAAATATCAGTGGTATGGCTGATGTCAGACACTCAGTTTTGAGGCTGATATAAGCTGATATCGATAGGGGGCCGATTATATCGTGCATCCCTACTTCTAACAAAAACCGGCACAGTTTTTTTAAAGTAAGCCTACTAATGAGCAAATGATGATGGCTTAACAAAAGGCTTTGCCCCCCTCTCCCAAATGCAGTGCATTTTTTCATGTGGCTCATGGTAAATGTTTGTGTGCATGTGGTAGCGGTGACGGGATGGGGGGGTGACATTATAATTGCCAATGAAAAGGGGGCCCTGCAGAAAAAGTCCAGCTGTGTTTAATATTAATAAAACTGATTGGACTTGATTGAGAAAGACACACACCTGTCTATATAAGATCTTCCAGCTCACAGTGCATGTCAGAGCAGATGAGGATCATGAGGTGGAAGGAACTGTCCAAGGAGCTCAGAGACAGAATTGTGGCGAGACACAGATCTGGACAAGGTTACGGAAGAATTTCTGCAGATGAATGTGGCCAATTACAGAGAGATCTTGGAGAAAAAACCTCTTCCAGATGCTCAGGACCTCAGACTGGGCTGAAAATTCACCTTCCAACAAGACAATGACCCTCAGCACACAGCTAAAATAACAAAGGAGTGGCTTCAGAACAACTCTGGGACCATTCTGGACCGGCCCAGTCAGAGCTCTGATTTAAACCCAATCTCTGGAGAGACCTGACAATGGCTGTCCACCACCGTTCACCATCCAACCTGACAGAACTGGAGAGGATCTGCAAGGAAGAATGCAGAAGATCCCAAATCCAGGTGTGGAACACTTGTTGCATCAGAAGACTCGTGGCTGTACGAGCTCAAAAGCTGCTTCTTCTCAGCACTGAGCAAAGTACTGAATACTTATGACCATGTGATATTTCAGTTTTTCATTTCTAATAAAATTTGCAAAACATTTCTACATTTCAGTTTTTTTCTGTCAAGATGTGGTGCCGAGTGTACATTAATGAGAAATAATGATTTTTTATTTTTATTTTGGCAAATGGCTGCAATAAAACAAAGAGTGAAAAGTTTAAAGGGGTCTGACTTTCTGTACCCACTGTATATCATCAACCACGGAGCAAGCTGGGATTGTGTGCAAACAGGCCACAGATGAGTGTTAGTCCAAATACATCTCTTTTCCAGGAAGCACTGAGGCTCTGTGCCTGGTCAACCTGACCCATTCAGCTCGCATTAAAAGCCCACTCAGACAACCAGGAGATGCAGGACCACAAAATTGTTGCAACGTACCATCAGCATCATATTTTCTACTCACAGACAAGCTGAACACGTGAGCTTGTATTTTAATTTAATCCAAATATCACCTGGCTTATTGTAAACCAATTAAATGTTGACAGACAAGTGTTTAATACATCTGTGGATCACAAAATGCACAAGAAAAACATAGAAAAATATAATGTAATTTGTGCATCTACTCGATAGAAATGTACTGTGTAGTGTCTGAGACAACATAGAGGGATATAAACATGTCTCCTCTCATGGTCACTCAGCGGACGAAGCCATTACAGTTTATTCCACTATGAAATGTGTCCTGGTCTGTCCATTGACGGCTCTATATGACCTCCCCTGACCATAATAAATAGCCCATCAACTTCCTTTGCCGTGATTCTTTTAATGCCCCCACCAACCCCCTTCTCACCCCCTTCCATCCCCCCACCCCCACCCACCACCTCCAATCTAGACAGCAGCTCAAGCTACGATTACAATCGCACTTACACACATATAACTCCTATAGAAACTAAAAGTCAGTGGAAGGTGAAATAACTTGTTTGGGAACGCGCTTCAACATAAACACAAGGTGGGTGCATTTGTGTGTGGGGGGGGGGTGGAGGGGTGGGTGGGTAGGGGGCTTTAAAGTGATGGGCATACATTGGTTTGGTGGGAGACAGAGGCTATCAGGGGAAATTTATTTGGGTTGAGGCTGAAGCTGCTGCTTGTACGCAGGCTTTATTGGTATTTTTGTGGAAGGTATATGTTTAGCTGCTTACTGAGATAGAGGTTTTCTTTTGGTGATGAGTGTAGCAACACAGAGATACGACTGAGCAAAGAATGAAAAGGATTAGAGAATAATTATATAGGATGTTAATATCTTAACATCAGTTTGTAAACCTGTCACAGAAAGACACACCAATTTTGCTTTTCATGATGTATGAGGTTTTTTTTTGTTTGTTTGTTTGTTTTTGTTGTTTTTTTCCCAAATCTTTTTAAATACAGAGGATGGATAAATAAGTTTATTTTCACACACGAGTTGGGGTACTCATAAACACAAGGACAGACACAGTGTAGGACATCTGAGGGTTCATTCCTCACGGGGAGTGCAGTCATCTTGGAGAACAGAGTTCAGTCCCAGACTGTGGAGTAATGGCATCACCACTGGCTGCAGAATCTCATCTCCATATCTCTCTGCATTTAGATTGTCTCCAATGATTAACCTTTTTTTTCCAGTGAGGAAGATGGAGCCCCACATCATCACACTGCCTCCGCCAGAAACTATTATGCTATCGATAAGCAATCAGCATCATGTTAGGGCTGGGCGGTGTGGCAAATTTTTCATATCACAGGGTTTTTTTAGGAATCCTATACCGGTTTTAGGGTATTTGACATTATATATATATGTACTGTGCACACATTAGGGCTGGACGATAACTCAATATTGATATATATCGATCAGTAGAGGTTTTTTCAATAGAAAAAAAAGAGGGTCAATAAAAGTTCGATATAGAAACACAGTTTTCCACTGTAGCCGATCGGGTAGCATGATACTATAGTCACTACTTCCGCCAAACCAATCACAAATGCAGACCCAGGCAAAGGCTGAACTGGAATTCAGTGTTAGTGTGATCTTTATTATAAGCAAAAGCTTAAAGGGGAAGTTTTTTTTTTTTTTTCAATCTAGACCTGTTTTCTAGCATGAAATATGTTCATTTACTCACCCAGACAGTTTTGGTGCAACTTGAATTCCTTCGGGAGAGTTTAGATCCACTTCAGATCAGCGAATGTCCAATATATGGACAAATCACCACAAAAAGGCCGCTTCGAGCTCACAGGGGGTCCTACAAATGTTTCGTAACAAAACATTGGTGAAATGAAGCAGTTTGTGGCAGATAATGCTTTATTTAGAGGTAGGGATGTAACGATATTGTCGATATCGCGATATCGCCGGAGGTAAACTGCCGCGATATCGTCGTGGTCTTGTCACGGTATGAAACAGCGTTTCTCTTGAGACAAAAATAATAGTTTTCAGTCCGCTCTATGCATAGTGTAACGAACTAAACTACATAGACCATGATCCTTTGCTGCCAGTACGCTCTTTTGAGCCAATGGGAGCACACGTAGCCCCCACGCACAGGAAAAACAAGGTGAAAGGCGGTCAGGTGAATACAGCATGGACATACACGGGGATGGAAACAGCTGTTATTCTCCACGAGAAGCGAGAACTTTGTTCCTGTTCTGGAGGCCGCAGGAACAAGAAAGTTTGTTTTGACTTGGTGAGTTTATATTTAATGACGAACTTGGTCCGGGGGGGCTGCGCATGCGGTGATGTCCGTGTATTAAACGCCTCGCGGTGCTGTACACATTTTGGTATTTTTTCACCTCCTCGATCAGCTGTTCATCAAAACTCTCCGTTTAACCTGCAGCAGCGGATGCAGAAGAACATCTGATCAGCTGATTGTCGACATCACGGTGCTGGTATTAGGACTTTTCCTGCTGCAACACACCTGACTTCAATCAATGGGTAATTAGCAGACTTGTGCAGCCGAGCTCTGGACATCAGGTGGTGTGTTGAAGCAGGGAAGCCCTGAAGACCTGCAGGATGCCGGCCCTCGAGGACCGGAGTTGCCTCCCCCTGGTGTAGAAGTTCAGACATATGACTGACCACTGACAGACAGGCGGACTTACTTATTTTAGATTTACTGAATACTAAAGACGAGGCAGTTTCTTTGTGCCTGGGTCTTTTTTTTTACTTAGTAAATAGGCTGATTTATTGCCTGGTTGAGTTTATTTAATCTAGTACCTGAGCTGTCTTCTCAATAAATATGTTGGATTTTTACTTGAATATCAGCTTCAGCAAAAGTTTTTCAGGCAGGTCAAAATGTCATAACCTTGAATTTGACGATATACCATCATTATTGTTATCGCGAGCCTCCCCACAATATCGACATAAATATCGTATCGTGAGGTTCATATAGAGATAATATCGTACCGTAAGATGTGGATATCGTTACATCCCTATTTAGAGGCTGTGCAAGGTTGTCCGCATCACTTCCATTATATTGGACATACGCTGCTCTGGAGTGGATCTAAACATCACCCGAAGGAATTCAAAATACACCAAAACTGTCTGGGTGAGTAAATGAACGTATATCATGCTAGAAAATAGGTCTAGGTTGAAAAAAAATGAACTTTCCCTTTAAATGACCAGGGCTGCACCTAAAATGGCTTTTAATTTGATAATGGCTTTTTTTTTTTTTTTTTGATAAATATCGATATCGATCGATACAGATTTTTTTTTTATCGATAATCTTTTTTTCTATATTGTCCAGCCCTAGCACACATAAACACAACAGCGTTATAGTCCCTCAGGTAACATGGCAAAATTTTCCCTTTTGCATTACTGCGCAATACTTTTGCATGCCCTGCAATAAGGGTGCAGGTAAGTTTTAAGGTGTACAGTAAGCTCTGGAGTAACAGCTGCTGCAAGTTTAAATGTTAAATACTATCTTTTCTTTCCTCCACATGCTCTTACAATTGCCTGATGTGTAGAATGAGCTGATCTTTCTTCACTGCGGTCGTCTCGAATATTGCTTCTGAATGCTCAATGCAAGAGTTTCGGGTACGAAGCCTCAAGGAGGCCCTTGTGGTGGAGTCGAGCTGCGTGTTCTTGTTCGTCTGGCTGCACCGGTGTCGTAGTCCGCCACCGCAGGTCTGCACATGTTGAGGCAACACTGACGACTGCTGCTAAAAGATGGAGGCAGGTGCCTCTCAAACCCCGACTCAGACTTCAGTAAGACAAAGAAGAAAAGTTTTGTTTTGTGAGACGAAGAGAACCAAACTGGAGTCTGACTGGTCCCCACGGCAGGGGGGCGTTTTTCAGCACAACACCGGCACCGGAGTAAGACGGGAGAAAACAACCGAGCAGCTTTTTTCTTTCTGTTTTTTGTAATTGGAGGGAGCTCTGATCCAGTCTGGGAATAAAACGGGACCCACAGTTGGCTTTCTTCTTACTAACGAGGTAAATGTGATGTATGACGGAAATAAGGATGCATAATATTGCAATGCTAAGTTTTTAGCATGGAAATGTAGAAATATGACTGTTCCTGGGGAAGAGATACACTCTAGCCACTTGATAAATTTAGTTGATACAGTAATTTTATAAGGTAATCGTGGTCTCAGCCTGTGAATTTAGATATTTGAACTACAAGCCAGCGTTAGCCTGTTGCTACTGTTAGCATGCAGTTTGTCAGTTTACTCAACGATCAAACCATAAACAACTTGCAGATTTAAAACTTTATGACTTCAGTAGACATCGTGACTCAAACTCTGGGCTCAGACTGAGTGTAATGTGGATTAAATTGAAGATCAACACAGTTGAAGTTGCTCATGCACGTGTGCACGACTTCCACTTGTCGCCAGACGGGGCAAACATCTGGAAAAAAGCTGGAACTTGCGCTGAACTACTTTAAGAAGTGAAATGGGCCAGCTTTCCAGCAGTTTATTATTTATTGCCAAGAAGCAACTGTAAAGGCATCTTATTCAATGCAGTTTTATTGGCTTCATGAAATTATATCCTCGTTAATTCTGACAAATATAAGAAAATTGTAACTAACCTGCCTCCTAGCTACTTCATATATAACAATGGGAAAGTGATGAGAACCTGAAAGTAGGATGTAACAGAGTAGTTTCTTTCACCAGCCCTGTCAGTACTTCAGCTTATCCACAGAAGTATAAAGGAGACAAGAAAAACAGGAGCAGCTTGGAGTCATTTCCATTCCTTATGTAAATCTCTTTGAGATACACTCTGTGAATGCACCCTAAGGCTTTATCTCCTCTCCTGCTTCTGTCATTATTGTATTTATTTTTCCATCATCTATTATTGGTTCAGTTTCTGTACTCCCTTTTTATGATCTTATTTTTCCTCCCCCTCCTTTTTTCCTACCTTTTATAAGTATTCATTGTAACCTCATTTCATTATAGCTGATGTAATATGTTCCTGAATAGGTGGCGAGCATCTGCTATTACTCTCCTATTCCTTTTATTAACTTTAAAACATACAAAGGAGGAGATAAATAAATTGAAACAGGAAGATTTTATCCTCGTTTTTATTTCAGCAGTGCACACATCAGAGAAAATATCACTTTTTTTTTGCTTTTTTTATACTTTCTTTTATATAAATACGAGTTCACCCAGCCATCCCTCCCCATTCTGTTTGAATCAGGCTGACCTGTCTGCTTCAGCCAAGGACGCTCTGGTGACATGATGGAGAGCCTGGCTGAAAACATTTAGGTGGCTCCATTACTCCCCTTCCTAGGCTGGAGTGTGTGTGTAAAGCTATACTATGAAGTGATTAACAGAAGCTGGGTTATCAGAGCAGGACAGAATAAAGGGTAAGAGAGCAGAGGAGGGAGGGGGGAGTGCAGAAAGAGAGACCAGGATGGTCTGCACCATATAGTAAGTGTGTGTGTGGTAGTGCAGTATTAAATCCCCCCTCAAACAAGTCTGTCACTCAGTCTCTCCATTTCTTATTTCAACGCATTGAGGCTCTTAAATAACAAACGGATGTGAAGAAGAACCAGCCCTGTGAAAAACTGTCTTCTCTTAGCCCGTATCTGAAAAGCAAACTTGTTCTTGAAAATCTGTTTAAAGGACTCCAAGCTGCTGGACAGGATGCACAATCTGTGCTGGTACAAGAAGGAATAGCTTGCCAACGCAGAAGGGTGTAGTAGACCTTAACTCATGCAATTAAGAAAAACAGAAAACAGCATAAATCAAAAGAAGAAAAAAAAAAGGGCAACATTTTGCTTATTTCCATTCATGTCAATCAGATCAGGGGTCTCATTTATAAAACTGTGCGTGGGATCTTTACTAAAAGTGCACGTACGTCCTAAACCAAAAGTTTGCATACGCCAAAAAATATTCCGATTTATAAAACCGTGCATACGCACAGATTCAAGCAATTTCCCCTTTATAAATCACACTCTTCCTGGAAGTTTGCGCAGGTGAATTTGGCTCATATTCCACCCCCTACACGCCCACTTTCAACCATAAATGGTCAATGTAAAGTACCTGATGGATATTTCTGCATAAAAATGAGCCAGCTGATCTGAGGCATTTAAAGCTTAATCGTAGCAACTGAAAAGACAATAAAACATGAAGTGGAGACTGAAGTGGAGGTGTTTGTTGGTGAGGTGCTCAATTTTTTATATGGCCAGTGGTCACGTTAGCGGCATAGCCAGGAATTGATTTCTAGGTGAGCCTACTGTAATTAGGGTGGGCCTTGATTACATATGTGGTCTTCTAAGAGGAGCTTTCCATTAAACGGTACCATCATTGCATCGACGCACACACACTGAAGGGATCACATATACTCTTAACGCATGATGCAGAACCAAACAAAGGAGCCACAAAGCATGATGGGCAATATGCGACAAAGCTGCAACAAAACAGTGACGAAGCTGTGATGAAGCTGCGATGAAATGGTGACGAAATGGCGACGTAGCGGTGACGAAACGGCGACGTCGCAGTGACAAAACAGCTACAAAGCGGCGATGAAACAGCAACAAAGCTGTGCTGAAACTGCAATGAAACAGCAACGAAATGGTGATGAAACAGTGACAGAGCGCAACAAAGTTGCAACAAATTTGTGACGAAACGGTGAGGAAACTGCGAAGAGCGGGAACAAAGCAGGGACAAAGCACCATCAAAGCGGCGTTGAAGCCGGAAGGAAAAACCATCATCGTCGAAACGGCAATGAAACGGCAACGTAGTGGAGATAAAGCAAAGATGAAGCGGCGACGAGAGGGAGGAAAAATCATTTTTCAGGATAACTCAAGCTTTTCCAGGACATTTTACTCTTTTTCTTATTTTCCATGTGTTTTCTACGGAAGAGGTTGGGCCACTAGAGAAAAAAGAAAATCTGAGAAAAGAAATTGCTTACTCAATTTGATTTAATCTAGAATTTGAGAAAAAGTCAGAAGAAAAAAATTTGCTTAATAGAATCTGGAAAAAGAAATGCGGAGGAAAAAAAAGAATCGTTTGGAAAAAGCAGAATTTGAGATTAAGAAATTCTGCTTTTAGAATGAAAAAGTAGAATTTGCTTTAATAGACGCTTTTAGAATTTGACTTAATTAGAATTGAGAAAAAGTAAATTTGAGAAAAGTAGTTTGCATTAGAATTGAGAAAAAGTAGAATTGGGAAATGAAAAAAAAAGAAATTACTGTGGAAAAAAGTAGAATTTGAGTTAAGTAGAATTGCTAGAATCTGAGTTAAAGTAGAATTGAGAAAAAAGTAGAATTTGAGATTAAAGAGAATCTGAGAAGAATTTGAGATTAAAGTCAGAATTCTGCCTAGAATTTGAGATTAAAGTCAAATTCTGCCCAGAACTGAGATTAAAGCAGAACTCTGAGATTAAAGTCAGAATTCGCCTAGAATTTTCTAGTGGCCCTAATCCTCTCCGTAGTTTTCCATGACTGGAAAAGTGTTCAATCATTTTCCAGGTTTTCCAGGACGTGTGGGAACCCTGTGTAAAATGTAAATGTTTCAATAACTTGTCATGTGTGTGGTCTTGGTCTAATGATGTCTAAATGTGACCAGCTGTCACTGAGCCAGAACATTTTTTTATTTTATATTTTTTTAAATTGCCTTCACGGAGAACAGCTCGTCATGTTATATTTACTTAAACATTAAGAACTTGCACATTGAATCTAAAAGTTGGAAGTCAGATTAATTTCACCTGTAAAGGTTAGAGTGCATTTTTAAAGTTGATCCTCAGTTTCTCAGAGAGAAACTCAGAGTTGCTCAGTTCAGAGTTAACCCAGAGTTTCTTTTTAGAGTCAGAGTTTGTTAACCTCCTACCTGCCAGTTTCTGGCAGCACACATGAGTTCACCCTGTGACACTTAGATGCAGCCGTCAACTCAAACTCCACAAAACAGTTAACATACAGGCCATAATAAACAGTGGCCTCATGATCAAAATAGTACATTGTGTTGGCAAAAGGCTCTAACTATGCCAAAACATTTAAAATATGCAACAAAAGCAAATTTTGCCTTCAAACAGCTCAATTTGCAAACAAGTATATGAACTCTTTCAATCACTCATTACACAGCAGACAACAAAATACAAAATACAGCCCTCAGTGTGAATCAGTGCTCCACTGCTCATAGTTGCTTATTCCCAGAGCCATTTGTTGTCTTTCTACAAAAGCAGTGTCAAATTTGCCTTCTTACAAATAATTACATCCAAAATCAGAAATACTTGTATGCATTTTTTTAATTCCATGACATTTTCAAACTGAAAAAACCTGCTGAAAACTGAAAAAGAGAATTACAGAACTGAATTACAGAAAATGCATGTAAACAAAAATACAACCCATTATTTCTGTAATAATCAGTCTCTTCTGTCTTGAAGATGGGGCAACATGGCCTCATCCACATCACATTCAATATCCTCTCTTGTAATGCACAAAAGGAAGAATCTTCTTGTGTGCCTTATCCAAGCTTGACATTCCTCTGCACCTATTTTTGGGGCAGCAGCAGTCATTGCATTCAGTAAAGTATATCACTGAAGATATTTCTGTGTCTGCTGTACAGCAACATTACATGTTCTCCTGTCAAAACCTTCTAACAATGGATGCAACAGTTTCTATTCAGAACAGGTTGGACTTGCCGAGCCCCTCTGTGAGAAAGGCCATGACTGACGATGTGATCAGGAACAGTTGCCCGAATTTTTTCTGAAATTTTAGCCCTTCCAACTACACCTCCACCTCAAACTCGGACTCTTCTTCCTCTGACCCTTCTACCCCCTTCTCTCACTCTCATCTGCCTTCCTCCATCCATTTTGACAAAGAACAACACAGATGTGGCACCTTTTAAGGTGTGCAGAATGAAATGATGATAATGTTGAAAACTGAGTGGATCCCAGTTTGTTTAAGCAAATCCAAGCAATCAAAAACTGTAAAATGGCTAACATGGAGAAGGCTAAAACTTATTAAAATGTCACTAAGCAGTAAATGAATTAAAAACCACAGTACCACCTGCAGGTATAAGCCCAGGGCTCTAAAAAGCCTAAAGGGCCTTTAAAACAGGGGAGCAGAGTAAAACCATCAGTTTGTTAAAAAAAAAAAAAAAGCTGGACAATCCTTTAAAAGTCTTTGAAAGGCTCCTTTAAAAAAAGAAAGTAAAAAAAAGTCTAGCTCAGTTTTTGTATCTAACTTGCTCCTGCACGCTACAGCTTACATTGTCAGCCACTGCGTCCCTCGGTCCTGGCTGCTGATTGGTCCCCCAGCTCTCAGCTTACGGTGGTAGCTTCTAGGGCATTGACTTTTGCCCAGAAATCAAATTTGAAGTTCGTCTGTTTTTTTCATATCAGTGTTTGAATATATTCAAACATTTATTAATCATAATTTAACCATCAAATTTGTACTGGCATCGAACTGGAGTTGTACATGTTTTAGCCAGCAGAGGGCAGTGTAGCTGTATCAAAGTCAACGTGCATGAAAGGCTTTTCCAAGTATTTGAGTGTGTTAAAATTGTTATAGAGCAAAAAACATATTTAGTGTTGTAGTGAAGATGTAATGAGCAGAATATAACAGAAGATGCTGTTACAACACAGTTAATGTTCTATCGGTCGTGATTCTAAACTTCATCAGACGTGAGAGATACAGACGATCACTTCCAGTTCAGAACTGTCACATTACATCTGGACAAATCGGCATTTCATCAAGCTGTTTTTGTAAGACCTGCCGCACATCATTGTGGACGATGCCCACCGGATTTATCAAAAACACACAGCGACGCCTGCCAGCTAGCGGGTGAAGCAATTTAAGCTGTATAACTAACTTCATTGACGGTTAATAAGGCAAGTGTTTAGCTAACAGCACGAGCTCGAAGGCAGCACCATCAGAGGACAGTGACACAGATCTATTGATATGTTAGTCTGATTAAGACACCGTGCAGTAAGAACGAATATTAAGGTCACATTTTAACACAGTAATGTATTTGTACTGATCCTTAAGATAAATGATTGCTACTTATATTATTTTCTTAGGTTAGCACTAGCTGGATTTGCTAAAACGACTTATCTTTCTTAATTTCCGACGACACAAGCATGAACTGCTTCTCCAGTTTCCATCTTCTCCGGTCTGGCTGTACGTTCCCAAACACAGTCTTCTCTCAGCAAGAGAATAGCTGTTATAATGAACTAAAACCAGAACGGTGCCGGGTTTAAGCTCCGTCCTCCTCCCTCACTCGGCTCTCTGACATCCTGGACTGTAACGTGTGGACCTCGAGACATGGTGTGATGAGAGATGATGATTTCCCTTCTGATGTTTACAATCCATCTTCGCAGTTTATCATCCAAGAGAAATGCGTGAAAACTGACTGTAGGATTATATGTTGCTGACTAGGTCGACTCTTCACGCAGCTGAAACTTGTAAGATGGCTTTATGTCATCATACTACTGTTACATTAGCCTGCTCAGTGCTAAAAATGCTCTTACTTTCTGAACCGGAAGTTCTCTAGAAAGCACCACACATAAACCCTGTTGAAAATGTTTACATGCTAACATGTTTATAAAAAATAATACCCATAACAGGTTCAAATATAAAGGGCGGCCTAATGTTCGTTCGAACACCGTCTATTTTTTTGATGTTTGAATTATTGAATAACGAAGTTCAGAGTCAAAGCCCACAAAAGATCCCACAAAAACATCCAAAGAACTGCAGGCCTCACTTGCCTCAATTAAGGTCAGTGTTCATGACTCCACCATCAGAGAGAGACTGGGGGGCAAAAATGGCTGCATGGCAGAGTTCCAAGACCAAAACCACTGCTGAGCAAAAAGAACATAAAGGCTCGTCTCAGTTTAGCCAGAAAGCATCTTGATGATCCCCAAGACTTTTGGGAAAATACTCTGTGGACTGACGAGACAAAAGTGGAACTTTCTGGAAGGTGTAGGTCCCATTACATCTGGCGTAAAAGTAACACGGCATTTCAGAAAAGGAACATCATACCAACAGTAAAATATGGTGGTGGTAGTGTGATGGTCTGGGACTGTTTTGCTGGTTCAGGACCTGGAAGACTTGCTGTGGTAAATGGAACCATGAATTCTGCTTCTACCAAAAAATCCTGAAGGAGAATGTCCGGCCATCTGTTGGTGACCTCAAGCTGAAGCGCACTTGGGTTCTGCAGCAGAACAATGATCCAGAACACACCAGCAAGTCCACCTCTGAATGGCTTAAGAACAACAAAATGAAGACTTTGGAGTGGCCTAAGTCCCCACCTGAATCCCAATGACATGTTGTGGCATCAGAAGGGGGGCAAACACTTTTTCACACAACTGTATCTGTTCATCAGTCAGTTTCTCTGACACCATCAAACTACACTTGACACAGAGACATCCACGAACTAGGCAAGTAGAGCCTAAATCCGGCATAGAGAGGACGAGTGAATGTGGTGATGAAGGTGTGGAGGTGGATCAGTGAGTCAGAGGAGACTCTGTAGAAGGACAGAGAGCCAGCAGGACAGTCCACGTACACTGCTACTCTGTTAGAGACAGAGGAGGAGGGTGATGATGATGAGGAGATGAATGTTCTTCTGTTATTGTGACAGACAGAGTAACCTTCATCAGTGCATCTCAGACTCCAGGACTGATCATTCCATCCAAACAAACAGTCTCTGTTGTCTCCTTTCCTTCTGATTTCTCTGTAACTTGCTGATATGTAAACGTTTCCTCTCCACTCCACCTCCCAGTAGCAGCGACCAGTCAGAGCATTCCCACACAGCAGCTGAGGCCAGTCATCAAATCTGTCTGGGTGATCTGGATATGGCTGAAGCTCCTCCACATATGTCGCCTCCCTGTTGTTGTCAGACAGTTTGATGTTTCTGTTCACTGTGTTGATGTTGACTGTGAGAGGACAGGAATCTGATGGAGAACAAACACAATCCAGCTGCAGTTATTGATTATTGACTCTTTGATGATGTGACAGTGTGAAGATGGTTGAGTGTGATGACCTACACTTCCTCAGACCTGGTCTCAACCATTGTTCTCCAGCAGGCTCCACCCTGAAAGGAGGAGGGGTCAGAGCAGCATCAGGGTTCTTGCACCATTTTAAAAGTAAAATTTAATACTTTAAAGACTTTTTTAATACCTCACCAAATAATATTTAAGACCCCAAAATGTTGTAACAATTTCTTTTGAATACTTAACTTTTTGCCTCCTATAATGGAAATCAGGACTTTACATTTCCCATAGGTCATCGATTAGGGGCAATATTTAAACTATGCAAAAAGACTTGTTATGAGAGGGTGATGCGAGAGTGAAAAAAAAAAGGGGGGGGCATGCCAACATGAACATTACATGGCTCTCACACACACTTTGTTCTACACTGAGAAAGCTTCAGATTTATGAAGCCATGTGAACATTGACTTCTGTGAACGCTGACTCCTGGAAACCATCCCGATTTCACTTTCATCTTCAGCCATGAATGATGCAGACACTCCCCTAATAAGTCATTTCCAGAGAAAAGCTGATGCTGAAACTGAGACTTTCATCAGTTAAAGAGAGAAAATGAAAGATACTTTATTTACTGATCTCACTTCTGGAAGCAGAGTCAGAACAAAAAGTGATGAATGAAACCAATTAGAGAGCTCTCTCTGTAATCCAGAGAAAAGATTGGATTAGAAATGAGAGAAGAATAGCAACATCACAAAGGGACATCAGGAAGTCCAGCTCTATCTGCAGCAGATGGACACGCAGCCTGAATGTTGGCTCATATTGCCTCAAACAAAGATGACCATATATGTGCAGGTGCATCATGGGATGCTAGCTGTCTCTGAAGCAGCTGCAAGAAGCTCATGAAGCATCTATCATCTGGAGCAGAACATCCCAAGCATCTGTAAAAAGTCTTTCCTTAAAATCAGATGACGAAAGTCTTCAACATCAGATCAGCATCCTGACACACAGCTGTTCCACATGGCTCCACTTATTTCTACCAACCACGATGAAATCAGAGTCAGCTGGAAAAAGAAGGCGTCCTCCTCTGCTACCTCCTCTTCTCAGATCAGATCAGGGTGAGGGCTTCCACCTCCATCACTTTCATCACATATTTGCAGCTGGTTGAAGCAAACTTAGAATTGCTGCCATGGCACTCATGTATGATGTTGCTTAGAGCACTGCACCAACAGAAGAACACATGAAGGAAAGAATGTGGAGGGAATAACGTATCTCCTGCTTTATATGCACCTTAATATTGTATCTGTCTCATCTGAATTCATTTTCCGGGTGTGTTGCTGGGATTCAGCATCAGGAGCCTAAAATCAGCAGGAGCAACACTGAGCATCAGCATTCATTAGCATCTCTGCATCCACCATTTATGCTTCAATGTTCTCCTAGAGGGAGGGATGCAAGTCACAAAATGCACATTTCCAGCTGGAATCTGGTTTAGAAAGAAAACTTTACCTGACCAGGATCATCTGCATGCTTCTAGGAATATTTCTGCTAAGCTAGGCTAGCATGTCCTGGACCATCTCTGATCCAGGGTCAGAGGACCGGAAGATGTTTCCAGTAATGACACAATGTTCCTATAAAGGCATATGCCACTCCTTGGTTAAATTGAACCGAGAAGCTGATTTCACATCAAAGGACTGACTAGGCGGCATTCAATAGGGGAACTTGCTGCGGAAGTACCGGCCAATCACAGGCAGAGCACCGCGGATAGTAGCAACGGCAGCACGCATGCACAGTATCCGGTGGCAACCCTGTTTACGGAAGTTGGGGATGCTGTGCATGCGTGCTGCATTTGCTACCATCTGTGGTGCTTCACCTGTGATTGGCCTGTACTTCCGCAGCATATAGTTCCCCTATTGAATGCCACCTAGTCAGTCTTTTGGTGTGAAATCAGCTTCTCGGTTGTACTCGATCAGAATGTGCAGGTCACGAAATGTAATTGGAAAAATATTGAGTTAATTAGTACACTTTCGCCAAGTGGTGCTAGTTGGAACAGCCAGATTACAGCAGCTATGCTAAGCTAAGCTAAAGTCGGTGCTGCCAGGTTCAGAGAATGACTGAGTTGGTTAGGAAACGCTTCTGCCCACTTGTCCAACTCAGGGGAATTTGGGGGGAGGCTCAATTTCACACAGGATGGCATATACCTTTAAAGCACTACAGATGTTTGTGGGCCTTAAAGTGCCAATGACACCATTTTTTGCCATGTTTTGTAGACCAAAATGTTCCTCATGATCTATGTAACATACTGGCATGCCTGCATAAATGAGTTATTAGGAAACATCGCTACATTTCAGCACATCTGGCCAGACTGTGGCGCTGTTCGCTGCAACAGGACATGATGTTAGCGAAAGATACACTGCAGCTCACGTAATATGAAGTCAGTGCCTTCGTAGCAGCTTTTAAGTTACTTTTCCAGTTTTACAGATGGACAGTAACGGCTCAGCCTTCTGTTGTATTGTCTGTTAATGTTTAAAAGCTCGTTCGGACTGCGCTAGTTTATTGAAGTTTCCCACAGATCCTGATTTACACTTGAAGAGGATAAAGCAGGTTGCACTTGCTGGTTTAGCAGTGGTAGCCCTCCTGCACGTCGCTGCCGGTAAAGTTCCCCTGTCTGCAGCTTCTGTTTACTGGATCTTCAGCGTTTCACCAGCGTTTGTCAATCAGATCAATGATGTGCCGCTGTTAACAGATGTACTGCTCTTCGATTATAACAGGACTTCTCCGGCTGCTTCTAAAGATGCGTCCTTCTCTACGTCTTCATCTTAATAAATGGGAACTAGTTGAAATTCGGCTGGAACCATGTAAATTGTTCATTTCTCATCTCAATTTTATAATTAAGGCTCATTTTTAGCCCACAGCTACCGCAGGAAATGAGTGCCTTTGCATAGTCACTCCTAATTCAGTGTTGACCTGGTGCAGGTCTTGGCCCGCTTGGTGCAGGTCTAAGCAGCTCCTTAACAGTTATGGGTCTGTTCTTTACAGTTCTGAGTCTGCTCGGTGTGGGTCTTGCAGGCTGGAGCTGAACTGAGTGGACTAGGGGCTGGAAGAAGGATTTGGAGCTGTAGGGAGCTGACTTATAGTTCTAAGTCCAGTTCTAGCAAGTAAGGTCTGATGCCCCCATATGTCTCAGCATCATCACACTCCTCTGAACTGGCTAATAATCCCACCACACAAACCAGTTCCAAGCTTGTCATCTTTCATGTTTTCCACAGCTTCTACTCTGCATGTAAAACAATCAGCCGACTGCAGCTGCCTCTGTCGCTGACATCATGTCATGGAGAGGCTAATTGCTTACAGCTCTTAGCTGCGCCTCTTAAACATTGGATATTTACATGAATACAAGTCTGATTGACTTTAAATGAAGTCAAGGTCGTGTCATCAGCACTTTAAACTCTAAAGTCAGACTCATTTACAAGAACAGTTACATCTTTTCTGCAGATTCCTGAACTGAAGAACTGGGAGCTCCTGTAGCTTCTTACTGGTTTCCAGTCTGATATGACACTAGTTTGCTTTGCAAAACCACATCACACAGAGAGACTTGATAAGACAGACCGGAGATTCAGTCTGATAATTGTCAGCTTCAGCAATAATGGAAAACCTTGTTCCAGCAGCTTTTTGGTGGCTGCTGTCAATGTTTTTCCTCGTCTTCATCATGGTAATAAATGTCCATGTCCAGCTGTGTGTGAGCTGTGGTTTTATCACAGTGGTGTTCCACCCCACAGCCTTAGTGGGGAACACTAAGAAAACAGCCAAACTCTGTAGGAGGCTTTAACCTGGAGAGATGAAGCCAAACTGAAGACACTTTAGCCAACAGAGTTATCACTGTTGTTCCTGCAGATCTTCTCCCCCCACAAATATCTGCTGTTCCAGCTGTGAGCAAAGGAAAAAGGCTCCTACATGCATGACTGCTCATATTCCACTCATATCCAGCATGAAGCAAAGAGACAGAGCTGAATGCAGGATAGAGGAAATGTCTGCGGCTCTTCCTCCTCTATCAGACATGCTGTGGCACCAGCAGCCTCTCCATACCTGAGTTTGTGTGGATCCTTCAGTGCAGCCATCAGCAGCTTCACTCCTGTGTCTCCTGGATGGTTGTAGCTCAGGTCCAGCTCTCTCAGATGGGAGGGGTTGGAGGTCAGAGCTGAGGCCAGAGAATCACAGCCTTCCTCTGTGATCAGACAGCCTGACAGGCTGCAGAAAACACACACATGAAAACACACATGAAAAACCAATAAAAATGTTCAGAGAAACTGCTGATATTACTGGCTGTGTGTCTTCATTTGTTCCAAGTTTATGACGTCATGACTCAGTTTGGGACAAATGTCCCATATTCAGCTTCAAGCAGAGACACGAAGCATCTGGAACTTCAGCTGTCACATGCAGAAAACTGTGTGTAGATTCAGAACTAAAACAAAGACAGAAATGTGCATCTGCTTCTCTGTTATGGATCTCAGTCACAGTGAAGCTGCTTTCTGCTTAGCTGCTGCTTTTTATGCTGCTTTAGTCAAGCTGTCACACACTGATGTTTTAATCGTTTTCCAAAAGAATTAGCCTCTTTCTAGTTTGGAACAATAAATTCAGTTAAAGTTTGTGCAACTAATTATTTAAGAGAAAAGTTAGACTGAAACCATCATGTGGTTGCTATGGTTATCTGGCAGATGTCTGTTCATTGCTCCAGATTACTGAGAATGGAAAATGAATCTCTCTGGAACTTTGACACCATGCAGATGATGGACTTACAGCAACTTTAGAAAAAGAATCTACTCCAGAATACTACTCCCCAATATTTGTCCAGTGTTTTAGCACCTCCGCCAAGGAGGTTATGTTTTCGGTAGTGTTGGTTTGTCCATCTATCAGTCTGTTAGTCTGTCAACAACTTTACGGAAAATGTATTGGATGGATTGACCTGAAATCTTCACCAGCCGTGTGTCACGGCCCAAATACGAACCTATTCCATTTTGGCGGTGATCTGGGTCACCTTCTGGATCAGGAATGTTTTGAAGGATTCTTTTTCATTGTGAGATCAGCCATGTTGGAAAGGCTGTTGATGAGGCGTTAGAGCCCCCTTGTGGCAGAAGTGTGCAGCTGCGGGACTGAGCACATGATGTCAGGAAGCAGAAATTAAACTTGTGAGCAGCAGTGAGCACAAGGAGAGAAGACTGTTGGACAGACTTCTAGCAGGTGAAGATGGTGAACTGTGTGCGTCTGTGAAGAACTGGAAGTAACTAGTTGTATTTCTGCCTGAACAGGATGTTTATTTAGCCTTTAATGTTATTTAGTTGATTTGCTTATTCAGAAATGTTTCTCCATTCACCATGTGTCTTTTTATTATGCTATTAAGCTAGCTGACCTGTTACTGCCAGTTACTGTAACTGTTAGCCTTAACCACATAAGCATGTTTAGTCCTAACTATAAGGGATTTATTAGTAATATTTTAATACCTTGAATGTGTTTCTTTGCCGAACGAATGTTCCTCATGGCTTTGTATTTCTGTGTTTATAGACCACACTCACTTCCATCCAGGCATTCATCTTAACTAGCCTGAAATTCCTCACCTGTAAGCAGTACTCGAGTTGAGGGGGGATGGCATCCGCCCTGAAATAAAAACGATCAAAATCATCCCCCTTGTAGAACTGCCATCCCCCCATTCCACCCCCCCTTTTTGCAGTAAATCCTGGAAATATAACCAATACTCATATCACCGTTTCATTATTAGAAAATAGTACGAATGTTGAGTAAAATAAATAAAATCTGAGGGCGCAGGGGCACGTGCACATGCAATGACGCAACATGATTGGTTGATGCCTGACACCAGAGGGGGCAGCACAAGCCACAGCGAAGAGGGACTGCACACTGCAAAACGAGCGGCTGGACAACGCAATGTATTTAAAATATATGATATTTTGCAATGACTCAAGACTCAGAACCTCAATCATTACTTTTGATCAATCTATACAAAAGTCGCTAAACTCGTCACAAGTTGCACAATAACATCACAGCCAGAGTCCGAAATTAACACTCTCCAGGCGCCAAATGCGAGTTAGTTTTTTGGTGAGTAAATCTCAGAGGTCTATCTGCCACATGGCGAGTAAATGTTTATATCAAAGTAGCAATGTCTTTGAATCTTCATTTTGTTGGATTTCTTCTTTATGTTGCTCTACCATCTACATGTTTAATCGATGTGTCACAGGGTGAACAACTGGGTGCTGCCAGAGACTGGACTCTGCCCACTAGCTTGGTTTTTAGCATGCTTTTTAATGGTTTTTGTGTGGTTTTAACCCTGTTTTTATTCCCAAGCTAGTGGGAGCTTTTAACGAACTGATTGGCAGCACCTGGGGAGAAGGACTCCTCCCCTGACTTAATTGAAGGCTGAAAGGATAAAAGCCGGTGTGCGGACAACGGAGGAGGAGCGACTGAGAGCTGAAGGACTGAGGAGGACTGGGTCCAGGAGGCGCAGCCGGGGGAGGGCATGAGTCCCCCGGCTGGGGGACTTGAGGCAGCGGCGTGGTGACGGCGTGGCGAAGGCGACGGCGGAGACGTGGAAGAGTGGCCCGGGAGTCAGAGGGCGGTCGCGGACCCTACGAAGGAGGGCCTATGGCCAGAGGCGCAGCCGCCCGGAGGAGTGACTGCCCGGGCCCGGGAGCAGCGGTGGTGTCCCGGGGGAGCCTATGGCCAGGAGGGCGGCTGCCGGGAGGAGCAGCCACCATGGACCCGGGACAGAGCGGAGAGAGACGCCGAGAGAGACGCCGAGAGAGACTCCGGCCACTGCCACCCCTGCAAGCCCCTTTTTAGCCTTTTTTTTATCCTTTTCTTATTACTTTTTAGTTTAGTAGTTTTATTTGTTTTATTTCTTTAATAAAACGTTTAATTTTTTTAACCACCACCTGCTGGCGAGGCCTTTCTTTCCCCTCCTCCTGCAGTCGCCGGTATCGGCAAAGAACCACCCCCGTGACAGATGCGCATATTGACAAACACACACAAACGCACTTTCGTGGCATCAGCATGCCCCCCCCCCCCCCCCCCCCCCCACTCCCCACACTCCCCACTTCCAGATCAGGGAGTAGCTATGCTCCCACCAAGCTGTAATGCTGCAGGACTATCAGGACCAGGAGGCCAGATTTCATGGACTTGGTGTGAAAGCACCAAGTAGAGAACGAGGAGCCTGACCAGGAAGTTTCAAATTAATGATTTCAGAAATGACCAGTTTGCAAAATACAAATATGTTTTTCTTGTTTTTTTTTCAGTTTACATCCAGTATAATACTGTATTAACAGCCTAAAGATATGTGTGTAAAATGGTTTAAAATTTTGGCCGGTAGATTTTAAAGAGAATCTCCAATGAGTTTTTCCATCCTCCCTGAAACTTTTTTACAACTCGACTACTGCCTGTAAGCCTGTCGTTTGTTGCATTACTGTGCTGTTGTGAGAGTGTTCTAGTTATTGTCGTTGTTTGTTTTGTTTTTGAGGATCTACATGTTTTTGTTTAGTAAAATAGTGAAAATAAAAGAAAATGAGAAGACTTTCCATATTCTCTCAGGTTTAGGTTGCAGGACAGGTTACTTATGTTTCTGACGTCCAATAAGAGATGTCATATCAATTGACATTGTACAAACACCTTATACAGCTGTTCTATTGCTCACAAATGAAACTCAGTTTGATTAATCCTGACCTGAGAGTTTCCAGTTTGCAGTTCGGACTCTTCAGTCCACCAGACAACTGCTTCACTCCTGAATCCTGCAGGTCATTGTTACTCAGGTCCAGTTCTATCAGACTGGAGGACTGGGAGCTGAGGACCTTGGGCAAGGCTTCACAGCTTCTTTCTGAGAGACCGCACATGCCCAGCCTGAAGAGACAGAGAAACACAAATAACAATATATGTGATCAGAATGAATTAATAACTCTGGATCTAGACTGAAAGAGCATTTTGGAGGAAAATTGGCTTTATAACCTTGTTATTGTTTCTATGTGAAATTTGAAATTTATTAAATGGATATTCCCTTGAGATGCAGCATCTCGTTTTTAGGGGGGTCCATAACTGTGGTGGATTTTAATCCAACTTTAAAAGCTCTTTGGCAGCTTTCACTATTTTTGCAATACAGTATTTCAGACTTTATGCTGAGGCCTTTATGACTCTTTGGAATTACATTTACAGCAGAATTCAGGACACAAATTTATAAATACAATTTTCAGAAGCATAAAGCCTGCAGGACACATATGAAAAATATAATATTAACACCACACGAACACAACACACAATAACTTCCATCCATGAACATTAGGACCGCAGGTCCTTCATTCCCACTGCTGTCAGACTATATAATTCATCTGTGTAGCCAGCTATCTACACACAATAGTTTTTTTATATTTCATAGATATTTATTTCTTACTCCTCATTTGCACTTTTTTAAAAAATTTATTTACTTATGTATTTTATTCTTTTTCTTTGTACTTTCTTCGAATGTATGTAATCCCCTTCCTCTTATCTTTTGAAGAGCTGATGTATCAGTGAATTTCTCCAATGTGAGATAATAAAGTCTTATCTTATCTTATCTTATCTTATCTTATCTTATTAGTTGTCCATTATCCAAGTTTCTTGCCTATAAATTCTAACTTAATGTTTTTAACTTGATAGTTTAGTTTAACTGGACGCTTTAACTGGATAACTTATATTGTCCATGTTATCTGTTTCTATGTTTAGTCTGGTGGCACCAGGAAAGTCAACAGGAGGACAGGCTGAGCTTCTCTCAGACAAATTTGCTTCTTTATCTGCACTACTTATCTCTCTTTTGGTAAGTTTTTTGCTCTTGCTGTTTTTCTTCTATTTTTTGTGACAGACAGAAACGTCCCTTCATTTTGATAAACTGATCTCTTCAGTGTGTTCACATAAGACGCACATCTGCAGCAAGATGGGAGATGGAGGTGGGTCACTTTAGTGAGTTCTGCTCTGGCCACCCCGCCCCTCCACCAGTGGTACTTGTTCTTTGTGTTTCTGAGCTTCTCAGCGCATCGCTTTCTCCTCATCCCCATCTTCACTGTGGTGTTGCCAACCAGACCACCGTTGTCTATCATGAACCCTTCCCCATGTTGCCTGTTTACTACCATCAAATTTTGGCAGCCAACAACATCATCCTTGCTCGTTGAAGCAGCCTTCACTCATCTTTTTCCCTCAGCCTAAAGGATTGTGGACTAGCTGGACCCCATGGGCTTCATGCACAACTCCACTACTTCCTGAACTTAAGTCAGCTCCTTTGCCTCCTGTCTTTCATTACTGGACAAATTGATTAATCCAGGTGTGTCTGGCCACTGTCCTCGTGGTTACTAAGGTCAGGCACACCTGGATTAATCAAATCATCCAAGGCAGGGAGACAAAGGAGCTGGCTTAAGTTACTGTAGGAAGTAGTAGAGTTGTGCATAAAGCCCATTCTGTTTTACTCTCTCTGTTCACTCCTGCTGAAGCGCTTGCACTGGCTGAATTTGCTTTGGCATTCATCTGTTCCAGGAATGTATTCAGCTCCATCTTTCCAGACCATTGATATGAGCTTAATGATTACCAGTCCATTCTGAACTTGCTGCCCTGTTTTAACACCCAACACGTTCCCTCTAATCTGGCCTCTGCCGTCATGGCTGTTTTCCTGATCCATGTTGCTCCTCCTGCCATTGTGACTGTCTGGACAACGAAACGTCTACCGCACCTCTTCGTTCTATCATTCCCAAACCAATTGGTGTTCATTTCAGTTCTCTTACAGCCACCATTCAGTCCCTCCATGATGGTCCCTCCCTTTTCCCTCTTCCAGTCGTCTCATTTTCCGTTCTTCCCTCATCCCATGTCATTGACTGACATTTGCACCACATGTGACCCACAAGTGTTTGACTGAAGAGTCCAAACTCAACGCTTGCCAGTGCTGTAACCGGATACTTACAGTATATGGCCCTGGGTAGGCCCAACTATGTCTACTATCTTGGTGCTTGATGTGGACGCACACGTTTGTGTCCATAGTTGCTGCAGCATATGAGGGGTACAGGGCAGCAGAAACACACAATACTGGAGGTTTCCGCTAGTCACAGCGTACTTCATTTGCATTTCTGCAAACAGTTTATCTTAAACTGTTGCTAACTGTTGCAACATTAGTGTTTGTCATTGTGCAACAGGAAGGAAACATAAAATGCAGGTAGTTGTGGAAAAATACCAAGCAGTGCTCTTCAAAACAACTCGCCCGTGTATTTACCTCTGACCTCATGTTCACACTTCTACACATAAGCACCTCTAGCGTTCAAGTCAGTATTGCACTATGTTCATGTGGCACATTACCTCATACCGATGCGAGCGTACTCACACCAAAATGAACACTGCGAATGAATGGCAGCCATGATACATACATGCCAACAGCAAGTAAACCGGCCCTACAACAGCAGTTGTCTGTCCTATAAAAGCAGCAGCAGTATATTTCTACACATCCTGCTATATATGTACTTACACAGCTTTGTTTGAGGCTTTGACCACTGGCAGCAGCCTCAGAAGCACCTCCTCTGAAGGAGAGTATTTCTGCAGGTCAAACACCTCCAGATCTTCTGATGATGACAGTAAGATGAAGATCAGAGCTGACCACTGAGCAGGAGACAGTTTATCTGTGGAGAGACGTCCCGATCTCAGGGACTGTTGGATCTCCTCCACCAAAGAACCATCATTTAGTTCGTTCAGACAGTGGAACAGATTCATGCTTCTCTCTGCAGACACATTCTCACTGACCTTCTTCTTGATGTACTGAATTGTTTCTCGATTGGTCTGTGAACTACTTCCTATCTGTGTCAGCAGGTCTTGTAGGAGACTCTGATTGCTCTGCAGTGAAAGACCCAGGAGGAAGCGGAGGAACAAGTCCAAGTGTCCATTTGGACTCTGTAAGGCCTCGTCCACAGCTCTCTGATGGAGATGTTGAAGATCTGGTTTCTTTAATATTGTGGATATCTGAGAAGGTTTTTCTTGTCCTTTCAGCAGGTTGACTCCAGATGTGATGAAGGTCAGACGGACATGAAGAGCAGCCAGAAACTCCTGAACAGTCAGATGGATGAAGCTGAACACCTTCTCCTGGTACAGTCCTCTCTCTTCTTTAAAGATCTGTGTGAACACTCCTGAGTAAACTGAGGCTGCTGTGATATCGATGCCACACTCTGTCAGGTCTGGTCCATAGAAGATCAGGTTTCCTTTCTGCAGTTGATCAAAAGCCAGTTTTCCCAGACACTCAATCATCTCCCTGCTCTCTGGAGTCCAGACTGGATCTGTCTCAGCTCCTCCATCATACT
This sequence comes from Atherinomorus stipes, assembly GCA_023101725.1. NCBI lineage: Eukaryota > Metazoa > Chordata > Actinopteri > Atheriniformes > Atherinidae > Atherinomorus > Atherinomorus stipes. The sequence continues at coordinate 50,714 of JALJCO010012649.1, forward strand.
TGACCTTCCTGACTTTGGTCTGGACCAAGAGGAAGTGGATGTACATGTCAGTCAGGGTCTTGGGCAGCCCTCTTCCCTCTCTGGTTTCCAGTACATCCTCCAGAACTGTAGCAGTGATCCAGCAGAAGACTGGGATGTGGCACATGATGTGGAGGCTTTGTGATGTCTTCATATGGGAGACGATCCTGCTGGCCTTCTCCCTATCTCTGAACCTCTTCCTGAAGTACTCCTCCTTCTGTCGGTCAGTGAACCCTTTGACCTCAGTCACCATGCCAACACAGTCAGGAGGGATGTGATTGGCTGCTGCAGGTCGTGTGGTTATCCAGAGGTGAGCAGAGGGAAGGAGTTTACCCCTGATGAGGTTTGTCAGCAGCACATCCACTGATGTGGACTTCCTGGGATCGGTTAGGGCTTCAGTTTTATTGAAGTCCAGAGGAAGTCGACACTCATCCAGACCATCAAAGATGAAGACCACCTGGAAGTCTTCAAAGACCCTCCCTAGCTATAGACTGGCAAAGCAACACAATCATCATTCTCAATTTAACAAGCTTGATTTATGCGATTTAAGTAAATTTGTGTATCTAGCTAGCTAAACAACAAATTATGAGGGATGAATAAAATAGAACTTATTTCCACCTGTAGAATGACTCAAATGATTGTTCCAGTTTGGCAATAACACATTGTCCCACGTTAAGTAGCTTATTGCTAAGTGGGATTCAGTAGCTAAATAGAATTTTTTTTTTAAAAAGAGATTAGGTGATGCAATTTTTGAAAATATGAATCAACGTTACACCCCTTAACAAAAAATATCACAATTACAAACTTTCCACCAGTTTTCTTATTGCCAGAATTCCAACATTGTTCACCTAAAATCGCTATGTCATTTTACCCACCATCTTGTTTCGCTGCAGAAGTAGTTTAGTAGTGAGCCACGCCCACAGGAAGTGGTGTCATCCACACAGAACCTTTTTTTAATCTCATGCTGCCTTATGATGAGCTCAATGATGATTTTTAGTAGGGAGAGGAGTAAACACTTAAAGATAAACATGATTAAGCTTAACTGCCCCAGTTTACCCATATTCACCCTATCTTGTCTTTGTAGTGTATTTAAAGCAATATAGGTTGAAGAGGATTTGCATATAATTTTATTATTTTTTCTATTTACATTTAGACAACATTGCTGGAATTGAGGTTTGTAAAATAATGCAGTGGCATTTCCTCCATCTCAGACAAGTTATTGAAACAATGAATGAATTAAAAGTAATAAGCCCAGGTCTATAAAAAGTCCAAAGGGCCTTTAAACAGGGGAGCAGAGTAAAACCACCAGTTTTTTTTTTAAAGGAACAGTTTATTTAAAGAAAAACAAAACAAATCTGGGAGTTCTTTTAAAGTCTTTGAAATGCTCCTAAAAAGAGAGAGAGAGAGAGAGAAAGAGAGAGAGACTTGCTCAGTTACTGTGTCTCACTTGCTCTTGGCTGCTACATCCCTCCGTCCCAGCTGCTGCTCTCCTCGGTCACTGCCCCCGTGCCTCTTGGTCCCAGACCCTGCGTCCCTCGGTCCCGGCTTATGATGGATCCTCCGCTCCTGGCTTCTGGCAGCCCCCCTGGCCTTCAGCTCCTAACTGCCGCCTCTCAAGCCCTCTCTGCAGCGGTGCACCTGCCAGCCAGCCCACACTTTAGCTCCCTCCTTCCACTCAGTCACTCACTTTTATACACCTGTAGAGAGACTTGCACCTGTTTCCAGTTTGCATTTACGTATAGATATAGATATAGACAGGGGTGAACACATCCAGCCCTCAAGAACAACTATCCTGCTACCTTTAGAGCAGGGGTGCCCAAGTCCAGTCCTCGAGAGCTACTATTCTGCACATTTTGTTTACGCCACTTCTCCAACACACCTGAATCCAATGAATGGCTCAACCAGGCCTCTTTAGAGCTGAATGACATGTGCATGTGGGAATTAGTCATTTGAAGGTGTATTGGGGAGGGTATGTTATAAAAATTGTAGGATAGTAGCTCTCGAGGACTGGAGTTGGGGAGCCCTGCTTTAAAGCATATCTTCTCCAACGCGACTGAATCAAATAAATGGCTCGTTACCAGAATGACATGCACATGGGGTAATTCAGCCATTTGTTTCAGGTGTCTTGGGGAAAGCCTGCTCCAAAAGTTGCAGGATAGTAGCTCTTTGGGATGTGTGCAGGATATGGACACATGTTACTCACAAAAACTAGGGAGATTCAACTGTCAGGTTAAAATGTACATAAAATAAAAAGTTTATGTTACGCTGACATCATGAATTTAGAACATTTAAGAAGAATCAAGCAACGGTCATTTGTTTGTGTAGCAGTTTTTGCTGCACACTGAGTTTCCCCTGCTCTAACCATTCACTGTGTCATTTCCAGGGTGGAAAATGACATGTCAAAACCTCAAAATGCTTATGAGATGATATACAGTACAGTGTACATGGTACATGGAAATGCTTCATCATGGTGCATTCATATTATTCAGATTTGGACAGGACAAATAAGTTTGGTTATGCTGAACCACATTGTACATAAATTAATCATTACTAGGATGGATGGATGGATACATAAATAGAAATATAATTTTTGTAATCACACACCAAGCAGTCTTCTGTATCTTACCAAGGACACACTGAACCATTGACTCCCCCCAGTTTGAGGACAACTACTCCATCCCCTGTACCACAACCACTGTACATCTCTTCCATAAGAATAGTCGGTAGGTCAGGAGTTCTTAAAAAATCTTATGAAAAGAGAAAGTAGAGCTGCAAAAGAAAAGCTTCTAAACAACATTTTCTCCACAGTTTGTGCATCTCTAATGGTGGACTTTTTACTATTTTAAACTGTTGAGTGACTCCTCAAGACATGGAAGACTGGGTGTGCGGGATTTTAGCTGTAGCTCCTCTTCCTTAATTCAATTCTTCTATATGGAACTTATTATCACTCAGTGAACATACCAATGAATACAGCTAAAGCCCTGTGACCTTGCAAATGAATATTTTCAAAGGTAATTACCCACAGACTCACAAAGTGTGATTAATCATTCCAAATGAGCCAGGAGGGGGTGCTGAGATTAACCCTGCACGTGTCACATATACTGCATGATGAATGCAGATGTATATTAATACCAAAGCAGGCTTACATGTATATTAATCAAGACACCATCAATACTGTGTCTGTGACTGAAAGCATCACCTATAATTAAATACGGAGGAGATTTACCCTGCTGGCTCTTACCTGCTCTGTCATTGAGAAACCATGACTTATTTACAGTTAGTTAATCCTACGTTCTGTGTAAAAGCCTGCAAGGCAAAACATGCTGTGTTAATGAAATCATTTCCATATTAGACACAATAAATGTGGTAAGGCCCGTGGCTTATAGATTACAGAAGGTGCAAACGCATCATTTACCATGACTATTATTCCTGTGATCAAACAGGGCTTCATGCTGAATTTTCTGCCACTTTGATCTATGCAGTAGTTGCCAACAACCCATTATCTACAATAAACATTTTACTACATCTTTACAAACTTCAATTATTAGTACCTGATTTCAGTTTGAACTCATATTCAGAACAATAGAGCTGTTCACTACTCAAAATAATAAAAGGGGACACTTAAACAACACATCTTAGATCTTGATTACCGTATTTTCTGGACTATAAGTCGCACTTTTGTTCATAGTTTGGCTGCTTGTTTAACTTATAGTCCAGTGCGATTTATATATCAAAATATACTGTAATTCAACAAATAGTGGCCACCTGGATTTAACAGAATGATGTACAGCCTCTTATTTGCTACTTACCCTCATGGGTGATTATCGTTCAGCTCTGGAGCAAGTTTTTTAATATCTCAACTGGCCTGCAATCAGGATTGCTTCTCGTTTCCTACACAACATTTGGAAAGACACATCCGTGGTCTTGGCAAAAGATCGTAAAAAGTCTGACTAAGAACTTGTCAATATTCCTCCATACTGCGCATCCAGATGTAATCCAAGAATCCTAAGGGGAGATGCAGAAACTACTCGAAACAACATGGATTCAGTACAGTCCAACGCTTTATGAAAAACTGGAAGGACAGTAGAACATCTTCTTCCAGGAAGAAATGTATAAGAGCATTCAGGAAAGGCAGATGAAGCTGCGGCAGCATCAGTGCCTAGTGCTACTGCTATAATGCAAGATGGGAGAAGTGTGATGATCTGGGTTTACATTGTGCTAAAAGCGTCAGAGGTTCAGACAAACTGGGACAAACACAAGAGGATCCAAGTAGGGGCTGGATACCTGATTTAAAACAAACTGAATGAGAAAGAGAGTTATTCCATCTATAGATGCTTTCGTAGTTTCCTGAACATGGCACGGCCATGATTCCAGGAGATGACCGATGCTAGTACTGTTTAAGCCTAAAAATATACTAAATTATGTCTGTTTCGAGTAAATTCTGGATGCATACCCACCTGGACACTTGGATTACAGTAATGAAAGACAGGAAACAAATGGAGGAATATTAAGTTCAGGAAGTTGTGGAGTCTTGCATAGAGACCATTCCTCTAGACTATTCAAAATGAGGTTCATTGGCGTGTGTGGTCCCAGCAAACTCCATTATATGAAAGTTGGCGGGAAAACTGAGAAGCCCTTCCTGACCTCACCAGTTTTTGCTTTTGAGATATTAAAAAAGTGGTCCAGAGCCCTCTTGCTCAGCTGTTCATGGAGGGAAAGTGGAAAATCGCCCAAAGTTTGAAATCCTGATAACTTATTGAGTAATTTTTAGCAGTGACAAGAAGAATGTGAAAAATCGGTCAATCACCTGATTCCTTAAATGAATAAAATCAGAAAGGGCATTGTTATATAGTCGCTCCTCTGTGGCCGCCATTCTAACTGTTTATGGTATCATAAAGTCCCGTTTCCCACGCTGTGATTGGTCTGGTCAATTTTTTACCGGAGTGGAAATCGCTTCCCAATGGAGGGAAACCAGACTGACTTGCCGTATATCTCATACATGGCGTGAGACAGGCTGGTGTACCAGGCTGTGTAACACTGCCATCACTGAAGACTTCTTTGAAAGATGTCTAAATGTCACTCCCGTGAGTGTGCGCTGTTTTCGGGTGCCAAAATTAACATGAAAATGTTTTCAGTATCCCTTCATCTGGAATTAAGTACCAAAGACTAGAGGATTAAATTCAAACTCAACAACAATGATCCTGCTACTCTCCCTGCCGTATCAACCCTGCATTTGGAAATAGGAGCAGTTCCAACTGTCAGGAACTCACCTGCAGTGCAGTCAGTAAGTCTACTGGTGTAAAACTTGACCTATTAAAGCTAAAAAAAAAAAACCTTTGCGGAGTATCTGTAAGTAGTACCGTAATACCTGGAGCTTGTGCACAAATGAATTACAGCCATGAGCATTGACTGGTCTAGATTTTCATGTGTTGCAATTGTTTTATGTATGTATTTTAAAAAGGACCCCAGGGAGAATAGCTGTCAAGTCTATGACAGCTAATGGGGATCCAAATAATAAACAAATAAACAAATTTACCACAATAAATATATTTTTGATTAAATGAAACAGGTTTCAAACACTCTGCCCAGTCAAACTCTCACATATACTCTCATGAGAGATGTGGTAGGATTAAAAAAAAAAAAGAGAGAGAACGAGCTTTCTGCCTGATTTTTTTCTTCGATTTTTCCCTGATAAACTTTAAAAATTGAAGACCATTTAAGGGAGATGAATACGTGAAACATCAGGTGATGACTCCTTTAAAGGTTATTCAGCAGGTTACCAGATGGCCGCTGTATAAGGTGTTTGTGTGTTTAAATTAAAGTGTGTCTGTGCACTTTATAAGCGTGTGGAGGTTAAGCAATATCAGGAAGGTCTAGCATGCAGAGCCTCTTATCTCTGTTCCGGTTGATGCACTCGGCCCAGAGGCCAGGGAACAGTCAGACCTTTGAGTCATTACACACACACACTGGCACACACACTAAAACATAAAAACACACACCTGCCTCGCTCTGATGGTCTTTGTTGTGATCTTCTTGATCCACAGAGGGCAGAGAGCACAAACAGCAGGTAAAAAGTGATTATTTATCTCATATTCAACTAATGTTTACTGACCTTTTCTCTTCACCTCGTTCCATCCAGAAGACAGAAACCTTTCCACTGCAATTATCATTTCATAAACAAAAAACTCATTAGCATAAATTAATTGTATTGGTGTACAGCACCCTGAGAGCAGATTACAGAAATACTCGTGGGTCAACTCTGAGCTCCATGAAAGATGAATGAGCTCAGAACTCTTCATTTATCCTTTACACTTTCTTTCTCTGCGACCTCTACAGATCTGGTGTCATGAGTCATGCTTCAAAAAACCAACTTAATCATGTAGATGCCTGAACACATCACTGCAGCATACCATTTTTTATTTCTGTCCTGCAAGAGGTTGTCTGGCACAACTCAAAATTTGTGTACCATCCACATTAGACCCCAATAATATAATAATATGCTGTAATACTGTTGACTAATCACAGTCAACTGTAAAAAGAAATCTTGGCCACTCTTAAAATAAGTAAAATAGAAAGATTTTTTTTGCTTGTAATAAGCAAAAAAATCTGCCAAAGGGACAAGCAGAATTTTCTCGATAAGATTTCTTGAAATAAGATGCATTGTCTTAAAACAAGATCTTAAAATGTTTATGTAAGTAATTTTGTCTTATTTTGAGCGTGATGAGATATTTTGACTAGAAATAAGGAAAAATATACTTGCTATGATTTGAGTTTTTGCAGTGTGGTACTTTCTTCTCTCCCGGCCTCGAGCTTCCTGGAGCAACATCATTCTAGTAGCCCCCTCCCAGCAGCAAAAGCCTGGATTTATTCCAAGAATTATAAACCTATTATTGCATGTGCACTTCATCAGATATCTACAAATGTCTTTGTGACAAATTTCATCATATTATGTCACATTAAAAATATATATATCATGTTGATATTATATCATCATTTCTGCAGGTGGATTTGGTTCATTTACTGAAAACAAATGAAACCAGGAGACAGATTTCTTAAACCAATACAGTGTTTATATTTGACTGGGTCACTTTGGACTGGTACAATTGGGGTCCAGTGTAAAAAAGGTTGAGTACATCCAAGATTTCATCTACTACAACACGCACACACACATAGACAGAGAGAGAGAGAAAGTAGCAGCATCTGCTTTTTCGTGATTATACGAAAATTCGCACTTTACAATAAGGGTCCAAAAAAGTATTTAAAAATGGTTAACTATGGTTAATAATGCTTATGACACACTGACATTCACAGTATTAAGGGCTATAAGTCAGGCTACTAATATAAAGTAATACCTTACTTAAGACCGGGTAAGGGCTACCTGATGATACACACAATAAGCATCAATTAACTGCTAATAAATGCTTTAATCAATATGCTAAGAAATAAGTAGCAATAGTTGTTAATTTGTTATTACATAACAGTTTATTATTATATATTATTATATAACAGTTTATCAATGCTTTAGAATGCACTACAATTAATCAAGGGACCTTTATTGTACAGAGTTGTGTCTTCCACCCACTGATGGGTCAAAAGTACCAGTCATTTGTCCTATATGTACACTCATAGACTGTCAATAAGACTTTTTGCATTTCTTATATTAAATTCTGAAACCACACCAGCTACACCCACTTGATTTGATTTGTCTGCATAAATTTGGATGTGAGTACTGAGAACCATAATCCTGTGCTGTGTGTGAGTTTTTTAAAAAAAAATCCCTTCTTTATTATCCTTGTCTAACAATGTGAAATCCATTCTTACTTCAGGAAGTAACCGTGGCTGCTCTATAATCTCTGCAGGCTCTGTAATTCTTTCGCCTCTTTTTCCCCCCCAACATGTCTTTAGTGCATCTTGTGTGGGGTGATCTTGTCCATCCCTGTGCAAAAAATAAGTGAGTGTCATCTGTCTCTTCTGATGTCAAGAGGCATTTCTCCCGTTTCCACCTGCAGTGTTGCTGTTTGAGTTGATTTGGTCACACCAGTGCAGATTCTCAGGGCTTCTTCTTGTTTAGCTCTTGTAAAACTGTCTCTGCTGCTGAATTATACATGATGCATCTGCAGTACAACACTCATCTTATGAATCCAATGTGTATGACCCTGATAGAAGCCATGTATGTTCCCAAGTGTTTAACACTTTCTTGCATTCATGCACCGCCTTCTGATAATGGGAATATTTTAGATGTATATAACCTAAAATGATAAAATAATGTACAAAAAGAAAATTGCATTAAAAATCTGAAAAAAAAAAAACCTGCCCAAATGCCAACTTCTAGCATTGCCACGGCAACACACAAACGTGCACTAAATGCCATCCTTTATGAGACAAAATGACTCCCTAAGAAACCAAATAGTGGACACCTATTGTAAATACAGAGAGTGCAGTAAGACCCTCCCTCCTAAAAGTCAAACATTATACCTTGCTTATAACACCTGCAGCAGTATTGCATCTACTGTTGTGTGAAAAACTTTGCCCCCTTCCTGATTTTTTTTTTTTTTTTTTTTTTTGCATGTTTGTCACACTTAAATGTCTCAGATCATCAAGCGAATTTGAAAATTAGACAAAGATAACACAAGGAAACACAAAATGCAGTTTTTAAATGAAGGTTTTAATTAGTAAGGGGGAAAATACAAACTTGCATGGCCCTGTGTGAAAAAGTGATTGCCCCCTAAACCTAATAACTGGTTGGTCCACCCTTAACAGCAACAACTGCAATCAAGCGTTTGTGATAACTGGCAGTGAGTCTTCTACAGCGCTGTGGAGGAATTTTGTTCCACTCATCTTTGCAGAATTGTTGTAATTCAGCCACATTGGAGGCTTTTCCAGCATGAACCGCCTTTTTAAGGTCATGCCACAGCATCTCAATGGGATTCAGGTGGGGACTTTGACTAGGCCACTCCAAAGTCTTCATTTTGTTGTTCTTAAGCCATTCAGAGGTGGACTTGCTGGTGTGTTCTGGATCATTGTTCTGCTGCAGAACCCAAGTGCGCTTCAGCTTGAGGTCACCAACAGATGGCCGGACATTCTCCTTCAGGATTTTTTGGTAGAAGCAGAATTCATGGTTCCATTTACCACAGCAAGTCTTCCAGGTCCTGAAGCAGCAAAACAGCCCCAGACCATCACACTACCACCACCATATTTTACTGTTGGTATGATGTTCCTTTTCTGAAATGCCGTGTTACTTTAATGCCAGATGTAATGGGAGTTCAACTTTTGCTCAGCAGTGGTTTTGGTCTTGGAACTCTGCCATGCAGCCATTTTTGCCCCCCAGTCTCTTTCTGATGGTGGAGTCATGAACACTGACCTTAATTGAGGCGAGTGAGGCCTGCAGTTCTTTGGATGTTGTTCTGGGGTCTTTTGTGACCTCTTGGATGAGTCGTCGCTGTGCTCTTGGGGTCATTTTGGTCAGCTGGCCACTCCTGGGAAGGTTCACCACTGTTCCATGTTTTCACCATTTGTGGATAATGGCTCTCACTGTGGTTCTCTGGAGTGGGATCCGTGCGGTTGAGTCTGTGGGAAAGTGGTTCCAGAGAATTGTACTGTAGACAAGTGGAATGGAAGTTGGATAGTTGGAGGGCAGACAGGTATGCTGAGGTCGAGGATGGATGGAGAAGGAGTCTTGATGCCAGCTGGTAGATGAAAACCCAGAAACCCTCGAACTTGTGAAGGTGGTTGTTTGGAGTATCTTGGAGGAGTAGATCCAGGTGTTGACAGAGGCATCCTTGAAGGAGTAACAGAGGGAAATAATCATACAGGTTCAGCACAATGGAACGCAAAAAGAGACTAAAGGCCGTTACAGATGCAGGCATGAAAAAGTTCTGCCTTTTTCTGGCAGAAGTGGTGCGGTAACAGTGCATTATTACTGCACTATCACTGGCTGAACGTCATCATGCACATTGTCCAAACTTGGCGAGTGGCATTCATTTAAGCTCTGCAATCGGGCGTTTCTCTGTGCGATGGAGTTAGCAGACAAGTTGCTGATAAGTGGCAGACAGCTGGTTGGAAGTTAGCAAGAAGGGGAACTTTTTCATGCCTGCATCTGTACATACTCTGCGAGAAGCGAGAATTTTCTAGTTGTTCTCGCGGCCACAAGAACAAAATTACATCATTTTGTTCTTGCGGACATGATTGAGGAGGACTTGCGGCTTGTGCTGCATTCCATTCACCTCAGAACTGTGAAGTTGGAACTGGGGGGGGGGGGGGGGGTGACGTCACACCCGACCAAATTGCATTCCAGTTCACTTGTCGGAAAAGAAGATAGCAGCCTAGCAAAACAACATGTTTCCAAAGGCTATTGTTATTAGCTGTTGCTAGCACAACTGGTGTTGTATTTCACATGTACCACATGAAAAAATATGAATTACAAAACAGCAGCTTCCCCCTACATCGATTTCAAACAATACCGACTGATTTAATGCAACAAAAAAGTCAGTGCAAATAAATGTAACATTGCAGAAGCTTCTGCAACTGCTAACCCAACTGCTAACACTGGGCTTCATCTTTAAATCTGAACTTGGAGGTGGCAGGATCGTCAAACTTTCCGAGTGGGAAATCCCACCTGGGGGGGCCGTTCCAGTTGAAACTTCCTACTTGGAACTGGGAATTTCTGACTTCCGAATTCAAATGGAACGCAACATTGTTCTTGGCCGAGCAGAACTTTCTTCTTGGGGAGCTCCGAGAAGTATTGTGTGATTGGTCGGACATTTGAGGCGGGCAGGGTTAATACGGAGACGCTTGAAGCAGAGTTGTCACTTCCGCATTTCCACAGATACGACGTTGAACTAATTGTTTTAATGAACAGCTGATTGAGGAGGTGAGAAAGTATGAAAATGTAAACAACACACTTGGCATTTAAATACTCGGACACCACCGCGTGCGCAACTCCAGACGTTTATTGCAAAAGGGCTTTATGTTAACACAGAGGGCTAACACTGAAGGACTGGCCCCAGCTCTGCATTCTACTTCAGACAATATACACAAGTATTAGAAAAGTAGCGGGAGCATTTCTAAGAAAAAAATGGCATCACATTACAATGTAGAAAGTAATCAGGAGTGATAATAGCTGATATTTCTGACACATAGCTGAGCATAGTTGAATTATCTGACACTTGATGTGTCAGATACTTTATGACACATCAAGTAAAGTAGCAAGCTAACAGCTTATTCAGGTCACGTTTCACTGATTGTGATAAAATAAAAACAGAAAAAAAAACAGATGGCTTCGCTTCCTTTCTCTTCTCATTGTGCTGGTTGTTTTCAGAAGTAGTGAGATAAAGGCTTTTCTTTATTTGATGCTAATGAGTTACCAGGAGGTCCGGTTCTGCATGAACTCCCACTGAGATAAATTTTGCAAGGCAGCACCTCCCAGTGTACGGTGCCCTGGGCTACCACCTATATAACCTACAGGACAGACTGCTGCTGCTTAATGGTTAAATTTACATGGTTATTTTTACTTCAAGCATCAAAAAGAAAATGTACTTTTCACTGCTAGTTTAGAAGGATTAATAGTAAATTAGTTATGTCTTTCATTAGATTTTTTTTTACCAGATTGTCTTGCATTAACATTTGACTTCTCCATATCTTTGTTTTTTATTTGTACCCCATCCTCTTGATAGCTGCCTCTTTTATTTACTCCTTTTCTTATTTGCTCTTTTTGTTGTTGTTGCACTAATTTTTCTGCACATGGTTTTTCTTTAATTCCGTGATCTTCCCAGATGCTTTGGGTTATTGCTTTCCCCCCTGTGTGGTTGATCATCACTTCACCACTAAGTTTTATTAAAATAATTTTATTCTTCATCTTGCCAGTCTCTGTGGTGTTCTACATGAGCCTCTGCTTTATTCAAGATTTTTTTTTATGCATAAGTAATGCATATACCCAAAATACATAATGAGTATCATGGATTTGTAGTTTTTATTTAAGAGAGAATAATGAACAAAGCAGTAATTACAGAAGCAATTTAAGCTGATATGATTTTACACATTATTATGACTATATACTAACTTAAATGGCAGCAATGTACATGTTTATGTGTTTGTTCCTCAGTAAGTAATGAGTAATACTATAGTAACGCTTACCCCAACCCCCCAAACATAATGGTGCACTACATTAGATGTTTATGCATGTTAATAGACACATAAACTGGCTAGCAGTGATGATGTAGTTAAAAGGTAACAACTCAGCAGGATTCATTTCAAAATGGAGTGAAGCTGCCATTCTACAAAAAATAGAGGAAGCAATAACGGGTGAACAGAAAAAGTCGGTTTAGCCAGTCATCGTTCCCCGCTTCCATGTTCTCTATTCTGACTACTGAATATATTTTCAGCTTTTAATTAACCAGCTGGTTGATTCTACATTGATAACCGGCTGCAGTCATCTCCCATCTGTTGTGGATACAGTTGGTGTTGATAGTAATATTCAGTGGGGAACCGTAAATATATATATATATATATATATATATATATATATATATATATATATATATATA
>JALJCO010012650.1:0-14689 GCA_023101725.1 Atherinomorus stipes
ATAAAATAATGGAGTCAAGTTTTCTTTGTGTAATAGTTGGATTGTCGACCTTAAACATGCAAATTTAGTGTCCAACTAACCAACTAATCAATTAAAAGATGAACATGGAACATTACTCCGGGCTAAACGCTAACCGAGCTAACTGAAAACTAACAGGAGCTAACGAACATTAGCCTCTAAGCAGCAGGTTAAGGTCAGACACGCTCAGACTTGATGTTATCTGACCACAAACCACCATGTTGCTGCTCTGCTGCAGACTGAGACCTTACTGAGAGCTAACAAGGAGCTAACTGTTAGCCACTGGTCAGCAGGCCGACATCCGGTCTGCCGCCTGTCAATCAAAAGAACATTCTCCTAATTATGTATAATTTCCAGATTAAATAACATCTAAACAGATGAGATATAAAAAAAAATTCACTCCCCTCAGAGTTGACATGAAGATAAACTTGACCTATTAAACCTAAAAATGATGTTTGAACCAGACTGTAAACATGTTTATTTCTGGCATAAACATGTTTATTCCTGTTTTAAACCTGTTCATTCCTGCTGTAAACATGTTTAATTTGTTGTAAACATGTTTATTCCTGCTGTAAACATGTTTATTCCTGTTTTAAACATGTTTATTCTGTTGTAAACATGTTTATATCTGCTGTAAACATGTTTATTCCTGTTTTAAACATGTTTATTCCTGCTGTAAACATATTTTTCCTGCTGTAAACATGTTTATATCTGCTGTAAACATGTTTATTCCTGTTTTAAACATGTTTATTTCTGCCATAAACATGTTTATTCCTGCTGAAAACATGTTTATATCTGTTGTAAACATGTTCATTTCTGCTATAAACATATTTATATGTTGTAAACATGTTTATTCCTCCTGTAAACATGTTTAATTTGTTGTAAACATGTTTATTCCTGCTGTAAACATGTTTATTCTGTTGTAAACATGTTTATTCCTACTGTAAACATGTTTATTCTGTTGTAAACATGTTTATATCTGCTGTAAACATGTTTATTCCTGCTGTAAACATGTTTATTCCTATTGTAAACATGTTTATATCTGTTGTAAACATGTTTAAAAAAAAAAAAAAAAAAAAAAAAAAAAAAAAAAAAAAAAAAAAGAAAAAAAAAAAAAAAAAAAAAAAAAAAAAAATGCGGAAAATGTTTACCTGAAAAGTTATCGGAAAAGTTAACGAAAAGTATCTCGAAAAGACTATGAAAAGTATATTGTTAAATTTTCTGCTGTAAACATGTTTATTCTTATTGCAAACATGTTTATTCCTATTGTAAACATGTTTATATCTGTTGTAAACATGTTTATTCCTGCTGTTAACATGTGTATATCTGCTGTAAACATGTTTATTCCTATTGTAAACATGTTTATTCCTATTGTAAACATGTTTATTCCTATTGTAAACATGTTTATCTGTTGTAAACATGTTTATTCCTATTGTAAACATGTTTATTCCTAATGTAAACATGTTTATATCTGTTGTAAACATGTTTATTCCTGCTGTTAACATGTTTATTCCTGCTGTTAACATGTTTATATCTGCTGTAAACATGTTTATTCCTATTGTAAACATGTTTATATCTGTTGTAAACATGTTTATTTCTGCTGTAAACATGTTTATTCCTATTGTAAACACGTTTATTCCTATTGTAAACATGTTTATTTCTGCTGTAAACATGTTTATTCCTATTGTAAACATGTTTATATCTGTTGTAAACATGTTTATTCTGTTGTAAACATGTTTATTTCTGCTGTAAACATGTTTATTCCTATTGTAAACATGTTTATTCCTATTGTAAACATGTTTATATCTGTTGTAAACATGTTTATTTCTGCTGTAAACATGTTTATTCCTATTGTAAACATGTTTATTCCTATTGTAAACATGTTTATATCTGTTGTAAACATGTTTATATCTGCTGTAAACATGTTTATTCCTGCTGTAAACATGTGTATATCTGCTGTAAACATGTTTATTCCTATTGTAAACATGTTTATATCTGCTGTAAACATGTTTATTCCTGCTGTAAACATGTTTATTCTGCTGTAAACATGTGTATATCTGCTGTAAACATGTTTATTCCTATTGTAAACATGTTTATATCTGCTGTAAACATGTTTATTCCTGCTGTAAACATGTTTATTCTGTTGTAAACATGTTTATTTCTGCTGTAAACATGTTTATTCCTATTGTAAACATGTTTATTCCTATTGTAAACATGTTTATATCTGTTGTAAACATGTTTATTCTGTTGTAAACATGTTTATTTCTGCTGTAAACATGTTTATTCCTAATGTAAACATGTTTATATCTGTTGTAAACATGTTTATTTCTGCTGTAAACATGTTTATTCCTATTGTAAACATGTTTATTCCTATTGTAAACATGTTTATATCTGTTGTAAACATGTTTATATCTGCTGTAAACATGTTTATTCCTGCTGTAAACATGTGTATATCTGCTGTGTAAACATGTTTATTCCTATTGTAAACATGTTTATATCTGCTGTAAACATGTTTATTCCTGCTGTAAACATGTTTATTCTGCGTGTAAACATGTGTTATATCTGCTGTAAACATGTTTATTCCTATTGTAAACATGTTTATATCTGCTGTAAACATGTTTATTCCTGCTGTAAACATGTTTATTCTGTTGTAAACATGTTTATTTCTGCTGTAAACATGTTTATTCCTATTGTAAACATGTTTATTCCTATTGTAAACATGTTTATTTCTGCTGTAAACATGTTTATTCTGTTGTAAACATATTTATATGTTGTAAACATGTTTATTCCTGCTGTAAACATGTTTACATTTGTACCAAAACGCCGTAGTTACTGTAAACGTCATCGGATCAGCTCGCTCTGATCTGTTTTGAGAACTCTGATTAAAACTGATCGGGGCACTATCGGCCGACCGTGATCGGTTGCTGATCGATCGGTGCATCTCTAGAATGCACGCTCATAGTGACCATCTAAGCCTGGACCGAGCGAGGAAGCCGGAGTACCCGGAGTCAAACGAACACGGGAACGACATGTTCGGACAGTTCAGACCTTTAAGCGTCCTGCTGTGAGGCAGCGTGTCCACATTCACACGTGAATAAAAACCAACCATCGTCCCCAGAAGCACCGTGGCAACCCTCTCTGAGTAAACGCTGTGTGTGAATTAAAATGGATAAATTCAAAAGCTTTACTAAAACACAAAGTCTTTAAAATGTCAGCACTCCCGGCTGCCCGCGGCCCCCCAGGAAGGCGGCTCCATAAAAGAGGATTATAATAACTAAATGATGCGTCTCCAGAAATCTCAACTTTAGGAATAAATAAAAGATTAGCCGCTGGGGACCCGAAGGCTGTGGGAGGTTCATACAGCATTATTATTATGCTTTATAAATAAATCTGACATTATTATAACTTCATGACTCGCTGGCACGTCCGGCTGTCACACGGATACATGCAGGGACACATTTTCCTCTGGATATCATTCATTCCTGCACAAATACCCACTGACCACCTTCAACCCACAAGCTGCTTCATGTTTGTACAGCCGTGTGAAAAAGTGTTTCCTCCTTCCTGATTTTTTTTTTGCATGTTTGTCACACTTAAATGTTTCAGATCATCAAGTATATTTAAATATGAGACAAAAATAACACAAGTAAACACAAAATGCAGTTTTTAGATGGTTTTTTATTAGTAAGGGGGGAAAATCCAACCCTCCATGTCCCTGTGTAAAACAGTGATCTTCCCCTAAACCTAATAACTGGTTGTTCCACCTTAGCAGCAACAACTGCATCAAGCGTTTGTGATAACTGGCAGTGAGTCTTCTACAGCGCTGTGGAGGAATTTTGTTCCACTCATCTTTGCAGAATTGTTGTAATTCAGCCACATTGGAGGCTTTTCCAGCATGAACCGCCTTTTAAGGTCATGCCACAGCATCTCAATGGGATTCAGGTGGGGGCTTTGACTAGGCCACTCCAAAGTCTTCATGTTGTTGTTCTTAAGCCATTCAGAGGTGGACTTGCTGGTGTGTTCTGGATCATTGTTCTGCTGCAGAACCCAAGTGCGCTTCAGCTTGAGGTCACCAACAGATGGCCGGACGTTCTCCTTCAGCATTTTTTGGTAGAAGCAGAATTCATGGTTCCATTTACCACAGCAAGTCTTCCAGGTCCTGAAGCAGCAAAACAGCCCCAGACCATCACACTACCACCACCATATTTTACTGTTGCTATGATGTTCCTTTTCTGAAATGCCGTGTTACTTTTACGCCAGATGTAATGGGACCTCCACCTTCCAGAAAGTTCCACTTTTGTCTCGTCAGTCCACAGAGTATTTTCCCAAAAGTCTTGGGGATCATCAAGATGCTTTCTGGCTAAACTGAGACGAGCCTTTATGTTCTTTTTGCTCAGCAGTGGTTCTGGTCTTGGAACTCTGCCATGCAGCCATTTTTGCCCCCCAGTCTCTTTCTGATGGGGGAGTCATGAACACTGACCTTCATTGAGGCAAGTGAGGCCTGCAGTTCTTGGATGTTGTTCTGGGGTCTTTTGTGACCTCTTGGATGAGTCGTCGCTGTGCTCTTGGGGTCATTTTGGTCGGCCGGCCCCTCCTGGGAAGGTTCACCACTGTTCCATGTTTTCACCATTTGTGGATAATGGTTCTCACTGTGGTTCTCTGGAGTCCCAAAGCTTTAGAAATGGCTTTGGAACCTTTTCCAGACTGATAGATCTCAATGACTTTGTTTCTCATTTGTTCCTGAATTTCTTTGGATGGCAGCATGATGTCTAGCTTTGGAGGATCTTTTGGTCTACTTCACTTTGTCAGGCAGGTCCTATTTAAGGGATTTCTGATGGAGAACAGGTGTGGCAGTAATCAGGCCTGGGACATGGAAGTTTGGATAAGTGTGACAAACATGTAAAAAAGTAAGAAATCATGAAGGAGGAATCACTTTTTCACAGCTGTAGCATTCTGGCTCACTTGAAAATGAGGCCCTACGTCAGAAATGGTGAACTTCCCCTTTAAGATGAAAATGAAATGACTGATTCCTTGTGAAATCCTCCGTTTGCTCGGTGAGGCGTGTTGGATCAGCAGCTGCTGCTCGTGTCGGGATGACGGAGTCGTCACATTTACAGTCAGCTGATCTCAGACAGATTTCAGGTCCGTCATGGCGGCGCTGATGCGGGCTGTCATGAAGTGGAGCGTGGCCATGCTGAGGTGGGGGAGGGGCGAGGATGCAGGGACAGATGTTTGCTAATCCAGGGGTTTAGAGAGAGATGCTGCCCTCATGCAGGGAGGGGCCGAGCTGTCACTCGCTCCCTTCACACCGTGTCGGGGATTTTCCCGTAGAAACATGAAAACGTTGGTGTTTGTTGATCTTACAAATGCTTCAAATGGTTCGTTTCTGAAGTTTGGACTTTGAAGCGGAGTTCCTTTTATTCTCTGACTGCTGGACGATAACGAAGAAGTCGGTAGCAAACGCAGCCTGAATCACGTCCTCTGGAAATGCTGACAGGAGTGTGACCACTGAATACGTCAAGAAGAACAGAACCTAAGCTTTAAATGATAAAAAAAATCTGATTTTATCTTCATTTGGTCTTAAATACAGAAGCGTAAAGCTGTCGCCCTGTTATTATTATTACTATTATTATTATTATTATTATTGTTGTTGTTGTTGTTGTTGTTGTTATTGTTGTTGTTGTTTCATGCCTTTCTTTCTAACAAATGAAAAAGAGAAAAAGAAAAGAAATATATAAAGAGATAAAAAAGAAAATGAAAGAAAACAACAAAAGAAAACTATTTTAAAAGACCCAAAAAATAATAGTTCTGTTCAATAATCAGATCGTAGTCGGTAGCGGTGGCGGCGCCGCGTCCACGTCATTTAGTAGATTTTTAGAGCGTAAACAGTAAAACATCGCATCTCCTGCGAGCACGCCGATGCGCACACTCGGATAATCGGCAGAGTAGGCTCTGAACGCCGAGGCTTCCGTAGTTTCGTTAACGCGTATATGCGTGCTTCGTGAAAGTACGATGTAGTACTGATGTAGTACTGATGTAGTACCGTTTAGTCTCTAAAAATCTACTAAATGACGTCGTTTCCAGTAAATTCTGGACGCTACCCACTCAGGACACTTGGATTACATTGGACGAGCAGTATGGAGGAATATTGACACGTTTTTGTGGACTTTAAGGACCTTTTTGGCTCGGACTCCCGGTGAACTCCATTATATGAAAGTTGGGGGGAAACGAGAAGCTTCCTGATCGCCGGCTGCATTTGAGATATTAAAAAAGTGCTGCAGAGTCTTTCTCACCATGAGGGGGGGTGGAAGATAAAGTTACATCATTCTGAGGGTGGAATGCTCCTTTAAGATTTAGATCTCCCCTTAATGACCCCCCCCCCCTTTTTCAGTGAATCCTCCCCAGGATGATTATGGGTGATTTTTTTTTTTAAATAAAAACTGTCCGTTTGTTTCCCCCCAAAAACCGTTTAATCCTGAAGTCCTCTGTCCTCTGAGGACACGTCCTCTGCGTCCTCTGACCTCTGACGACACGTCCTCTGCGTCCTCTGAGGACACGTCCTCTGCGTCCTCTGTCCTCTGAGGACACGTCCTCTGCGTCCTCTGTCCTCTGCGGACACGTCCTCTGCGTCCTCTGTCCTCTGCGGACACGTCCTCTGCGTCCTCTGACGTCTGAGGACACGTCCTCTGCGTCCTCTGACGTCTGAGGACACGTCCTCTGCGTCCTCTGACCTCTGAGGACACGTCCTCTGCGTCCTCTGTCCTGTCTGTCTGAGGTCCTTTGCGTCCTCTGACCTCTGAGGACACGTCCTCTGCGTCCTCTGTCCTGTCCGTCTGAGGTCCTCTGCGTCCTCTGTCCTGTCTGAGGTCCTCTGCGTCCTCTGACCTCTGAGGACACGTCCTCTGCGTCCTCTGTCCTGTCCGTCCTCTGTCCTCTGCGTCCTGTGTCCTGTCCGTCCTCTGTCCTCTGCGTCCTCTGTCCTGTCCGTCCTCTGTCCTCTGCGTCCTCTGTCCTGTCCGTGTGAGACAAAGGTGAGCAGAGCTTCGGTTGCTTCAGGCTCCTTCGTTGCATCATTCAGGTTCATCTTGCGTTTCTGGATGAGCTAACAGGCTGTTATGAGACGTGTCTCCCAGCCGTCCCCTGATCACGGTGGGGACATGATGCAATGACACTCCACCATCCAGGTTTGCTGTTGTCGCCTTCACTTACCGAGATTTCCCCAGACTTCCTGAAACTTTTCCACAAACTCTGCTCTGTTCATGCTAAAACATGAAATTTTAATGCAGTTTGTCACATAAAATGTTGGAAATTCATCGGTGATTTTCTGCTGAAGTTGGATGAGCCGTCCTCGCTTGTAAGGTCTAAACATTTGGCAGATGCTTCTTTTATACCCAATGATGGCACCCTCACCTGCCACCAGTTAATCTGTTGACTGGAATCTTATAGAGCGGATTCGTGTTGCCTCTCCCAACATTTTTATTCCTCTGGCTGCATCATAGCTAGAATTTATTTATTTTTCTCAAGACAAAGTTTCAGAGTAGTCGACAAAATCATGTGATTTATACGAATTTTAGAAAACATTCCAACTTTTCCAACGCATTTATCATCTCACCTCCTCAGCGCTGATCTCTGCAGTTTAAAAGGAAAAGCAAAATAAGAAAGCTCAAGTTTTTATTTTAAGGGATGCATGATATTGGAATATTGGCTGATATCCGATATGCCGATATTTTAGAACTCATGTGGCCAATAACTGATATAGATACCCATATTAAAGCTGAAAAAAATAAGTCATTGCAACACTTTGAAAAATATGCGTGGGAAAAAATATCGATACATTGAAATATCGCAATATTTTTGTATGCTGATATCAAGTTTATACCTGAAAACGCGGCATTGATCTATGTTATAGATATCTCCGTTCTGTTACAAAATCTCACGATACTTCATGAATTGTCGCGAGATTTCATAACAAAACTATGAAATATCGCGAGATTTTGTTAGTTAAAAATAAATCGATACCACGTTTTAAAATGTCAATATGATATCAGCATATGAAAATATCGGGATATTTCATTGTATCAATATTTTTTACCCCCTTAGTCTTTGGAAGTTTTAAAGTCTGTAAAAAATAAGTTTCCAAAGAAGAAGTTTTTTTAAGACTTCGGAAACAGCGAGCTGATCGGTTAAATATCGGTGAGGTGGCCGATGTCCGATTCTCTCAGACGCTCTTGTCTCCTCCACTGGATCTGCGGTCTTTCACCTTTATTATCTGTTTTATATGCAAACGAATGCCAGAATCAGCACTTGGAGCGACGCGTTCTTAAATTTGCTGATGACTCTGTCATTGCGTCCCTGCTGGGCACGGATGACCAGGGGCACGGATGACCAGGGGCACGGACCTGTAGGGAAGGGATTCCTGGACTGGTGCAGCTCTTCCTTCCTACAGATCAGCGCATGTATTTTTACAGGAAACTGTGTACTTTTAATGTGGACAGTACTTTTATGCGCATGTTTTACTCTTGTTTTCCTGAATCTATCCTTCATTTGCTGGTACAAGGAACAAAAACAGGCTGCAGGGCGTTGTAAGAGTGTGCAGCTAAGTTGCAGGTATAAACCTGAACCATCTCACTGCCCTTTACCAGCGCAGAACTTTGAGCAAGGCCCCCTCCATGCTTGGGGACCGGAGACTCCTTGAACCTAATTGCGCATATTATGTAGAAATAAGTATGAAGTAATCATATTATGTAGAAATAAGTATGAAGTAATCATATTATGTAGAAATAATTATTGATTAAACTGTATTATGTAGTAATAAATATGTAGTAATATTGTAATTATGTAGTAGAAGTATGTAGCAGTAAAGCAGTTATTATGTAGTAATAAGAACTAGTGATCATATTATGCAGTAATAAATATGTAGTAATGTAATTATGTAGTAATATTATGTAGTAGAAGTATGTAGCAGTAGTATAGTTACAGTAATAATCATATGTAGTAAAAAAAAAAAAAAAAAAAAAAAGAAACAAAAGAAAACAAAAAAACAGAAAAGGAAAGGAAAAAAAAAAAAAAAAGAAAAAAGGAGAAAGAAGGAGGACGAAAGGAAGTGACATAAATGGGGGTTATGTAGTGATAAGAACTATTGATCATATGTAGTAATAAATATGTAGTTATAATGTAATTACGTAGTAATATGTAGTATAAGTATGTAGTAGTAATGTAGTTTTGTCGTAATAATCAAATTATGAAGTAATTGTGTTATGAAGTAATAAGAAGTATTGATCATATTATGTGGTAATAAGTATGTAGTAATGTAGTAATTCTAAGTTAATAATCATTTGAGTAATATGTTATCTAGTAATACTACATTATATCAATAATAAGTATTTAGTAATGTAGTAATTATGTAGTAACAATCATATGTGGTAATATGTTATGGAGTGATAATTATTGATCATATTATGTAGTAATAAATATGTAGTTATGTAATTACGTAGTAATATGTAGTATAAGTATGTAGTTATTATGTAGTAATAATCAAATCATGAAGTAATTGTGTTAAGTAATAAGAATTATTGATCATATTTTGTGGTAATAAGTATGTAGTAATGTAGTAATTCTAAGTTAATCATTTGAGTAATATGTTATTTAGTAATACTACATTATATCAATAATATTAAGTATGTAGTAATTATGTAGTAACAATCATATGTGTTAATAATATTATGTAATGGAGTGATAATTATTGATCATATTACATAGTAATACTTTCATACATAGTATCTTTTAGTTTGTGCAGTGAAGGGTGGGATTAATGAGCACTGACTTCTTCCCATCCTTCTGAACAAACACATTTTCCTGTTCTTCTTCAGTCCTATCTTTCTCTTTCCTTTCTCGTTTGTTTTTGTCTGTCTTATGTTCACATAAGGACATTAAAAGAGCTCCATAGCTGGCGAGTGTCGGTCCTCCACCAGTAGGTGGCGTCACAGACCAGCTGGCTGCTGCCGCCAGTATCTCTGCATTGCACCTAATTAACTGATATGACACAGCCAACTAACCTGACTGCACAGCCGTTAGCATAGACGTTACCCCTCGCACCATTACAGCGCGGTAGTCCTTTCATGGTCTCCATGGTGGCAGCACAGCTGATTTAAAGGCTCACGTGGACAGTTTGATTTTTAATTTGCAGTTTCCTCTCTGTATTTCTGACTGGGATGCAAACATGCTGCCAGGTTCCTCCTGCTCGCTACTGATGAAGGTGGTTTTTACAACAGTCACCAGGAAAGACACCCCCCCCCCCGGTTAATATCACTGAGGTGGGGTTTGGACAGTGAATCTGGCTGATAACAGCAGCTGTGGGTGTTTGGGAGGCTGGTATCCGCCTGGTTATGCAGCGTAACCCCCCCCCATACGGCCCGGGAGGAGATTTTTTTTAGGTAATTGTAGAAACTTTTCCTTTCAGAGGCGAACGGAAACTAATCGTGGAGTAAAATCTCAAAAGTGCCAGGCTTTGAGGACTTGAAACTTTTTGGCATCTTTGCAGGTTCTCATCACTATGCCAGAGAGTGTGTGTGCACCCCACTGATAGTGTATTTGACATTTATTCAGTGGCACATTGCGGGTTTAGACACACACTGTGGGCCAGTAATTAGTATGTTGATGAGTCACTGATTCTTTCGGGCAGCTTTTCAATTGTTTTTTTTTTGGGGGGTATCTGGAGAAATTTAAGAGATTTAACCCTTAAAGCTCCACTAGATCTCCAGCAGCCATGAGTACTCAAATCCACTTTATTTATAAAGCACATTTAAGTCAGAGCATGTCTCCAAAGTGCTGCACAAACAAAATACCCAGCGATAAAAATGAAATGTTTTGCTTTGTAGCTCCACCAGCTCTCATTGAAACAGTAAAATGAGTTTAAAAACACACACACACAATATAAATATATATATATGTATATATATATATTTATATATATATATATATATGTATATATATACATATATATACATATATACAGGTACTACCCAAAAAATGAGAATATCCTGAAAAAATTCTTGTATTTCTGTAATTCAACTGAAAAGGTCCAATCTACATATTGTTTTCACAAATAATATGTGAATCAATATATTTCAAGCTTTTATTTGTTTGGATGTTGCTGATTAGAAGTTGCAGCTTAAGAAAACCTCAAATTCAAAACCTCATAAAATGAGAATATTGTGAAAAGCTCCAGTATTGCAGGTTCAGAGTGTCACATTCTGATCAGGTCAGTAATCCAAACACCTCCATAAGTACCCTGAGCCTTTTAAAAAGTCTCTGTGTTGGTTTAGAAGAATTCACAATCATGGGGAAGATGCTGATCTGACAGTTGTGCAGAAAACCATCATTGACTCCCTGCACAAGGTGGAAAGACACAAAAAGTGATAGAAAAGAAGCTGGATGTTCTCAGAGTGTCTCAAAGCACATTAATGGACAGTTATGTGGAAGGAAGAAGTGTGGAAGAAAACGGTGTAGAAGCCGGAGGGCTGACAGCAGCCTGGAGAAGATGGTCAGGAAAGGACCTTTCAGACGTGTGGAGGACTTCATAAGGAATGGACCTGTGAGCTTCATCAAGTCCAGCATCAATGCAGCCGTCCACCAGGACATTTTGGAGACCTTCATGCTTGCTTCAGTGGACCAGCTGTATGGGGATGCAGACTTCATCTTCCAGCAGGACTTGGCACCTGCCCACACTGCCAAAACTACCAAATCCTGCTTCAACAACCATGGATCACCATGCTGGATTGGCCCGCAAACCCACCTGACCTGAACCCCATTGAAAACATGTGGGACATCGTCAGAGAAAGCTGAACGGGAAGAGAGCAAACGATAAAGAAGAGCTCAAGGCTGTGATGGAAGCATGTTGGTCTCCATAACAGCTGAGATATGCCACAAGCTGCTAGCATCCATGCCACGCCGGGTTAAAGCTGCTAGCATCCATGCCACGATGGGTTAAAGCTGCTAGCATCCATGCCACGGCCGGTTAAAGCTGCTAGCATCCATGCCACGCCGGGTTAAAGCTGCTAGCATCCATGCCATGCGGGGGTTAAAGCTGCTAGCATCCATGCCATGCTGGGTTAAAGCTGCTAGCATCCATGCCACGCCGGGTTAGAGCTGCTAGCATCCATGCCACGCCAAGGGGTGAAGCCGCTAGCATCCATGCCATGCGGGGTTAAAGCTGCTAGCATCCATGCCACCACTGGTTAGAGCTGCTAGCATCCATGCCACGCCGGGTTAAAGCTGCTAGCATCCATGCCACGCTGGGTTAAAGCTGCTAGCATCCATGCTATGAGGGGTTAAAGCTGCTAGCATCCATGCCACGCCGGGTTAGAGCTGCTAGCATCCATGCCACGCCGGGTTAAAGCTGCTAGCATCCATGCCACGCTGGGTTAAAGCTGCTAGCATCCATGCCACGCCGGGTTAAAGCTGCTAGCATCCATGCCACGCCGGGTTAAAGCTGCTAGCATCCATGCCACGCCGGGTTAAAGCTGCTAGCATCCATGCCACGCCGGGTAAAGCTGCTAGCATCCATGCCACGCCGGGTTAGAGCTGCTAGCATCCATGCCACGCCGGGTTAAAGCTGCTAGCATCCATGCCACGCTCGAAAGACAAAGCTGCTAGCATCCATGCCACGCTGGGTTAAAGCTGCCAGCATCCATGCCACGCCGGGTAAAGCTGCTAGCATCCATGCCACGTCGGGAAAAAGCCAGCTAGCATCCATGCCACGCCGGGTTAAAGCTGCTAGCATCCATGCCACGGCGGGTTAAAGCTGCTAGCATCCATGCCACGCCGGGTTAAAGCTGCTAGCATCCATGCCACGCCGGGTTAAAGCTGCTAGCATCCATGCCACGGCGGGTTAAAGCTGCTAGCATCCATGCCACGCCGGGTTAAAGCTGCTAGCATCCATGCCACGCCGGGTTAAAGCTGCTAGCATCCATGCCACGCCGGGTTAAAGCTGCTAGCATCCATGCCACGCCGGGTTAAAGCTGCTAGCATCCATGCCACGCCGGGTTAAAGCTGCTAGCATCCATGCCACGCCGGGTTAAAGCTGCTAGCATCCATGCCACGCCGGGTTAAAGCTGCTAGCATCCATGCCACGCCGGGTTAAAGCTGCTAGCATCCATGCCACGCCGGGTTAAAGCTGCTAGCATCCATGCCACGGCGGGTTAAAGCTGCTAGCATCCATGCCACGGCGGGTTAAAGCTGCTAGCATCCATGCCACGCCGGGTTAAAGCTGCTAGCATCCATGCCACGCCGGGTTAAAGCTGCTAGCATCCATGCCACGCCGGGTTAAAGCTGCTAGCATCCATGCCACGCCGGGTTAAAGCTGCTAGCATCCATGCCACGCCGGGTTAAAGCTGCTAGCATCCATGCCACGCCGGGTTAAAGCTGCTAGCATCCATGCCACGCCGGGTTAAAGCTGCTAGCATCCATGCCACGCCGGGTTAAAGCTGCTAGCATCCATGCCACGCCGGGTTAAAGCTGCTAGCATCCATGCCACGCTGGGTTAAAGCTGCTAGCATCCATGCCACGCCGGGTTAAAGCTGGTAGCATCCATGCCACGCCGGGTTAAAGCTGCTAGCATCCATGCCACGCCGGGTTAAAGCTGCTAGCATCCATGCCACGCCGGGTTAAAGCTGCTAGCATCCATGCCACGCCGGGTTAAAGCTGCTAGCATCCATGCCACGCCGGGTTAAAGCTGCTAGCATCCATGCCACGCCGGGTTAAAGCTGCTAGCATCCATGCCACGCCGGGTTAAAGCTGCTAGCATCCATGCCACGCCGGGTTAAGGAGTCATTCATGCAAAAGGACCAAACCAAGTACTAAGTACAGATGCAAGATTTTACTGCAGGAGGACGCATATTTTTGTATTTAAAGTCCTTTTATAATTGATTTCATGCAATATTCTAATTTTTTGAGTTTTAGAATTTGAGGTTTTCTTAAGCTGCAACTTCTAATCAGCAACATCCAAACAAATAAAAGCTTGAAATATATTGATTAACAGATTTATCTAAAGAATATTTAATTTACCCCTATAAAGTTAAATTATACAAATACATGAACTTTTTCACCATATTCAAAGTTTTTGGCTAGTACCTGTGCATGTGTGTGTGTATGTATGCATGTATATATATATATATATATATATATATATATATATATGTATATACATACACTGTATTATATATATATTTGACGGAATCTTGCGAGATTTTATTGTTTTGTTACAAAATCTTGCAGTTTTTCCTGAAATCTTGCAAGGTTTGTAAGTTAATTAAACCTCGTGAGATTTTTGGGGTAAAATAGATCAATATCACGTTTTTAAATATCAATATGATATCTGCATATGAAAATATTGCGCTATTTCAGTGTATCGATATTTTCCCCCAGCCCCAAGCTCCTTACTTTAAAGTACATATGCAGTACAATCTTCCTGTGTCAGATATTTCTACTGCACAACTATAAACATGGACTTTTCTAGAAAAAGAGAATCTCCATATAGGCTGGAAATGTGTCAGAGGAACTCCAAATAAAACCATTTTCAAAATAAAATGTGTCAGAGGAACTCCAAATAAAACCGTTTTCAAAATAAAATGTGTCAGAGGAACTCCAACTAAAACCGTTTTCAAAATAAAAT
>JALJCO010012651.1:0-126348 GCA_023101725.1 Atherinomorus stipes
ACTTTGATCCACTTCCTCCTTAGTATCACTTCAGTCTGGAATCCGTGAAAATTTCAGTAGGGTTGGCGTTTATTCACGTTATCTACGAAGTAAAGCAGGAACATTGAACTGGGCTAGGGTGGGCCCCTCTAAGTGTTTCAAACCGGAAGTTCGGAACACGGAAGCGTGATAATCCCCTATTCCTCCATACTGCTCGTCCAATGTAATCCAAGTGTCCTGAGTGGGTAGCGTCCAGAAATTTACTCGAAACGACGTCATTTACTATATTTCTAGAGCCTAAAAAGAAGAATATTACCCCACGGAGCGCGCACCTGCGCATCCACGAAACTACGTAAGCCTCGGCGTTCAGAGCCAACACTGCCGATAATACAAGCGTAGAAGAAGAAATTCACTGTTTACATTGTGTTAAGAGCAACAGAGCTGCAGACGAACCGGGACAAACACGAGAGGAGTTGGATATTGATTTAAAACAAATAATGAAAAAAAAGAGAACGCGCGATCTCGTCTGCGGCGCCTTCCGTAGTTTCATGAACGCGCATCGGCGTGCGCGCAAGAGATGCTGATATACTTCTATTTAGGCTCTAGAAATATACTAAATGGCGTAGTTTTGAGTAAATTATGGACGCTACCCACTCAGGACACTTGGATTACATTGGACGAGCAGTATGGAGGAATATTAACAAGTTTTTGTGGACTTCTAAGGACCTTGTTGGCTCGGGCTCAATCGAACTCCATTATATGAAAGTTGGGTGAAAACGAGAAGTCGTCCTGATCGCCGGCTGCATTTGAAATATTAAAAAAGTGCTCCAGAGTCTTGCTCACCATGAAGGTAAGTGGAAAATAAAGTTAAATCGTTCTGTGGGTGAACTATTCCTTTAAGTGCCCAATATTCAGTGTGAGGTCAGGTTACTGCAGAAGAGAGTCAATGACAATCAACTCTCCTTGGACCTACAGTATCTGAAAGGGACATTGTGTAAAAAAAACTTGCTAGTACTTTTCATGCTGTGTTCGCGTGAAACCGGGGAGACGGACAACAGCTGCTGCATGTGAAGGCATAAACAAGCCTCTATGTGAAGACATACGTACATACAATATCCCTTTAAAGGAATAGTACACCCACACAATGATGTGCGTTCATTTTCTACTCGCCCTCATGCTGAGCAAGACTCTGGAGCACTTTTTTAATATCTCAAATGCAGCCGGAGATCGGACAGGTTTTCGTTTTCCCCCAACTTTCATATAATGGAGTTCACTGGCGACTGAACCAAACACCAAGCACTTTGCAGCAGCTAGATGTTCTACTGTTTAAGCAATAAAGATATACTAAATGATGTGGTTTTGAGTAAATTGTGGACACTACCCACTCAGGACACTTGGATTACATTCGACGAGCAGTATGGAGGAATATTGCCAAGTTTTTGTGGACTTTTATGGTCCTTTTTGGTTCAAAAATGAACACACATCATTCCTTTAAAGGTGTTTTTTAAAAAAAAATATGCAAAGAAGGACTGCTAGGTAATATGTGTTTTCGTGTTTGATTAAAATGCAGGTGAGTGTGCTACAATCACGTTTATGTTAGAAGGCGTGGAAAAGGACATTTCTGATCAACATAATATGGCAGCCTATAAATTTCTGTTCTTTTACTCTCATACGTAAGCTATTTACAAAAGAGCATTAGGACCACTGAAGAAAAAAAATGCTGAGAAAAAAGTCAGAATTCTGACTTCTGAATTCTCTTTTTTTACATTTCTAAAAAAGTCCACAAAAACTTGTCAATATTCCTCCATACTGCTCGTGCAATGTAATCTAAGTGTCCTAAGTGGGTAGCGTCCATAATTTATTCCAAACAAAATCATTTAGTATATTTTTATAGCCTAAACAGTACTACATTGCAGTTTCTATTTGCGCGTTCATGCACGTTCTCGACACCACAGAAGCGGCATTCAGCACCTACTCTGCCGATAATGCAAGCGTAGAAGAAGAAATTAGCTGTTTACATTGTGCTAAGAGCGAACGAGTTGCGGACAAACCGGGACAAACACAAGAGGGGAACATGCAATCTCATCATATAAACTCCTAGAAATAAGGCCCAGGTTAAAAGAAAAAAAAAATCCTTTAATAACTCTTGGCCTCTGTTATTTTCTCTGGCCACCTCTAAAAAATCAAATCAAATCAAATCAAGTTTATTTATATAGCCCTTTACAGTACCCATTGGACACACAAAGTGCTTTACAGGAGGGGTAACAGAAAAACATTGGGACAGGTGGGGGGAGGGGAGAAAAAAAAAAAGAAACCACTGTCCCGCCCTCTGCAGAGGACGTGATAATGGGAATAAAAAACACCCTCAGTACAATTAAGCACGTATACAGACAATCACAATATCAATATAAAAAAAAAATCCCTGCAGGCGCCCCTGACTGGACATTTCCTCCTCTGCTGGTAGCCATATGCCTCTTGCCACTGGTCTTCTCGTAGTCTTCTACTTTTCTTTTTTGTTGAGGGTGAATCCTTAAACTTGGACTGGACCCAGTGTTCAAACCCCCAATATTTAAAAAAAATATAAAAAATTTTAGGGAGGTTACCATTATTTTTATAATAAGTGGTGGTTAGGGGCGGGTGTGGCGGGGGTTTGAGAGATTTAGGATATTTATGGGATTTTTGGGCTCTTTTGGATGTATGATCAATAAATTTAAAAAAGGGGAAATATACGAGAATATGACCATTTCATATAAATGTGAGTAAAAATGTGAGCTGGGGTGATTTTTGTGGGGACTCTTGGGGGAATTTGTCGTGTGTGATATTTCTGTGGAATGATTCTTTCTTGTGAGGGTGAGGTGAGTGAGGGGCGTCTGTGGGTGGGGTGGGTGTGGGGGGGTGCGTGGCCAGTAGGAGATGCGCCAGGAGGGGGAGGGGGGGGAAAGAAAAAGAAAATCAAAAGAAGGGGAGAGGAGGGAAATATAGATAAAAAATTAAAAGGGAGAAAGGGGGATGGGTTGGGGGGGGGTGGGAGAGGGGGAAGAGCCAGGACCGATCTAATGTTGATTAATGATGAGAGATGAGGGAGGCGTGGAGACTTTTGCTGTTATCGGCGGAGTAACGAAAGGAGCAATTTGGGAGTTACTTTTGAGAATTAAGTCTGAATATAAATATAAGTTTTGTTAAGAGGTTAAAATATTTATTGGAATATATTAATGTGTTTATTAGTGAGATCATGAGAAGCGCTTTGGGGTGGTTGTCTTTTGGAGGTTGCTGTTAAAGATTAGATATAAAAATTAATAAAAAAATAAATATATAAACTTATAAATTTACATTTTAAATTATGATATAATTTACCCATTATTTAATGACGTATTTAAGTAAATAGGGCATGTGAGCGTGTCAAAGAGTAGTTATTATTAGTGTGGTAATAATTTTTGGAGTAATAGTGGTGTTCGTTTTACTTGGGTTGGTGTATTAGTTTTGTCTAAGATTTATCTGGTATTAGGGTGACTGAAATAATGGGCTAGATAAAAATTTATATTTTACCATTAAATTTATATATTATAATATATTATATAATAAATAATTAAAATAAAAAAATAATAATTAAATGTTGAATAAATGATGAAAAATTTATAAATAAAAATCATATAAAGAATAATATTAATATATAGAGTGATTAAAAAATTTATAAAATATTTACAATTTATTTTTTAATACATAATATAGACATATTTTATTAGAAAATTTATATATTGAAATTTAAAAATAAAAAATTGAAAAAACAGAATAAAAATTTTAGAAATAAGTAAAATTAAATTCTAGTGTTAATGTATTAATGTGCAAAATGGTATATATAGAAATGTATAAATATAGTTATGATATATATTAATTTTAAAAACTAATTCTAAAGATTTATTTAAAATTTAAATTTTTACTAATAAAAAAAAATAAATAAAAAAATTATATATATTAAAAAAAATTTTATATAAAATATATAAGTGTCAATATATTAGATGTAAATCTTTTCTTGATATAAAATATTTTTATAACTATCGTTTTGGTTTAGTTTTATAATTGATTAAGTTATTTAAATTTTGTATTAAATTATACTATTTTTTTTTTAAGAATTGTTAGTATTTATATTTTAAAAATTAATAAAAATAATTTGTTAATAATTATATATAAATATTTAATGCAAAATGTTATATGGATTTTGATATAATATAAATTTATAAGAATATAAATAGAAATTTTGGCTATATGAAGGGGGATATATATATAAGTATTAAGAGAAAGATAGGTTATAGAAATATGAAAATAGACATATACATAAATAAGCAAGCAGACAGGGGTTAGTTCCTTGGCTGAGGCTCCTTCGGGGGGGGCCGTCCTATGGGGGGGGGCGTCGCTCGGGGGGCGGCTGCGGGGGGGCGGGGTGGGTTGTTGCGAAGATGGGCTATTAGGAATTTTGAGAAAGAGAGAATAGGTAGTTTTGATTAAGGATTCAGAGGGACGTAGTAGAGATGGTTATAGAAGAGTGTTTTAGGGTAATATGTTGAAAGGTAGTATGGTAATAAGTTGTTCATTCATTAGTTAACATACTAACAAGCACGTGCGAATACCCTCGGTTGGCTCTGGTGCTGCTTTTCAGTCGGATTTTTATCTGAGTTGTTTTAATTAATTTGTTTATATGTGTTTTTTTCATTATTTTTAAATTTATGTGTATTACAGTATTATCGGTAAGGGAATATGGTTAGATTAGTTGCGTGAAGGTGAAATATGTGGGATGGAAGTCATAATGATAATATTGTTATTTTATAATTTCAATTTAATTTGTATTTTAACTGTAATTAATTTGGAATTTGAAAGAGAATACATAGCAGGGAGAGGATTGGGAAAAGAAGAGAAATGATGGAGAGGTGAGAGTGAAGAAGGAGACCAATAAAAGATAAGTTTTATAATATGGAAGTATAATCTGGGATCTATACAGTGGGAGAGTACAATTATGTTTTGATGTTTATACTGTTTAAATTTATTATATATTATATTATTTTATTTTTCATATTTTTTGCTTATTTGCCATATGGAAAATATTCTGTACATATGATGTGATGCAGGAAAGTAGAGAAAAAAATAGGTTATGTCTGGTAAGTGAATAAAATTACACAGAAAGACAAATAATTGATATAAAAGATATGCATTTAAGAAATCTCTTTAATAATTGACTTGTATTAATAATGTCTAGAAAGTAATATATATAATAATGATATAGAATTATTCTTGTATTTTTGTTAAATATAACATTAATACTATTAAATTCATATTATTTTTTTATACTTATTAATTTGAATTGCAATTATCTATGATTCAATGTGTGATAATATTTCTGTCCTTTGTAATATTATACTAATTCATATACAATTACATTTGGGATAATTTTTATGTAACTATTTTTTTTTTTTACATATATTTGTAGTTATTTTTTTAGTTTCTTTTTTTGATATGGTCAAGTGATTCTGGGAGATACATGATAAGCGAGGTGTGGGGCAAGGTGAAAAAAGAGGAGCTGGGTGTGGGTGATGGAGTGGGGTCAGGGGGAGGTGGGAGGAGATATTTGGTGTTATGGATATGAAAGCAAATAACTAGAATTTTGATATAAAAATATAATTATTTATATTTTAATTTATATATTTATATTTATATATTTTAATTTTTATTTTTTTAATATAATTTTGTAAATTTTTCAATTTTATTTTTTAATAATAATATTTTAATATTTATTTAAAAATATAAATTAATAATATTGATATTTTAATTTATAGAAATTAATTTTAAAAAATATAATTTTAATATTAATATAAATAATGTTAATAAATATAAATAAATAAATATGAAAAAAAGTTTTAAAAAAATTTTTAATGAAATAAAAAAAAAATAATAAAAATAAAATATCATCATATAAATAAATTATAATAATTTAATAGGATTAAATTAATTTAGTATTTTATTAAATAAAATATTATAATTTATTGATTTATAGATTTTTAAAGGTTGAATTTAATTAAGGGAATGGGAAAATAATAGATTATAAGGGTAAAATTAGTAAAATATCAATTTTTAAAAATAAAAATATTTGGACATTAATTATTAGTAGAATATATGTGATTTGAAAATCAAATAATTATAGGATTAAAATAAATGGTAGGAAAACAAATGGATAGTATAGGTTAAAAAATAGGCAAATATAAAAAGTTAATATAATTTTAAAAGTATATTCGAATAAGAGACGACGAAGGATAAAAAACAGGTGGGGCATATAGGTGTACCGATTATATTGAAGTTTTAGAATGATGTTAGACCGTTAAAAAGCTGGCAGTTTGAGGAAATTGAGATGTCTAGGGTAGGTGAGACGGCTAAAAAAATTCTCGGAGGGCAAAGACGTGTGTTCGATGATATGATGAGGGAAGAGATTTCTATATTTCCCACCTGGCAACACTGCTAAGTGCTCGCTCGCTGTTTTTTTGTTGACGTTTTTTTCCATTGAAATCTTGATTGAGATAAGTGACCAGAATACTTGCAATGCAAAGTAATATTAGGTTGAATGTAAGACTAAAGGTTAATAAAAGGAAGAGATCTGTTTCCCTGACAGCGGTCATTATATGAAAATAATCACCGCTTAAAGGTTAAATATATAGAATACGTACAGAACAGCAACAGCACGTGTGTCTAGGTTGTAGTTGCAATGGCAGAAAAACAACTCCAGCCGCTGGGATGCCAGGCTCGCTGCGGATATGCAAGTGAGCAACAATCTGCAGCATGTCCAACAAGTAACGCAGAGGAGTTTATAACTGACAGGTAATTAATGTTAGCCATGTTAGCAAACAAGCTAGCTTACCGATCCAGGAGAAAAGTCGCCATTTGACTCCGTGGAAAACGTTTATGTGGGTCCATTTAGTGTAGCTTCACCTAAATTTACTCCAGGTTTTGCTCTTCTCAGGTTACTCCTCCTCAGAAACAGATAACAACATCTCCAGGGCTCTGAAGCAGCTGCCTCACTCGTCATCTCCACTGTTTCCCTGTACCAGCCTGACTGTGCCCAAAATATTGTTGCCAGAGATTGTATTTGGCAACCCGCACTGACGGCGTGTATTGGCTTACAGCCGTAAATATAATGCATTATCAAACCCGTAAAAATGTATTTTAATTTTTAATTACATCGTTTAATTACAAAATGTAAGTTACCTAAGTTATCTTTCTTCTGCTTTATCCTAGTGTGAACATTAGATTGTTAAAAACTCCCTATCTATAATAAAACTAAATTGGTTGCTGACCAAATTTCTGGCATAATCAACTGGCATAATTTTTTCTTATGAGTTCCAAGTTTTCATAAACATATCAGATGTTTGATGTGGACTGAGACATAGAAATCTCATTATACATGTTAGCAGGAATAAAACACTGAAAAGGAGTATTAGAAATATGAATAAAATGTATATTCTTAAGCATTCAAGACATCTGGCATAGTGTCAGATTTATGCAGATGGTTATAAGAAAAAAAAAAAGAATGAAAGCAGAAACAACCAGAAATATTGAAAGAATAATTGACATCAGTGGAAACAAAAGCACACATCAGTTACAGAACCTAGAAATGAGTATTACTTATTTCATATATTTCCCAATTCATTCCATTTAGGTACACATATGTATGTTACATTGCTAAGGAGCAACACTTATTTATGTAAGTTAATAATTATCAATGAAATGCTTATTTTATGACAGTAGTTTTTGGGCTGCAATGTAAGGACTTTTTAACTGCAGCACATCAGAATTACATCTTTATTTCAAACGCATTTATACTTGCATTCATTATTTCTTATAGTATTCATAGAATTAGCATTTTGCTATTGATTGAGCTAATATGCCTCACTGACAAAAGAGCAGTTATTGCTGGTTTCTAACTGATCAATAAAGTATTAATAAGTGATTTATTAACCATAAATTATGCACTATTTTCTCTGTGTTAATCCCTTCATTTGTCTCATTTGACTTCCATCTTGCCTGCTTCTCAGATCAACTTGAGGTGTCTATGGGAAATCATTAGTATAGATTGTTCTGCAGTGCTGCGTCAATACACACACACACACACACACACACACACACACACACACATACACATCGTACCCTCTTTCTATTTAATCTAATCAGAGGGATGCTTCAAACTTTTCTGCAGTTAAAAGTGCATTAGTGAGGACAAATTCTTGGCAAGGAATGGATGGGTGTGTTGTAGCATAATAGAAACAACCTGGACACAGCAAAGACACACTGATTTACACAAAACGACGACAAACCCTCTCGCAGTGTGGCAAAGACAAAGGTGAGCCTTGTCTGTCCGTGAAAGTCAGTCGTTCTCAGGTATCAAAGCAGAGGAGAGAACAGAGAACAAGAACCACAACAGGATGTGGGTTGGAGTGACAGAGAGAGAAAGAAGGAGAGATTTTAATGTGTTATTGTTTATGTATCAAAGCTGGTGGGAAATTCCATTCAGAAGAGAAAAAATGACACTGATATCAGACATATTTCAGATTCTCAGACGTGTGTATGTGAATGTGCGCTTCTCTGATTCTTCAAATCATCATCAGTGCACGATTTAAGCATCAGGTTTGACGACCTTCGTTTCAGACATCCTTCTTTTTGTCCTTCTCTTTCTCCTTCTGACTCTGTCAGAGCAGCATTTAGCTCCAGTCTATTAATATTTCATGCCACCAGTCCAATACCTGCCTATCAATAACCCAGACAAGACACATCTCAGGTCTAATCCATCATACTCGCCACTGACGAGGCGGCTGCAGAATTGTGTGTATGCGTGCGTGTGTTGGTGTTGATGGATCATTTGTTTCTGCTGACAAAGCCATAGTGGCTTAGATAAACAGGCTCAACAGCTGGGAGATCGAAAGAAGCCATTCATCATTTCCTGTAGGAATACACATTCACGTGTGCATGCGAACACTCTTGTGCATTCACACACAGGCACAATTTTACAGACATTCAAGATTTAAATGTGTTTTCATTCATTGTTATGATTGAGGAAGAAAGAGGTTTTGGATGCAATATCACTATTTTCACAAGATGTCAAAAAGTACTGAGATTACTTGAGAAATTCAGGTTTATAATTAAAGTACTCTGTCAGGGTTAAAGGTCCAGTGTGTAAGAATTACTGACATCTAGTGGTAAAGATGGGTATTTGAGAGAAAAGATGTTTTCTTTCAAACAACTTCATATTCCAAGCACCGTTGTGAATGTACGGTGGCCATTAGTGGCCAGAATTCAGACATAAAAATGTTTTCAACTGTGAGTGGATCCAGTGGTCTCAGGTGTAGCTATGACTGTTCTAAGTAACTACTTTTTATGTCTTTTAAGGCATTGCCTATCCCAAACAGTGCTCTAACTCCCATTAAACAAAGCTGGTACAGCAGTTTTAAAGTTCAGAGGTTTCTCACTCCACACACATTGTTCTGTCCATTCAGGGACACCGTAGTAAAAATGGTAGAACAAATATGGCAGCCTCCATGAATGTTTACCCCCAGCAAGTAGATATAAATGACTTATTCTAAGAAAATAAGCACATAACAGTTATTCTAGTGCCGCGAGAAGCATGAACTTTCATAAGACAGGAAACAGAAAAAATCAGTAACTGTAAAATTCCATATTTTTGGAAGATGATGCATATTTCAAGTTTTTGTATTGGGATAGTGTGTTGCATAGACGAGGTTTTGGGAGTCTAATATAATCTGTTCACCACTAATGAGGCCATGTGAATGTCAAGAGTGAGCATCAAAGTCCCTGTTCATGGGTGGTCAGCTTTGTGTCTTTGTTCTTAAACAGTTGAATCAGACAACAGCTTATCATTCTACGTATATTTATCATTCTACGTAATTCAGATTCTCCAATTAGTGCACACTATCAAGCTAACAGCCTCCCATATAATCTCTTATGTAATACAAATGCATAAATTGAGTTAAGCCCAGCATACACTGTGATTTTTTGATGTTTTGAGACGATTTTCCAGTTGTGCAACAATTTGGGTGATCGGGCCGACTCTTGACCAAATCGAGTGTCGTGCGTTGTGCAGGATACAAGGGGGTCATGAGAGGCGACTGGCACGTCACGTGCAAATTTTTATAGTTATGTGTGCTGTGTTCCTTGCTTGGGTGTGTGAATGCTTGTTTTATTTTATTATGTATTTGTTTTTATTGTCTTGCAAAGCACATTGGGTTGCCTTTGGCAGGAAAAGCGCTTTATAAATAAAGTTTTATTTGATTTGATTTGATTTGATTTGATTTGATTTGATTTGATTTGATTTGATTTGATTTGATTCGATTTGCACAATTTGAGTTGGGGCTGCGAGCAACGTTTGAAAATATCACACAGTGTATCCTAGGCTTTAGTTTGACTGCTGAGCATGGGTGAATTCAAGTTGGGGTTTTCAAACAAATGGATTAAAAAAAAACTTCTGTAGCAACACTGAATGAGGCCACCATAACGTTGTCATTACATGTAAGTTTATTTATTTTCTACATGCTGTTTTGTCTGATAAACATAGTTCACTGTCTGAAGTGCCCATGATGCTAACAGATAGCCTCTAGCAAACAAACTCTGGCCGCTAGCTTCCTGCAGGTTGACCTAGTTTCTCTAAGTAAGGTTAAAGCCAAATAAGGTTGTAGCCAATCAAAAAATTTGTCAACTTAGTCTCCAGGCAGATCATATCATTACAGTAACCAACCCTTTCAGAGAAGAGGAAAATCTGGCATCCCTAAACAAACCCCCCTGAAAAAAAGTGGCGTTATTTTTCTTTGGAGAATTGACATATGCAGCAATATCAACTACAGGAAACAGTTTATGTCATCACTCCTTTAAACTGTTCAGAACAAGTAAGTTTATCTTGACTGGCCGGGCAGCACTCTGGGTATACAGCACCCTTAAACCTCTGAACAAAAATTACCTCTGTTGTATTGTAAACTTTGTAAATGTATCACATTTTAAGTGTCACTGACAGAACCCTACAGCATATTAAGCTATTATGTAAACTATATTAAATTACTTAAAAGTTAAAACCACAAATAAGAATATTCCTGAAAAGTGAACAGGTGATAACAGTACAATGTTCTCCTATGGACAGAATGGAACTCTTTAACTTAAATAACGTTGATGTGTGTGTGTTAACTGCTTTGATAGTTACAGCTGTTTGTGAACGCAGTAAAAGAAAATGAAAAAAAGGTTTCCCTGTATAGAGATTAAGACGGTCCAGTCAAACTCTCATCAGGATGCAAATGTGATGCTATAATCCACCTGTGTCACTTCAGAGCAACTATGCTATTTAAGCACCCTGGTGATATGCCATAAAAAGTGAGAGCAGTTTGTGGGGAAAAGGCAGTTATATTCCCCTGCAAACAACTAACTGGCATGATTATCATCCGTATGTCTGCTTTTTTTACTCCAGTTTGTGCGCTCACACATTTACCTGTGGCGTATTCACAGCACATTCATGCATCTAAATGTTTACTGTCAACTAAAACTTTGATCGTGCAAGCTTTAGTCGCCTCACTTTGCTTTGCACCTGAACGCATGTGTTGAGAGGTTATATTCAGACTCGAAGAGGTTGAATGGCATTATCTGTGGAACAGCCAACTCCCTGTAACAAGAAAGGAAATCAAAGCGGTGGGAGAGACAGAGAGGGGTGCAGGGACTGCAGAGATCCACGGTAGAGAACTTCAAAGGTGAACACAGAGTTCACATAGACATGAGGCTCAGACAGCAGGCCAGGGCCCACATAGACTCTACAAAAGACAAAGGAAAGGCAGAACTGGGAACATACATATAATATACACACAGTCAATAAAACATCCTTCATTCTTTCTGTGAGTCTGTGCGCAAAAGCGCCAGCTGGCAGGCAGACAAGCAGAGTAAGAAGCTTCAGGGGTCCAGTCAGGACTTTAGAGGGCAGGTGGATGTTAGTGTGGGGGTGTGAGGTAGGTATCAGGTGTATCTGGGCTGAGAGGCCCCTCGTATGGGCATCCTATTCACCTGCTGCCCGGGCCCGGACAAAGACCGGGGCTCTGGGGCTCCGCTGGGCCACAGACAGGCCAGGTAACCCTAGAAGGTCTTAATGGCTCCAAGATGAAGGGAAGATGGTTAAAAGAAGATTACAACATGGGAAAATGTTGGGTTAAAAATACAGCTTTCTAATGATCTGAGCTGCTGCCATCAACAAGGGGCTTTTTCCCACACTGCCTTTTGAAACCTGATATTCAGAAAGCAAATTGGCTTTCAGAAAGTCTCATCTGGAGTTTATCTCATTTTTATCATAGCTTTTGCTACTGACCAAGAAACAAAAGACATTTAAATATTAGTTTTATAACATTCATGTCATGCTGTGGCAAAATCTGGTGATGAGATCTTTCTTCTCTTTTTCTTTCCAACATTTGTCAGGACTGGTCACCAAAAGATTTCCCCCCATATTTATTAGAAGAATCAATCTCCCATTGCTCAATCCTTAAAGATCTTGAACGACTTTGGATAAGTAGTTATTTTAACTGGACAAGGGCAGTGTGGGCCTTTGAGGGTAAGTCACTCTGAGACCTCTTTAAATTGACTGTATTGATCTAACCCTTTTCCAGTCTCATTGACTGCTTACTGCAAGTCGCATTTATCCATTTACACACATTCATACATCATTTCTTAGACTCTACAGTCTTGCATGTGTGGCAGTTGACGGTCCTCTCATTATGCCTCTGAGTGTTCATGCGTCCTGGCTATTTGGTCACAGGGATGTCCCTTTGGCTGAATGGTCAACATGTGTGACTCTCACCCAGGAGCATGGGAACCAAATCCTGCCTGGGCCCTTCATGGCGTACCTTGCCACACGTGCTACATACAGCTTTTTCTCTGCCACAAGCGATAGTATTTCAAACTGATCTATGTGGAGCTTGTTGGCTGGCACCAATCTTCTGACTAATGGATGATTTACAGCCACCCTCTTAAAGCAGAACTCAGTAACTTTTTCACCTCAATGAATGCTTTTCAGAATCCCTGTGGGGCAAAACAAAGTGTTTACGAAGCGATTCAATGTTTCCTCGTCTCCCCGCCGTGTCTCGGCCTGTAAGCGGCACTTGCAAGTCTGCCTGAGCAGACTCGACACAGATCTACAAAAGAAACCGCTGTACGGCACTCAGGTCCCCTATCGACCGAGCTGCTTCCAGCACTGGTTTGCACCAGAACCAGACAAAAAAAAACGGTTCTTTAGCCTCCCACCACCTAAACACTGGTTTCTGGCTCTCAAAACCAACTCTTTGCTGGACCAGTGTGAAGATCCGGTTCGCGTAGCTTGTGCTGCCTGGGCGCTGGGTGGAGTAGCACCGAGCCTCACGGCCGAATAGGCTCAATAATCACTTGTCATGTCCACAAAAAGTAAATAAAAGTTTGTATTCTTACCTGCTACCCGGCAACACCAGAGAAAAATATAATCCACGGCATATTTACCCACAAAATGTGGGTTAAACGTCTCACTACAGGAGACACAGGACTCTGCTGTTAGCAAAGGGAGACGAGCTGCTGCTACCAATGTAGCAAAGTAGCATCAACAAGCTAGTAAAAGCTTAGAAATATATTCAGGGATCAAAATAGAGGAAAGACAGGTAGAGAAGACGTCTGTGTGCTGTGGGGGGGGGGGGGGGGTAGGGGGAGTACGAACTTTACAACAGTGAAAGAACGCCGCTAGGAGGAGCCCAGAGCTTAAGTTACTGAGTTCTGCTTTAACTTCTTCTATGAAAATTAAATGAAAAATATATTTGTAAAATTTCTTGCAGGTTTTTTTTCTTTTTTTTTAAACTTTGCTTACTGGTATTCACCCAATCATTTTTATTTACTGATGTTGCCTTTTAAAACTTTGGTCAGTGCTCGGTTACTATCACCCAATGTTAAGCTAAGCTCTGCATGCTAAGCTAAGCTAACCCCCTCCGTCGACTGCCTCCGCTCCGGTCGGCACGATGCAGCAAATCCGTTGCTATTTTAGTCAGTGAGAAGCAGACCACTATGTCTGCTCAGGTCCGTCACCCTCTGCCAAAAATATGGATCACCTCTATTTTCTGGTCCACTCCGGTTCGCCCGACTCCATTTGGAGGAAGTTGCAAAGCTCAATGAATGTAATGGTGCATTCACACCAGGATAGTCTGGGGACTTGGTCCGATTGGGCGGGGATTTCAGGAAAATTTCACACCCTTCTTTGTTTCGTTCGCGTTTAACCGCCTGGTTAAACCACCGTAGTTACAACAACTGCTCGCTAGGGGGCGACGCTCCCAAACACAACCAATGATCATGATGAAGAAGCAGGAAGAAGAAGAAAACCTGACTCTGTGATTTGAGTGGAAATCTTTCTGCTTCTAATTATTAGGCTACTATCTCTGTCTACACATTTTCCTGTTGTTTTTCGTTGTTGTTTTGACCTCAGAATCGGACCACGGTCTGTTTAAAGCGGACCAAACAGCAAGAATGTGAACACACCCTAAACATCAGGTTTCTAAAAGTTTTTTTTTTTTTTTTTACATCTACTGCAGAAATACTTGATTGATGTGTTTAGAATTTATTGTTCATATTGTAGCATCTGAGTGAAGACCATATTATGAAATAATATTGCATCTTGTGTGTGAATCTTGTGAATTCCTTCAAAGTTGCAATAAATGACAAGTTTTTTCGCTGGAGGTTGCTGCTTGGTACGGAGAAACTTTCGTCTGACATGTTCAACTCTGTTCATTTAAACCCCAAACCAAACACTTAACTCTGAAGACGTTGAAAAAAACTCTTTGATTAAAATTAACTTAAAAATGTTTTAAAAAAATTTCAACTCTCCAATTTTTACTCTGTAGCTTTTTCTTTGAACTTCGCCGTTTCAGGACTATTAGGACATGGTCTCATATTTTTTTTTCACACGAACTAGACTTGAACAATCTGGATTCTCGCTACAGGGGTCCGACATCTTTGTGCGGTCTCATGATTGTTTTCTGAAACGTTTTGAGCACGAAACCCTCATAACAACGTTGTGACACAAATAGACACAAATAGCAAGCGGCTACATAACTCCAGTCCTTTCCCCGCCCCACCACTAAC
Source organism: Atherinomorus stipes (assembly GCA_023101725.1). Taxonomy (NCBI): domain Eukaryota; kingdom Metazoa; phylum Chordata; class Actinopteri; order Atheriniformes; family Atherinidae; genus Atherinomorus; species Atherinomorus stipes. The sequence continues at coordinate 15,142 of JALJCO010012651.1, forward strand.
CGTTCTAGGCTTTGCGGTTGTGCAGCCGACCTCTGGCAACTGTTCCATCCTGACAACTATTCAAAATGTTTGGTACGGTCACATGGTGCAAAGAATACAGATCTAATCCCTTATTTAGACTCAAGAACGGTTTAATCGTGACAAAAATGTCCGTGTCACCTTATTATTAGATACACTGCAAACAACTTGGTTAAGGTTAGGTATTCGAATTGTTTAAAGGTACAGTATGTAAGAATTACTGACACCTGGTGGTAAAGATGGGTATTTGAAAGAAAAGGTGTTTTCTTTCAAATGACTTTACAGGTATATTCCAAGCACTGCAGTGAATGTATGGTGGCCGTAAGTGGCCAAAATTCTCCACGACATAAAGATGTTTTCATCTGTGAGTGGATCCAGGGATCTCCAGTGTAGCTATTACTGGACTATGAGTATCTATTTTTTTATGTCTTTTAAGGCATTACTGATCCCAAACAGTGCTTATTTAACAAAGCTGGTACAGCAGTTTTAAAGTTCAGAGGGTTTTTTTACTTCACACACATTATTTTGTCCATTCAGGGACACTGTAGTAAAAATGGTGGAACAAATATGGCAGCCTCCATATGTGCACCACCCAGCAAGTAGATAAATGACTCATTCTAAGAAAATAAACACATAACAGCTATTCTAGTGAAGTGATTACACAACAATAGAAACACAGTTTTGAATTATATATCATATTTTTCTTCCATTGACCTTTGATTTTCTACATACTTTACCTTTAAGGTTGACATATCACAGTCTACATGTAAGCAGACTTTCTAAAACAATATTTCAATCCCACAAAATGAGTTGGAATCATAAACCAGACATACTACTGAAACACATTACTCTGACTTGAGCTAATTAGCAAGGGAAAAAAAACTCACTGTTCCACAACTATTTCACATCAAGCTGCAGGAGTAATCTCTGTGTGCTAAGAAAACTTCCATTCCCTGAATGAACCAATGGAAACTCCAACAATCTTCTTATTCTAAATAGTATTATTCGGCACATTTTTACCGTGACAGTTTTTTTTTTTTTATGTTAAAGCTCTATAAAACATTTCAGCTGTTTAAGGTCATCAAAAGTTGCAATGAGAAAATTTTGCTCAAGGCTGTAAACCAACAAGGTTAGACAGATTTCACCTGGCTTTGGCCTTGTGCAAATACTTCAAATACTCACAAATCTTGAAATGTCGGGGGAGGTGTAGTCCTGCTGCATCGCTGTGTGTGTTCTTATCATAGATAAGATAATGTGTAAGAAACTGATCCTTGTTTTAGCGCCAGTGTGTCCATGTTCAACAACAGCAGCAACAGCTATGAAAGAAAAAACATTCTGATTTCTGCATTGTTCTCAACATTTGTTGCAAACTCACCCCTTCTGAGCTGAATCCAAACTATAATTACCATACCTGACTGACATATGAACAGACAGATCAGTGTTGGTGACTTTGTAAACTCAAAGATTGCTGATGCTTGTTTTAACTCACACAGACTTTCTTCTTTTTTTTTTTCTAATGATTCTCTTCACTAATTTATTCTGTTCAGGGGGTTGGAAACTATCACAGTTGTCACGGGGCAGGAGGAGGCATACAGCAGTAAAAGCTCATCCATCCACATGGCTAACACAGAAAACAAAAATCATGCATTACCTCATTTTTTCAACATTAACTATTTCTTTCAATGTCTTTGTACTGTGGAAAATAAATAAATGAAGTTGCTACCAGTAATACAGTATCTTGATTTTAAAAGTTTTATGTCACAGCATTGTCATAAATTTACGATTAGCATGATATTGATATTTTATTGATATAATAATACAATCATAGTCAATGTCAGTATATCACAGCAGCCTCAAAATGTATATAAAATTTCAGATTACTGTGTTGGTCTTACTAAGCTCTTTTCTTTGGTTAAAGTTAACAATAGCTTAAAAAAAACAAAAGATTTACTAGCTGAGATTACAATGAAATCACCTTTATTGATATAACAACATTGGCTGACCCGCAGTGCTCTTCCACTCCAGATGAATATCGAGATAGATTTTAGGATTTAGAGGAGATGAGATGGTATATAGCGCTACAGTAAAGAATAAGGACACAGATATGCAACTCTGGTACTAAAATGGAAAAAGTAGAGACATCAAAGAGCAGTGGAAAAGAGAAACAGCTGGTCAGTGCATGTGTGTGTGTCTGTCTGACTGTGTACATGAACACACCTTCAAAGGGGACCCTAGATGTGCTGGCCCCACCTGACTTCAAGCATCAGTGCAGGGACACATGCACTCCTGCCACACTCTCTCTCTCTTGCACGGTGTACATCCACACTCCACCTGTCATTGAGTCTTTGCATGTGTCTGCATGTGTGTGTTTCCTTTCAGTGATTTAAACACACAAAGTCACAGAGAGATAAATCGCAAGCTCTGTGGATGTTCGGCAGGGAACGTGTGCTCACATGCCCAGGCTCAACGCTCCAGATCGGCCAAGATTTCGGGGAGCAAATTAGTGGGGAACATTTTTACAGTGCATAGTTGAAGCATAGCTGAAAGTGGAACATCCTGCACAATTAACTGACGTTTTTAAGTTAGTTTTTTTGAAATGTAAAATCAGGTTTTAAAAACCTCCTGCACATGTCAAAATTAAATCATGTCTGTCTGTTCAGACATGAAGTCCTGCCAGCTACTGGTCAAGATGTACATATGGATATAAAAGGGAATTTCTATATTTTTTTTGTTATGTGAAGTGCTGCCAGGTGGTTAGCACTGTCATCTCACTGCAAGGTGAAGGTGGAACCGGAGCCTTTCTCTGTGGAGTTTACATGTCCTCCATACATGCTTGTTTTTTTGTTTTTTGTTTGTTTGTTTTTTGTTCCTATAGTCCAAAAACACATGTCCTATGTTCATTTGTGTTTCTAAATTTTCCCTAGGACTGATAGAGTGATTGTTTTTGCACAGTTGACCTGTTCAAGGTGAATCCTGCCTCTTAATGAGTTAATGAGAGTGGTTGGGATAGGCTTCAGCCCTCGCTTGTGAGGCTTGAAATACAGTGTATGGATGGGGTGGGGTGGTGGGGGTGTCTGTGAAATACCTACAAGTAGTCAGTGCCTTACAGTACGCGCAGTAGACAGCCGTCTGAGATCTCTGTCCATCTGGACGAGACATGTGCTCTTAATCTTGGTATTATAAAGCATGCCATTATGACATGCTTTATAATACCAGTATAAACTATATCACTTGTGCAAGTACTTGCACTTGTGCACTTGCAGTTTGATATACTTTATATCAAAGCATAAAGTATATCACTTGTGCAGGTAAGAGGAGGGAAATTCACTGTAAATCGAGCTCAATGAGAACGCCATTGTTAACCTCTGTTTTTTTCTGTCTCCAGTCTGAAATGACATACAGGGTGTTACTGTAAATTCAGGAGCCTTTTCAGCTGCAGCTCCCAAATTATGGAACAGCCTCCCATTGGGGTGAGATATTCCTCATCACTAGATCAGTTTAAGTCCAGGCTTAAGACTTATCTCTTCTCACAAGCATTTAAATAATTAGGAGGCTAGTCTGATCTTGGTTGGACAGATAGAATGATGCAAAGTGAACTGCTCTTATTATGTTTTATAGCATTTTATTGCTTTTACATGTTTTGATGCATTGCTTTGAAGTTTTCATATACTATATTGCCATAAGTATTCACTGACATGTCTTGACTAGGGATGTGCTGGTTTCAGGTTTCAAGGTATACCTTTGTATAAAAATGTAGCGGTATGAAAACCATTACATTTTCCATCATACCTTCATACCTTGATCTAATTTGGTGTTAACTATTAGTTTTTGTATGTGTGCCATTTCCAACATGGAAATAAATGGCTGACTGCTCTGAACCACTGAAGCTCTCAACCAATCACGATATTTGTACGCCCATTTCATGACGTCTCCCCGGAACAGTCACAGATTTTGAAGGGTCACAGATTTTGGTGTAACACCGGCCTTAATGGATAGATATTTGTAAACACTGGACGACTGGATTCCGATCGCCAGACTAAAATTAATCACCCTGGAGCTGTATGCACTCGACCCAGAATCTGATGTGGAGTTTAAAGTTCATGTGGTACCACAGAGACCCCTGACAAGTAAGTGAATTAGCAAACAAGTCATAAGCTAATGGTTAGCATTGAGCTGGGTATATGGTTTTACTCACCGGAGTGGATACGTTAGGATTTTTGGAGCCTCTCTCGAAATAAAGGGCATCTAGCTATGATACTGTGCACGCGTATTTGGCGCTTCATGATTGGTGAAATGATTTCTACATAAACATTTCTAAGGCAGACGTTTAAAGGCAGCTAGAACTTTAATTGAAAATACCTAGATTCATATAGATTGCTCAAATGAATGAAGAAAATAACAACTTAAACTGGGTTTTTTGAATAGTTAACACTATGGTTGAAAGCTCATAAAAGCAATTTTTTTTTGATAGGGCACCTTTAATGGAGGTGTTATCCAGGTAAATACCTCAAAATTCTTCAGCCAATATTGATAATTGACGACTCCATCCATCTTCCAAGTTTGGAAAATGAAGGGATAACACCAAAATTCACCTTTGAACCACCATGAGTAAGCAGAAAGGAGTGAACCCCAAGATGGTACAGAATATGTACATTCAGTTCTTTTGACTTTTTTTTTTTTCTTATTAAAGACTTTGATTTAGGGGGAAATTATTTCCATAATTTGATTATGTTTACCTGGCAAGTCATTTTTTGTGTGTGGTGAACAGAAGAGGGAAAAAATCTTATTAAACATTGTTCATTGAGTGAAACAATATCTCTGAGACTTATTGATGAACATCTTGATGTGACATCTGAGCTGTTTACATTCTAGGAGGTTAAGTTTTCCTCGATGTGGTAAAGTGTTTACAGACACGTGCGCCCGCTTACACACACACATTCACCACACATAAACACAAGCTAACAGAGCTGCAGCCAGGAAGGAAACTCCCTGGCTTTGAAAGGCAGTGATCACTCATATCCTGATGATCTGATAACAACATGTGTGCGCGTGCTTGCATGTGTGCTCTAACCCTGTTTCTTAAATGCTTTTTAGTTGCCATAGTTATTTTCTGTGTTCATATACAACTGCTACAACAGATACATTTCATAACACTGTTGCAAACACACTCACACATGCACACAGATGGTTTGGAAAATATTGTGTCACCTCCAGACATTGGAACTCCTCAGGTGTGTCATCACAAGCAAATTCCTTCCTTGGTGTTCCTCTCTTTCTTTGATGAGGTCTCTTCGCTGAAAGTAGAAATGTGAGTAGCATAGAGATGATCGTGTGTGTTTTTGCATTTAACCTTAACCTACAAAGAGGCAACATTCTAGCAAGATTTGCAAGGTCACATTCTTGTGAAAATCCAACTTTCCTTCTTCCTTTTTTCTACTGAAAAAAAAAAAACCACTCATCAGCTGCATGTTCTCAGAGCAATCAGAGTCATTATTTGGCTGTTTTAAAGGTGCAGTGTGTAAGAAAACCAAAGGTCTATGGAAGAAAAATGGAATGATTAATTCAAAACTGTGTTTTCTACAGTGGCCCACAGGTGCAAAAGCATATACAAAAACAACTGCAAGAAGAAAACGCTGCAGAAAAACAGCTGCAAGGAGAAAATACAGAATAAATGAAAGCAACTGCAACAAAAAAAAAAGCTGAAAAATGAAACAACTGCAACGACAAAATGCAGTTTTCGGTCGGAAGTTTGCGCAACATGGCCACAGGAATTGAATCTACACCAATGTGGTTTTGTTTCTTTTTCTTTATTTATTTAACATCTGGCCGTAGTGTTTTACAATAGGCTGTCATGAATAAAAATCAGCTTATTTAAACGTAGTATCCTTTTTCTCACTGTTTTTGTTGTCTGTCAGGTAAAAATTCATTGATGCTGCATGCGTATGTCTTGATTTCTGAAAGCCCGGAAAGATGAGGGAATGATGTGTGAAAGAGTGTTCTGAGATCCCCTTCACTAAATAAATGAAACTATTAAACTTTTACACTCTCTTTCTGTCATTTTGTGTGTATCACAAATCCACCCATCATTCATTTGATTTTCTTGCTGCAGTTGTTTTCCTTTTTGCTGCATTTTCTTGTTGCAGTTTTCATTCATGCTGCATTTTGTCTTTGCTGTTGTTTTCATTTATGTTGCATCTTTCATTGCAGTTGTGTTCATTCAAGCTGCATTTGTTGCAGGTATTTTGGTTCGTGCTGCATTTTCTTGTCACAGTAGGGGATTATCACGCTGACCGGAACTTCCCGGTATTTGGGCACTTCCTCTTCCAGGCCATGTTAACAACAGCCGTTCCTGCTCTGTTATACTGTTTAAATCGGATAAACTGCAAACGTACTTAATTCTTCATTCCAGACTGAAGTGATACTGGATCAAAAGCTGGATCAAAGCGATCGATTCGCCGCGGTGAAGGGCCGAACTTTATAATAAAACACACGTTTGTTTGTCGCCGGTGGGGCACAACACCGGCACTTCACGGCTTGCTAGCATTAGCCAGCTAGTGTTTACTGACGTGCTTAACATTGTGCGTCTTAAAACACACAAACATCTGAAAATCGGGTCTGTACCTCCCCGTTTCCAGTGGAACAACTGGGGACTGCCAAGAAAGGAGACGCTTTCAGATGCTTGTGTGTTTTCAGCCGCACAAAGTTAGGCACGTCATCGAGCTGGCTAATGCTAGCCTGCTAACACGACTGTGCAGACTGCCGGCTACAAACAAACGTGTGTCGTTTTATTATAAAGTTCAGTCCTTCACCGCGGCGAATCGGTCGTTTTGATCCACTTCTTCCTTAGCATCACTCAGTCTGGAATGAAAACTTGGCATTGGCGTTTAGCCAATATACAAAGTTTAACAGAGTAGTAGCTGGCGGACTACTGTTAGCAGGCTAGCATTAGCCAGCTTGATGACGTGCCTAACTTTGTGCGGCTGAAAACACACAAGCATCTGAAAGCGTCTCCTTTCTTGGCAGTCCCCAGTTGTTCCACTGAAACGGGGGGGGGGGGGGGGTGCAGACCCGATTTTCAGATGTATGTGTGTTTTAAGACACACAAAGTTAAGCACGTCGGTAAACGCTAGCTGGCTAATGCTAGCATGCCGGTGTTGTGCCCCACCGGCTACAAACAAACATGCTACGTTGTTTTATTATAAAGTTCGGCCCTTCACTCTGGAGAATCGCTTTGATCCACTTCTTCCTTAGTATCACTTCAGTCTGGAATCCGTGAAAATTTAAGTAGGGTTGGCGTTTATTCATGTTATTTACAAAGTAAGGCAGGGACATTGAACTGGGCCGGAAGTGGGCCGTCTAACTGTTTCAAACCGGAAGTTCGGAACACGGAAGCGTGATAATCCCCCGTTGTTTTTGTTTATTCTGCATTTTCTTGTTGCAGTTGTCATCTGTGAAACTTTTCCTCTCTTTTTGACATTTTGTGTGCACCGCAAATCCATCCATCATTCATTTCATTTTCTTGCTGTAGTTGTTTTCGGTTTTGCTGCATTTTCTTGTTGCAGTTGTTTTTGTCTGTGAAGGCATAGCTACACCTGAGACCATTGCATCCACTCACGGAGGAAAATGTCTTTATGTCTGAGAGAATTTTGGCCACTGATAGCCACCGTACATTCACAACAGTGCTTGGCATATAAAGTAATCTCTACCACTAGATGTCAGTAATTCTTACATACTACCTTTAAGTTGTGAGAGGAGTCAAAATGGCCCCAGTCACTGACTTGCCCCTGTAGCAGCCATCTATTGATCTTAGTGGTTGAAGACATCTTAAAATTTCCAAAAGGTTCCAGCAGAGGAGCTTCCTCATGCTTCCGTGTTTTAGACCATCTAGACCATTGGGTAACAGAGCAGCAGTGACATTCACTGGTTTTTATGTACAAATCACTGAAGTTTGTGCTTTATTATCAATTATACACAAATCCAAGGAAAGAAATGTCTGCTCTTGGTTTCTAGACATTGCATGTAAACTATGAATATAAATTATATAAGCTCTCTACAGTTAATTAATACAGTATGTTAATAGCATGACTTATTATTGATTTACACTCATCATTTTAAACAATTTCATTGTGTAATTTTAGCATATTGTAATGTACAACAGAGTCTTCATGAGATTTATTCAAAATATGAAAAAAGAAAAAAGCGGGACAAATAAGCCCTGCTTTTTACCTTGTCAGTGTAAGAATCAGCCTTGTTGTCAGCTATGTTTCAGGAAAGAGGAACAGACTGGTGCCTGAGGAAGGCTGCTGTTGTTGTGAAGTCATGTTTTTCTCTGAAGACCTGGCAAGCTTTCAGCCTGACCGCTGTCTACACCTTCCTAAGCTGAGAACACAGTCAATCACACATAAACACAGGTATACGCACACACATGTACTCTCACACTTGCTTTGAGGGCAGGTTTAATAAAACTTCCCTGCCCGTCTTTCATGTGTGAGGCTTAAGAGCTGTCACACTAACAGCAGGAAACCACAATGCTTTGATAAGCCCTCCACACTTAGCAGAAACCTGCACACAGCATGTCCGGACGAGTCTGTGTGTGTGTGTGTGCATGTGTTTGTGCGTCTGTGTACAGGTCAGGTGCTCTTGCCCATCAAGACTTAGCTTCAGAGGCAGCTGGATTCTTCTAAGATGCGGGAAACCATGATCACCAGCGAATTCAGCCCACCGGACTTCAAGCTACGAGTTTGTGGTTTAGGTATGCGAAGATGACCAGTCAGCATCAGTTTCAGGTGCATTTAGGTGTGAAAGGTTAATATGACAGCCATTAGCATTAGTTATACCACAACTAGAGAGGATTTCTTTAAGTAAAGAGAGTACAGAGTTCCTGTCATTACTTACAGATGGTTTTCTCACTTTTTTTTTCCTGACAGGCACAGCTGACAGCAGCTTGCAGTGTGACAATTTAACCCCTCTATCTGCAAATTGACTGCTTTCACTTGAATTCCTGAGAGACTAAATGTTAGTTGCATTTGATTGGACTTGTTTTTGATGGTTTACATCGCACAAGTTCATAAAAATGGGAGCAGAGTATTTTGTGGTACCCAGTTTGGGGACCTGGTCGGCAAGCCAGCATCGTAGAGCAGTGGTTTTTTCAACTTTTTGAGCCACAACCTCCAAAATAACATTCTTTGCTGTTTGTTTACCCCTTCAATTTCGATTGTTTTTATTGATAAAAGACTTGTTTTGGACCAACTGTTTCACTGGACTACTTTTACTGAACCCTTACAGGACCATATTTGTCGCATTATGTGCTACTAGAGTACTACAGCTTCAAAGATAGAAGGCGTTAGAGACTGGTCAGATAAATGTTTAATGAATCTGCAGTTACTACTGTAACCTGAAATAGTATACATCATTCAAATCTCGGTAATCTTAGCTTGTCAGTGGTGTATAACATGTAGGTACTTGGAAAGGAAACTGAGTAAAATACACATTTATCTGTCATGTCCCGCCCATAGGGCATACAGTATGGTAGCCTACCAGCAGATTGAACTGCAGACTACCAGTGGAACTGGTTACATGCACTGGTAGATCAGGCTGGCCATTTATCCGGACCACTGTCCTTATACCAGTTTAGATGCATGGCAGGTTAATTAAGTTAAGCATTAAATTATGTTCAATGCCCCATCACGATTTTTTAAAAATATTCCACTGCTTCTAACTTTCTCTGTGCAGAAAATCACATAAATAAGTAAATTTCAGTATACTGAACACAGACATTGCTTTGAAATCATTCAAACAGCAGTTTGTTAGATGCTGCTGTTACTGAATAATAATATTATTAGAGAAAAGCAACAGTGAGAAAATTCATCCGTCAGTGTTCAGGGGACTTCAACTTCTGATGCATTTAGCCAGCTGACAAAAGAATGAGGGAAAAAAATGTCAGTGAAACGATTTTTATTGACATACACTTATGCATAACTGTTCTTAAAAAGGTGTAAAAGTAGGAAAACAGAACTGAACAGATGATTGTGGCTTTTCCGAGAAGGGCATTTTCTAATGAAAAGCCAAAGTAGAATGTTTTCTCCTCGCTATCTAATTCAGTCCATGCAAGTTGTTGCTCGGATAGTAGGTGAATTAACAGGGTTGCTATCTCTAACTTGACCACTAGATGTCAGTAACAATTGCATACTTTTACTTTGCAAGCACTATACTGATAATGCACCCACTGCAAGTGGATGTACAGTAAATAATGTATTTTATAGGCTATTTACAGAATTATTTTGTATTGTCTTTTAGACCTCAAAGAACTGGCAAATGTTAACTTTCATGAATTTCTTTGTAATTATCCATATTTTCCCATTAGTCAGTCTCTTGTACATTATATCAAATACAAGAGAATCCCCATCCCCAGTGAGGGGTGGGTGAAGAAAAGCCGCCAGCAGGGAAAGTGGGAGGGTGAAGTGGGGTGGTGGGCGTTTTACTTTAGAGAAAAGCAAAGACATGTAAACCCACTTAGAATTGATCACAAATAGGAGATAATCAATTCATTTTCAACTGAATTCTCATCAAGCAGAGGGGACTAACAACACAGGGGAAATGCATTTCAACGTATGTCAGAAGCATTCCTCTCCTCCACCATCGATGGTGCGCTTGACACTCATTTGTCATGTCAAGACCCTGTAGAAAATTCCCACTGATTATTCCGTAAAAATCCATGGCTTCTGCTCCCTTGCCGTCAGAGGAAAACCTGCTGTCACTGTTTTCCATCTTGTCCTCCCAAGGCTTTGTCCTTGTGTCAGAAATACACATTGGATTATTATAATGACTATACAATGTGTGTGGACTAAACAGATTGAGGCATTTCACCACAAATGAACAGACAAATGCTGTTGCATTGATCTCATAATCTACTTGGGAGGGGAAAGCAAGTTTAATCAAAATAATTACTTCTCCCACAAAATAGAAAGATGACAGGATTTGTAGAGAGACAAGAAGGATTTGGAAAGAGAGAGGTAACAGGAGGTGGCAGACAAACAGACCAAAAGCGCAAAGGACAATTAGAGAAATATTTTTTGTACACTCTGCTGTAGTATCTCCTGTTTTTGTGAAACTTTGCCTGTTTCTACATATATCCACCTCTCCGCCTCTGTCCCACGTCTAACATCTAACACAGGCTCACACTGCAGAGAAGAGGGTTTTGCAGTGGGAGGTCTTTGCAGCGGTCGATAGTTCTTGGCGAGTGATCTATCGACAGAGTGGGAGCGTGTGAGAGATGAGTTCAATATACTTCAATTTAGCTCCACTTGCTTTAATTACTTCCACTGTGTGTATGTGTATGTGTGTGTGTGCACCCCTAGAGACTGGTTGGTGTTACACTGCTAATGAAAGTACAGCTTTGGCCATTATTGAATTCACGGTCTGCTGAGTATTTTTGGAGCATCTTGAAAGTTGTGACACCTCAAAGAAGGCGAGAGGGAGGGAGGTGGTTCATCTAAAATATAGATTTCTTTATGCACATATACAATATATATATATATATATATATATATATATATATGTGTGTGTGTGTGTGTGTGTGTGTATATATATATACATATATATAAAGCAATATATATATATATGTATGTATATATACACACACATATGTATATATGTAGATACAGTATAGTATGGTATAGTATATAGTACCTGATTTCCAAAGCAGGTACAAAGCCACAACTCTCTTAAAGTACTCAAAATAACCGGGTTCTGCCATGTTCACCTGACTGAAGTGACTAACTAGTGACAAACCACCATCCCCCACTCCAGAGAGTTAAACTTGACGCACAAATGAAGCGTCTACACACGCGTACGATACGCTTTATTCACGTGTATTATTCACTCCATTTACGTGAAAAAAACCGCCCGAATCAAGTGAGTAAACATCCAGCATTCTTGCGTTGAAATCTAGGCGCGTATTCGAATGGAAGCGTCCGGTGTGAACACGGGGTTACGCCGGAGGGCGACTTTATTTACTGTAAATATCATCCTAAGGAGTCAAAGTGATACAGAAATTTTTAACGGTCAGTAAATGCACAGATAAACTCCTAGAAATAAGGTCCAAGTTGAAAAAAAAAAGTATTTTTTTACTTCAAATGAAGAGGAGAAATAACATGATCATTCGGTCAGATGATAAAAATTACCAAAAGAAAACAGAACTATTTTTGAATGTCAAGCAAAAACAATTTGGCACAGCAAGCTATTTAAGGCTCTCAGGACTTGGCATTAGATATGCTAGTACGCATTTATTAGATTTGTATCTTGGCAACGTCCAGTCTCTCGTGAAAGAAATAAGTTTGTAAGCTTCTGTCCCAAAACAGTATTTTAAAAAATTAAGCTGCTCCCGTTAACGCCTCAAATTTTCCTGAATCTTAAATCAGTCACTGGGGTTCCATATTAAGTTTCTTGGCTGTGAAAGTCAAGTCTAAAAAAAACAAACAAAAAAAACAAAACACTCAAAAGCTTTTCTGCTCTGTAATTGATGTGTAGTAGTTGCCCAGATGTTCATCTGCCAAACTACCCAGCAAGTGCTCATCCCAAAAGACGTTCTCTTGTAACACTATTTCAACCCCTTTGAAGAGAGAATAAACGTTCCTTCTGTGTCACTTGGCAAAATGCTTTGATATATGAAATTAGCTCATTATTGCCCCTCTAATGAAAAAAAGAAATCACTCTATAATTACAGTTTTTACCAGGCTTATACGGCTCTAATGTTGAATGATTACATTATGGCTCAAATGCACAAGTGAAGTCAAAAAGATGCCACAGAAAAGTCCAGATAAATAGAGTGAACTTAGAGGGATAGAACGCCCACAGAATGATGCACCTTCATGTTCTACTCACCCTTATGCTGAGCAAGACTGTGGAGCACTTTTGCAATATCTCAAATGCAGTCAGATATCTGGGGTTATCTGCCGACTTTCATATAATGGAGTTCACCGGTGCCTGAAACAAAAAGGTCCATAAAAGTCCACAAAAACTTGTCAATATTCCTCCATACTGCTCGTCCAATGTAATCCAAGTGTCCTGAGTGGGTAGCATCCAGAATTTACTAGAAACAACATTATTTAGTATATTTTTAGAGCCTAAACAGTAGTACATCTTACTTTCACGAAGCACGCATATGCGCGTTCACAAAACTACGGAAGCGTTCAGAGCCTACTCTGCCGATAATGCAAGCGTAGAAGAAGAAATTAGCTGGGAAACAGTGGAGACGGCGAGTGAAGCAGCTGCTTCAGAGCCCTGGAGATGTTGTGATCTGTTTCTGAGGAGAAGTGACCTGAGAAGAGCAAAACCTGGAGTAAATTTAGGTGAAGACTTCACAAAATGGACCCATATAAACGTTTTCCACGGCGTCAAAACACGGAAATGGCGACTTTTCTCCTGGATCGGTAAGCTAACTTGTTTGCTAACGTGGCTAACGTTAGCTGTCCGTTATAAACTCCTCCGCGTTACTTGTTGGACATGCTGCAGACTGTTGGTCACTTGCGTATCGGCAGTGAGCCTGGCATCCCAGCGGCTGGAGTTGTTTTTCTGCCGTTGCAACTACAACCTAGTCACACGTGATGTCGCTGTTCTGTCCGTATTCCATATTCAACCTTTAAGATCTTCCATTGGATCGTCTCAAACATATACTATATTGCCAAAAGTATTCCCTCACCTGCCTTGACTTACATTTGAGCTTACTGTAAATTACATCCCATTCCTAATTCATAGAGTTCAACATGACGTTGGTCCACCCTTTGCAGCTAGAATAGCTTCAACTCTTCTGGGAAGGCTGTCCACAAGGTTTAGGAGTTTGTTTATGGGAATTTTTGACCATTCTTCTAGAAGCACATTTGTGAGGTCACACTGATGTTGGACAAGAAGGCCTGGCTCTCAGTCTCTGCTCTAATTCATCCCAAAGGTGTTCTATGGGGTTGAGGTCAGGACTCTGTGCAGGCCAGTCCGGTTCCTCCACACCAGACTCTGCATCCAGGTCTTTATGGACCTGCTTTGTGCACGGGTGCACAGTCATGTTGGAAGAGGAAGGGGCCAGCTCCAAACTGTTCCCACAAAGATGGGAGCATTGTCCAAAATGTCTTAGAAAATCTAAATGCTTCACTAGAACTAAGGGGCCAAGCCCAGCTCCTCAAAAACACCCCCACACCATAATCCCCCCTCCACCAAACTTTACACTTGGCACAATGCAGTCAAAATAGTACCGTTCTCCTGGCAACCGCCAAACCCAGACTCCTCCATGAGATTGCAAGATGGGGAAGCATAATTCATTACTCCAGAGAACACCACTGCATCCCACACTTTGCATTGCACTTGGTGATGTATGGCTTGGATACATATATACAGTATATATGTCTATATATGTATATAGATATAGATAATATGTGACTAAATTAAATGCCTGGCACCATAGAATAACAGGCATTGTTCATTTGAAAAGAGGGTTTTTTTTTCCTTCCTCTACACAACACCTACTTCGTTTCATAACACATTTCAGGTCTTTTTTTTATTGTCATATCAAAGTAATGAGTCAATTCTTCCTTCAAAAATAACTAACTTTGCAAAAGCACACCAAAATTTCACTGTAGTGTCAGCATGGTTACCTTTGCATTATTTCAGGATGACTCGTCAGCAGATGTGTCTTCAGGTTGGTTGTGTTTTCTGCTGGTAATAGTCGCTCCACACGGTTTATATGTCTTGTTTTGTGTCGGGTCATGTGTGAAATGTGTCCGTGCGTCAGCTCTCCTTTTTGTCCAAACGTGTGCAGGCCAGCATCACTGCACGAGTTTGTGTTCTTATTGGATATTTTTGCAATACACCCCACCGTTCAAGACAAACAGTTGTTCTGATTGGATGTCATTGCTGTCAGGTATTTTCGTCTAGTTTTTATTTCTTGACGAAAATGTCATAAACTTCCATTATAGTTTTTGGTTTTTGTTTTAGTTTCCGCTTAGTTTTCATCGAGAAAAATAGGTCGTTGATGAAGACTGACAAAAAAATTTTCATCAGCGAAATTAACACTGGCGCAAAGCTGCAAGTTTGCACCTGCTTTGCAGACGTACTAAAAATAAACCCAAAAAAACCTTCAAGGCAATCCGTCTCACGGTTAATAAATCACTTTGCGAGTGCTGAATTAATATATTTACATTTTCTCCTCCCACCACACACACAATTATGTGTAAACGCCCCGTATTGCATATTTAGTGCCTCAGACATATTATTTTGATAAGATGCGCTATTAAGCACCTTTGAAAGATGCAACCCTTTCTGCACGCTGTTAGTAGATCAGTTTGTATTTTTTTTCATGTCCACTGAGATAGCTCACATTTTTAAACATGCAAACCTTTGACAGATTCGGCCTTTAGGCTAAAGAATTAAGTCACTATAGTGCCATATGTATTTTATCCAGCCTACTGAATGTTATTATGCTTGATTTATTCTCCACAACTGAAACTTGAAGGAATATTTAATAGTGATGATTTTTTTTTTTCTTTTAAATTGCTGCCGTCACTTTGCTGCTTGTTCGGCTACATATGCAGGTTCAGCTAAGTTTATTGTTCACTTTGTGTTTGCATGTGTGTAAACCTGCATTACCAAACACCCACAAACATAATTCAGTCATCTAAACTAATTAAAGTAGAAACTGTTTACAGTTATAAACTAGCATGATTTGACAAACTCTCCCACCAATTATGATGTGTTGATATGTTTACATGGCTTAATGGCTCATTATTTTTTACAGCTGGGCAAATTCTGTCTGTGGGGCCTGTGGAAATATTTCAACTAACACTTACTAAAAGGTCCATGACCATTTAAAGCAAAAGGGAGGTTTCATTCCTTTTTTTTAATCTGACAAAACTCAGCTTTCCTTCATTGCCCAGTTTCGTGTCTAACCCAGGCATTTTGTAATTTGTGGTATTTAGGTTTGTGGATTTTAGCTGAAGGTAGTAGTTAGATGGGTATTTGACATGGAATCTGCCTTCTGCTCAGCGACATGTTCGCTTAAGAAATGTTGATGATAACAGGGTTGAAAATATGCACACCGGTGTGAATCTTTCATCTGCAATATGTCAGGTAACACTCTTTCATTGAAACAAGGAAAAGAAGAGGAGGGTGTGGAGATGCATATCAGAAACACTTGGTTTATTTACTATCTTGTGATGTGGTTTCACCTTGTATTGTGCCTTCTAAAATAATTTGACAGCTATTTTCTTCAGTTTTTTCTTTAAAAGTGTAGTACATACAGTATACGTATATGTTTATTCAGTTTAGATTAAATACCTCTGCTGTCTCAGAGTGTATGAACTGCACCGACTAAGCAAATAGTATAGCAAACAATAACCATTACAATGACTCATTACTACAGTATGAACTGGGATGGAATGCTTATTAGCAAACATTATTCATGAGGCTACATTTTTAGTTTATTAAATTGTGTTTCTGGCAACCTGATCTCCCAGAAATATGTGACGTGATTTCAAATTCCCTTCTCAAAGAAAGAATGCATGGGTTGCTGTAGGTCCAATTATGCCCCTTTGTACCATCACTGGCCTTGCAGTGGCAGTGAAAGTCTTTGGGTAGTGAAGGTATGCATAAAGTATCTCTTTACTGGCTTGCAGAAGGTCACTACTTCTTCTACTTGCATGTGGTTCTCTCTCTCTTAATATATGTATATAGTGATATGCTAGTACATATATACATATATATATATATATATATATATATATATATATATATATATAGTCTTTTTCAAATTCATACCCTCCAATGAAAGAAAAGGTTAAATTCACAATAGTAATTCAAATAACAAGAAACTTAAAGCAACCTTTACCAATCTTGCATTTCAGAAAGCACAGGCAAGATTATTTGAATATAAACAGTCCTGCCTCGCTCCTAAGACACACCCCCGTATTCTCTCTGCCTCCCAATGCAGAAGCAAAGGTCTGACACGCAGATCCCTCGGCCAATCCTAGGGGTGCACCCCACTTCAAGGATTGGTTGGAGTTTTCATTGAATATTTAGAGATTGGAATAATATTTTCTTTTGATTAATGGTGGGTCTGTCTTGTATTTCAAAGTACCATTACCTCATCCATAGCATTTTACCCTATTGAAAAAATAGTGTAACAATTCAACATCGGTAAAGGTTGCTTCAATAAATAATAATAGATAAAAAAATTACAAAATGAGAATTTAGTGAAATAAGATACTGATTTTGAATTGTGTTGGGAAATATTATATTAAAAAAAGAAGAAAAGAAAACTGTCCCAGACACATAAGATCAACTTTTCCATGAACAGTGGACCAAAATATCTGTCAATGGGTGTAGAAGTCTTTTTGAACATTAGAGAAAACCCCTGATTGAAGGGATTGCCTCAAAGTGTTGCTCAACAAAATTTTAGCTTCAGAGCCCCATTATGCTTGTTTACTTGTTTTATTTTTTGTGTGTTTGTTATTCTTCTTATTTCACTGACAGCTGATTTTTTTCCTTCTTTAATTTGAGCTGCATCCATCCATCACCAAGTGTAATGCAAAGCATGGATGCAGTGGTGTAAAGCAGCCGCCACTGGACTCTAGAGCAGTGGAGGCGATCTTTGGAGTGAGGAATCGCGCTTCTCCATCTGGCAATCTGATTCATCAGTCTGGGTTTGACGGTTACCAGGACAACGGTACTTGTCTGACTGCATTGTGCCAAGTGTAAAGTTTGGTGGAGGGGGGATTATGGTGTGGGGTTGTTTTTAGGAGCTGGGCTTGGCCCCTTAGTTCCAGTAAAAGGAACTCTGAATGCTTCAGCATACCAAGACATTCTGGACAATTCCATGCTCCCAACTTTGTGGGAACAGTTTGGAGCTGGCCCCTTCCTCTTCCAACATGACTGTGCACTAGTGCACAAAGCAGGTCCATAAAGACCTGGATGCAGAGTCTGGTGTGGAGGAACTTGACCGGCCTACACAGAGTCCTGACCTCAACCCGATAGAACACCTTCCGGGTGAATTAGAACAGAGACTGAGAGACAGGCCTTCTCATCCAACATCAGCGTGACCTCACAAATGCAATTCTAGAAGAATGATCAAAAATTCCCATAAACACACTCCTAAACCTTGTGGACAGTCTTCCCAGAAGAGCTGAAGCTGTTCTAGCTGCAAAGAGTGGACCAATATCACATTGAACCCCAAGACAGGTGAGCGAATACTTTTGGCAATATAGTGTAGCTGGTTTTGGACTGAGTTAGCTGAGTTTGGACCAGACCCTGTTGGACCTCAAGTTGGTTGGACAGCCTTGAGAAAGTATTGGTTTTTGCTGAAGTGATTTTTCTCTTGGTTTGACAAAAACTAGGAAGTGTTTTTTAAAAAGGAGGGGGGGGGGATAATGCTGCGTTCCATTTTCCTCGGAACTGGGAAGTGGGAACTGGGGGGTGACATCACACCCGACCAATGATTATTAAATGATTATTACATCATTTCAGCTTTGATATCTTGATATCGGTGTTGGAATCAGTATCGGTCATGAGAGGTATTGGTGTAAATGTTTCATATCGTGCATCACTAATTGAATTTCTAACATGATGACACTAAAAGTGCCAGTAAATTTTTCTTAAAATATCTCTCTCTCTCTCTTGGAAACATAATTGCCCACAAATATCTACTTTTTATTTATCCATTTCTTCAGTCTGATTGAAGAAAATGTATCTATCCTCTTTTTACAGGATTATTTTTATTTAAAAACCTAAAAGTGGAAATTAAATTCCTTTAAAATTACAGCAAATTTTCTTTAATATGTATTTATCAAGAATTACAAGTATACTTTTTTTTTTTTTAAGGCCATGGAACATTTGCGGCTCTAAATAACTTTTATTTAGCTGGGCTGAGGTGAAAAACAGCCCTTTTTGTATTGTAAATGTTGCAGACCCCTGTTCTAGAGGAGACGTCAGAGTTTAAACGATGAAGTAGTTTGTTAGTCAGTTATATGAGTTCATATTTGTGTGATGTGTCTAAGAATTTGGGAAGGATGTGTCATATTTTTCTTTTTCTGAGTCATTCAAAGAGCCATTAATCTCATGCACAGACAATTGATGACAGACTGCGCGTACACCCTCAGAGTGTGTTGACGGCTGCAGGAAGAACACCTGTGTAGACTGCAAGCTACATAGCAACACTCACTTTGTGATGCGGAAAACTGTAAAGATGCATGGCTGAAAAGGGTCACTATGATGATTGCTTCTAATTCTTCTTAGGCATTTTCAATCTAGCATTTAGTGTGGTATTCATATGCTAAATATTTTGCCAACAACATTTTCTTGTGATTTTTGTCTTTTTCAGGTTATAGTTTGAAAATATTAACTCTTTTAATGATAAAACCAACTGAACAAGCTCAATTTGGATGACTGAGGTAGAAGATTGACAGGAGAAGTTTTTAGAAAAGCGATGAGATTGAAAGAATTTCTCCTTTTTTCAGCTTTTGCTGTGGTTATTTCTGCTGTGGACCATTCCCTTGTATATCCAACAATCTAACCAGTCAATGGAAAACCCCACAGAGGACAGACAGAGAGAAGAGAAGGAGGGGAGATATGGCACTCACACACACACACACACACACACACACACACACACACAGGCCTTTACACATCAGTCAGACAGCCCTCTAGTCAGGAGAACCCCTGGCTCACCTTCACACAGATTCAAAGATCACACACACACACACACACATACACAGAAGTTGTGCTGACATGAATCTATGCAGTCACTTTGACTCACATAAACATGCCTCCCCCCTCCATGCAAACACACACACACACGCTCACACTTCAAAGAAAGATTGTAACCTGACGGGCTGCCAAACACCAAGAACCCACATTGGATTTTTTTTATGATTTTATTTTTCTTTTCAGACACCCACCTGTTTCTTACAAACTTTCAAGTCCTATCTGTCTACCCAAGTTTTAAGATCAGTGTCTGACATACGCTCTCAGCCAGTGTCCACATGCTGGTACTCAGGCGCTGCTTGTCTGATGATCCCTCTCATCCTTCACTGTATACCCCTATCTGAGGATTATGCACACCGAAACATCCTCTAACTAGACACAATGTATCTCCTACCTGTGCACCAGGGCCAATATGAACTGAAACGCTCTGTAATCTTATCTGCAACATGTTGCCAAGCTGATGAGCCAGTATGCTGGCTCCGACCTAAACATGAAAACGTCTCCTTGATGTGAAATGCAGCTGTACGGACAAATCTCACCGGGGTGCTCCTTCCAGTGTCTCACCAACACTGGTCAGATGTTGATGGCTGACAGGCAGCACAGAGCCTCCCTCAGTAAGGTCAGGCTTTGTTGGGCCTTTTTTTTGTTCCCATCCCAAGTGCACGGGGGTGCTGTGAGTGTCACAATGGGGGGGGGGGGGTTCAAGCACTGAGTACTCAGATAACCCTACAAAGCCTATAAGAGCACTTAGTCTGCATAAAATAGATTAAAGGTTGCCACACATTATGTCTGTGTGGAGGTCCTTAAAATGCACATGGCCTTCAGGTAATTCTAGTCGCGTGTGAAGAGGCATTAAGTTGTGCAAATGTAATTCTAAGTGACTAAGCTCTCATAACTAATATAGGTGCTGACACATATCACTATTCATCCATCACATTTCTTGTCATGTCAAGTGACCAATCGAAAACAGCCTTGGGTTACATTGTCGTCTCGCAATTTAACTTTACAATCAAAGGTAACACAGCGGGGGGGGGGGGGGGGGGGGGGTATTGAACACGTCAACATTTTTTTCTAGTAGAGCTATTGATGTGAAATTTTCACCATTTATGTCCATAAATTATGTTATGTGTAATATACTGAAAGACACAGGGAGTATTAAACACATGAATAAATTGAGGAGAAAAGGATGTAGAAAGCCAAGAAAGCAGCTGGAGTCTGTCAGTATTTAGAAAGTAATCCTGTCCCCTGTCAGTGCAAAGTAATATCAGCTGGTTTAGTCCTGATTGACGCCTTTAAAAAAGTTTCTCATCACCAAGGTGTCAGACAAGGAGCATTGCATGATGGGTAAAAGCAAAGAGCTGTCTAAAGACCTACACAACCTTATTATTGCAAACACACTGAAGGCATTGGTTCCAGGTGCATTTCTAAACTTCTGAAAGTTCCAGTGAGCACCATTGGGACCATCATCCGGAAGTGGAAAGAACACGGCATCGTCATAAAGCGGCCACGGCCAGGTGCTCCTCACAAGATTTCAGACAGAGGAGTCAGAACAATCATCAGAAAGGTTCTCCAACAGCCCAGGACCACTCGTGGAGAGCTTCAGAAAGACCTGGAACCAGCAGGTACAGTTGTTTCAGAGAAAACAAGAAGCAATGCACTCAACCGCCATGGCCTTCATGCACGAACACCACGCAAGACACATTTCTGAAGAAAAACCATGATGATGCTGGTTTGAAGTTTGCAACACAACATCTGGACAAACCCATGACATTCTGGAAAACATAGTCTGGTCAGATGAGACCAAAACTGAACTCTTCAGATGAGAAAAGACAACATGTTTGCACTTGACCCCCAAAACACCACAGCAACAGTGAAGTTTGGAGGTGGAATCAGCATAGTGGGGGCTGTTTTTCAGCATGTGGTACTGGCAGACTTCAAATTATTGAAGGAAGAATGAATGGAGAAAAGTAGAGACATTCTGGACCAGAATTTGCTGCATCTGCTGAAGATGAAAAGAGGCTGGATCTTTCAGCAAGACGACCATCCCAACACACAGCCAAGAAACACTCACCTGCTTTAAGAAAAAGAAAATAAAGCCGCTAGAATGGACCAGTCAGTCACCCCACTTGAATTCAATTGAGAATCTTTGGAAAGAACTGAAGATCAGAGTTCCCAGAAGAGACCCCCAGAATCTTGAAGATTTGAAGGCATTTGTGTGGAAAAATGGACCAAAATCACACCTGAGCAACGTATTCAACTGGTTTCTCCATACAGGAGGCGTCTGGAGGCTGGAACCACCAACAAATGTTTTGCACTAAGTATTAAATAAATTTCAGTAAATGTATTCAATACTTATTCCCTGTGTCATTTCACTATATTACACATAACTTAATTTATGGACATAAATGTTAGGATTTCTTTCTATGTGTGCATTACTTGGGTTGTTGCCGACATCTGGTGAAAATTTCACGTCAATAGCTCTACTAGAAATATGTTTTCTTAGAAAAAAGTTGACGTATTCAATAGTTTTTTTTACCTGCTGTAAGTGGTGAGCACAGACTGAGCACATACAAAACAACATGATCATAGCACATAAATCACACGATAAGATGTCATTTACACCATAGCTGTTGCTTTGCCTGTCAAGATGTCCAACATGTCCGTCATTCAAACTGAACAAAGGCTGCTTTCTCAGAGAATGATGGTCCTTCATTTTCTACTCACCCTCATGCTGAGCAAGACTCTGGAAAACTTTTTTAATATCTCAAATGCAGCCGGAGATCCGAGGAGGGTTTTGTTATCCACCAACTTTCACATAATGGAGTTCACTGGCGCTCAACACAAAAATCCCAAAAAATGTGGCATTATTCCTCCATACTGCTCGTCCAATGTAATCCAAGTGTCCTGAGTGGGTAGCGTCCATAATTTACAAGAAACGACATCATTAAGTATATTTTTATAGCTTAAACAGTAGAACATCACACTTCCTATTTGCTTGTTCATGCAGGTTCACTACACTATGAAAGCTGCGGCAGACGAGATCACGCGTTCTTTCTTTCTGTCTTTCTTTCTGTCTTTCTTTCTTTCTTTCTTTCTTTCTTTCTTTCTTTCTTTCTTTCAGTCGAATCAACAGTCAACCCTTCTTGTGTTTGTCAGCAGCTCGTTCGCTCCTAGCACAACCTAAACAGCGAATTTCTTCTTCTATGCTTGAATTATCGGCAGAGTAGGCGCTGAATGCTGTGGCTTCCATAGTGTCGTGAACTTGCATGAACGTGCAAATAGGAAGTGAGATGTACTACTGTTAAGGCTATAAAAATATACTAAATGATGTAATTTCGAGTAAATTATGGACACTACCCACTCAGGACACTTGGATTACATTGGACGAGCAGTATGGAAGAATACTGACAAGTTTTTGTGGACTGTTATGGACCTTCTTGTGTTGAACGGCGGTGAACTCCATTATATGAAATGTAATGGAGTCTACTGAGGGTGAGTAGAAAATGAAGGCACACCATTCTGTGGGTGTTGTATCCCTTTAAAACAAAAAAACCTGAGGTCCCCAAATTGGGGGACCTTGGGAACAGATCATACAAAAATGGTCATTTTGGAAAGACTGGAAACTACATATCTGCAATAAAATCTCTTTAATCCTGCATTTAATCCTACTGAGGTTTTTTTGTTTGTTTGTTTGTTTTTTTCGGCAAGCCTGAAACTTTTATTTTTTTCATTTATTTATTTATTTGGGTTGTTTTAAATAAGCAAAAACTAATAGAAAAAGTGAAATTTTCTTGACAAGATCCCTTGAAATAAGATACATTTGTCTTAAAACAAGTTCCTATATCTCGCTGAAATGATTCTCTTTAGGTGATTTTGTCTTATAATTAAGTGTAATGAGATCTTTTGAGAAACGAGAGAAATATACTCGGTAAGATTTCGAGTTTTTGCAGTGCTAAAAAAGAAACTGCTTATCAAGAATAGTTTTCAGGCAGTTAATTATAAAAGCCTGATATTATTTTGGGCAGGTGTATTGTGGCTGGTCGTGAGGCCAGGCAGTGAACTTGTGTGCTTTAGGCTCTTTGCCACCTGTGATGGAGTGAGATCGCACATTAGTCTCAGATACAGTCAGACTAAGAGATGACACATCAGAGGAAATTCTCACAAATTATCTAATGTTATTTTTCTGCTCCTTTGCCATTACTTCTGCCTGAGAAACCTGGAAACATACAACAGACACACGTATATTTGTCTACATGTAATGTCACAATCAAGAGGTGGTAATGTATTCCTGGCTAGTGGGTTTGTGCTTGGTATTATCCGCCTGAATTTAAGTGAACCATGAGTAGAAAAATGTCATTTCAAAACCATTTGCTTGTGTGAGGAAAAAACAGACTATGGGAAATGTCTGGAATGTGTTTCAAACTGGGATCTTCAGTATGGAAGATGGTGGATCGATGCCTCCAACCACCCCAATTACTTCCTCATAGGTATTTGTGGCTAAATCAGCTATGTCAAACACGCACATTGTCATGCAGCAAGATCTTTAATAACAAGATTATCACATAGTCAGACATAAGCTACACATTTTTATGTATTATTGACTGTTTTTTTTATTTGAAATATAAGAATGAGAGGTTTAAGGATACTGAGCACCCAGAGAGCTGCCCAGCCTGGTAAGATAAATTTCATTGTTTGGCACAGTTTAAAGGGGAAGTTTGTTTGTTTTTTTCAACCTGGACCTATTTCTAGCATGAAATACGTTCATTTCCTCACCCATACAGTTTTGGTGCAACTTGAATTCCTTCAGGCGATATTTAGATCCACTCCAGATCAGCGTTTGTCCAATATAATGGAAGTGATGCGGGCAACCTCGTGCAGCCTCTAAATATGGCATTATCTGCCACAAACTCCTTCATTTTTAGAAAATAGGTCCAGGTTGAAAAAAAAAACAAAAAACTTCCCCTTTAACACAATTTCATTCCCACATTAGTGAAAGATCAGCAAAACACTATCTGGGAAAGTCTGACTAGAAGCTGTGATAGAAGCTGATTTCTAGCATATTGCTGCCTTGTTCCAACGGTGAACCAGATCCACCAAAACCTACTTTTTCCTCCTTATTTACAAAGTTTCTGATAATTTTCCAGCCTTAGATTTAAGTTATTATCATCCAGCGTTCAGAAACAAAGTTATTACTGCTGGTATTTAATAATCCCAATTCAGCTTTATCTGGATGAGAGAAGCTTATTTTGGGCTGCAGGTGTTGTGTCTAAACAGTGAACCAGATCCATCACAACCCCATTTATCCTCCTTATTTATGGAGATTCTGACAGTTTTCCAAACTAACACTTTGAGGCAATCACTGCAATCAGGTGTTTTCTGTAATGTTCAAAAAGACTTCTACACCTGTTGACAGATATGTTGGTCCACATGGGAAAACATCTCTAATGTGTCTGGGACAGTTTTGCTTGTTATTATTATTATTATTATTATTATTATTTCCATCCACAAACCAAAATCAATATTTCATTTCACTAGATTATGATTTTGTACATTTTTATTTATCATTGCTTTCTTTAGTTTCTTGTTATTTCATTTACGATTGTGAATTGAAGTGCATGGATAATTTTGAGGACTGTATATATAAATTTTCAAATTTACGGTTTCTGAGATTCAGTTTATTGGTGCTTCAGCGTCCCCAAAAATGGACAAAAATCGCTTATGGTAAGAACACACATAGCTGTCATGTCTTCTGTCATAATATGGGCTGCTTTCTTAGTGACCAGTGCTTTTAACTTCTGTGGCAACCAAGTTTTCCAAAAACACAAGGATAGTCTGCGAAGTGCAAGTTTCCGCTGTGTACGCATGTGCAGCAAATATTTAGGTTGCATGATTAGAATACAATACAAGTCATTTAACAGGTTAAATCCTAAAGCTGTAATCAGTGAAAACCCCTCCTGAAAGAGCCTCCTTCAATGAAAAACAGCAACACACAAGAGCAGATTAATGAACACAAAAAATCCCATTGCTGGTTCTTGATATGCTTTTTTTATTTTACCTCATATTTGAAAAAATATATTCTCAAAATAAATAAATATATGAAATAAATATACTGTATGGCCATGAAAAGAAAATCATAAATAAGAATAAAATCTGTCAAAATGTTTGTAAAGGTGTCTTTGTGGGGCCCCCATGCACGTTGTTCGCCTGCGGTCAGTCGGACAGCAGCTGAATTCCTTCACTGGGTATCAGAATGAGACACAACATATTCCACCACAGGAGACCACAATGGAAGTCATTAAGAAACTCCATTAGACTCGTCGTCCTTCGCTTCTTCCTCAAGTACTTTGCCGAAGAGTCACAATCTCTGAGCAGCATCTATTTTTGTCCAAGAGCTCTTTCTCAAAAACAAGCAAGGCTGCTTTCCAGTGCATGAAACTACCTTTTTCTACATAAACCAGCCACATGTTTTAGTGGATTGTGTAATTTAATTAAATGTATACTTAGCAGCCTCGATAATGTTTGAGTGAAATAAAAAGGCCTACTGATAGACTCATCAGCCACTGCAGTAAAAAGCAACTAGCAGCCAGTGGTTCATATGTGTCCTCATATGTGTCCATTTGAACATGCAGTCTGGACCAGCACGTATTTGGGTTTCATTTGTTAAAACAAAGGAAATCCAGAAATCATCCATTTGGCCACCAGGGCCTTTGCATAGGCCACCAAAGGGGCAATATTCAAAGCCCAAAGTTTCTGTTTCTCTGATGGAGACCCTACATCTTCCACAAAAAAAGATTTTCCAAGACCTGTTTGCTTTTTCACTCCTTCCTCATTCCAGCAGGGTGAAGTCTTGATTTGGTGCAATTCCTACGATCCTGTTTGGTCCCGATCAACAAGATCCTCCACCTCCATTTAAGAAGCGGGATGAGATGAGGTGCACTTGATTCGCCTTTAGGGTTAAGGTAGTACTCCTTTGGTCTCAGCTCTGGCCCAGTATGTCTCTGTACAGATCTGGGACTCTATCTGGGTCTACGGGCCTCGGTAGGAAGTGAGTGAACCTTTGATGTCTTCTTGACCTCGTCCCATCTCGTGATGTCCCATCTTTGTTCAATGCGACAAAGTAGAACGCCCCCTTTTCACCATGTCGGTAGATGTTTGAAGAGTAAGTGTTGTACCAATTTTCCTCAAATTGCTCCCTGAAAACACATTCTGCTGAGAGCTTCTCCTGCAAAACAGAAAGACAAGCAGACAAAGAAATGAGTTATGCTGCAAAAAGTGCCCCCTACTGGCTGTAAGCATTCACATCAGTCACAAAAAGTAGCTTATACAGCATTAAATTTATGTCCAGATCAAAATGTGTACAGAAAATATGTTCATAAGGGTATCCTTACTGATCCATACAGCTCTCCCTTGCTGTTCATAGCGAGGTACAGGCCACTGTCCACCCCTCTGATGCTGACCAGTCCCACAGCAAGACTGATGAACTCCAGAATACCTGCACACACATTACATCACATTCACATTTTAATTAAAAAGCATGTCAAAATCAATATAATTGTTATATGTAACAATGAACTCGTCATTTCGGGTCATTTCTACTAACACACTAAATTTCAACTGTATTTAATAACTGTAAAGTACAACTACACTGCATCAGGACCAGGTGTGACACTTGAGATGCAAGACTGCAACTTGAAGTTGCATCAAAAACTGAAATGGACTGAAATGAGAAGTAAAAGTGCAACAATCTGCAGGCTGCAGTAAAGAATCACGGCTCTACTTCTGATGTGTCACGAACTGGGGCTGTCTGATGAGCTGATAAGCTGGTGTCGTCAAACCTCGAAGAAAATGTAGTAGAAATATCTAAAGATGAAATATTCTAAATGTTGTCCTGTTTGGGACGATCCAAAAACACATTTCTAGCTGTAAAGTGTCAATACAGTAGGCAACATTTATTTTTTGCAAGTAGCTTAATCATAAGACCCCGTATGGCTCTGGTGGCTGGTCATATGGGATGAGTGATACAGCTTGTCCTGTTTTGTGAGTTAGAATCCACTGGGTATTCATTTTTCCTTTATTATTTGTATTGTTAAGGTTTTTTTCTAATTAAAAAAATATACTGGTGATTAGATCACAGATATTTTATCCCCTTTTTAGTTCTATGAACGTATATAATCGCCTCATCCTCCAGGATACTACCAGCTAGTAATAGTATGCTAAAAACGGCAGCAACGCTAATAATAGTCTAATTGTGAACAGGTCTGTACCGAATCTGCTGTGGTCTTTCCTGGTGCCCTGCACCGAGCCGTCCGGATGGATCTCCAGGTGGAAGCCGGTCCTGCAGTAAAGCTGCCTCCGCCTCAGAATCCCTTTCAGGTGGCTGAGATCCGCCAGGCTCCGGGACAGCCTCTCCGCGGACACCAGGTGCTCCCGCTCCTGCGCCTGTCCTCCCATCATCAGTCCGGTTACAGAGTTGTAGTCCACGGCCCCGGCTGGGGTGAGAACAAAATGAGAGCCAACGGGAGCCGGAGCGGCACCCGCAGCACCAAAGCTGTCCAAAAATCCGTTGGCGAAGCTTCCAACCTCGGCCGCTGCCCCCATCACAGATTAAACACCCGACCCTGCTTGCAGCACAGGAGATCCAGGTCGAGGTCCAAGTGATGAGCAAAGAGCCGATCTGCGAGCGAGCGAGGGGTGAGCTCGTGAAGCGATGGAAAAGAAAAGTTGAATGTGCGAGCAGAAAATACCCCCAGTGAGTGCGTGTTTTGGCGCACCGTTAATTAGATTGCCATCTGATTGCATTAAACTCCTGTGTTTTAATATGTGTGTGTGTGTGAGCAGTATCCACGGTTGCAGCACTCCGTGTCTCTTCCTCTCTTTTCCACTGCTATTTATCCTTCTCTCTCTCCTCCTCACGGGATACTCCCCTTTTCCTCCGGCCAGGGTTTCCTCTCGCTGTCTCCTGCTGAATTCACTTCAGCTTATTTATTTATTTATATTTGCCGTACTCTCCGTTCCCCAGCAGCAGCTGCAGCTCTGAGACAACTGCACGTCGCTCCACAACTATAATATAGCTTCATGTTCGTCATGAGTTGCCTTTTAAACGCGCCCCATGCAGTCTCCTCCTTCTATGGCTAATTTCTGCTCCCCTCCATCCCTCCGCTCGTTGCTCTGCTGTCTCACCTTTGATGTTCCGTTTCGGCGCTGACAGCGCAGGGACTCGGAGAGGAAATTAAACTACTAGGCTAATAAAAATGAGACTGACAGGCTTATTTTCCCGTATAGCTTAAATCCCCCCGGCAACACAGCGGCTTTGTGACGCTCAAATAGACAGATTATTGGTTATTGGTACTCAAAGCAGCGTAAATAAATTATCTGTGCTCTTGTTTGAGGTAAGAAGTGGGTGCGCAACTTCACAACAACTTGTGTGCGCTATAAACAGACTCGGTGGAAAAGAGAATGTGTAAAGGCTGTGTCAAACAGCGTGAAAGTGACATCGTCACTATCCTAAACGCTTTACAACCCCATAGCTCGATGTCAAAGTGACTCAGGTGCAGCCAGAAACCGAGGAAACCCCCCATTTGCGTAATTTTCGCACCCGGCTGTTGATTTATTGCTCCCGTTTTGTGTGACTGCCGCACGTTTACAGCGCCCGCACAGACAACCACAGGGCTCTGGTCTACACACACAACCGTACACAATCACCCACACACACCTGTGCAAACGACATCACTTGACTGTCAATCCGCTCATTGATCTTTCCATTATGCTTTGAACAGCGCAGGAGCCCATATATCCTTAATTGTGGTCTTAAAAGACGAATCAAAGACACCCAGTCTTCAAAGCGCATGGATCTTGTAAGGGGATCAGGCAAAAACAACGTATACCTGTTTGAACTGCAAACTTAGAAAATACCCCGACACTTGACACTTGAAGAACTTAAGGAGAAGAAAAAAGCATCTGAGAGGCTACATCTTTTAAACTAGCTTATAAGTATCCATATTTACACACAATGCAGCCCAGACAAGAAAAACAAAAAACGTATATGAAAATAAAAGTGAAAATGC
Organism: Atherinomorus stipes; assembly: GCA_023101725.1. Lineage (NCBI taxonomy): Eukaryota > Metazoa > Chordata > Actinopteri > Atheriniformes > Atherinidae > Atherinomorus > Atherinomorus stipes. Next base: position 44,964 of record JALJCO010012651.1, read on the forward strand.
GTATAACCAAACAAAATGTAGGCCTATTTCAAATGCTTTAAAAAATCTATCAGGAAAGCAGTAGTATGGCAATAAATAAATGAATATTTTTGTGAAAATCAAAGCAGGCTTATTTAGACTTTTTATGAAGACCTGGGGCACGCGGACCCCTATATAGCATTGATTTCGGCAGCTAGCACTCATACACATAAGCGCACGCGCCCACGCAGCTTCCCCTCCCCACCACACACACACACACACACACACACCACTCCTCTCCTGGGAGTCCCGTTGATGAATGAGTTGCAGGAGCAAAGGCGTGCACGCGTGCGTGTGGTCGCTGAACACGGATCGTTTTGTACTCATGCCGGTTTCTGCAGTATGACAATAAAAACACATTCATATATTTGACGCGTTTCGACTCGTTGTGCGCGCGAGAGAAAGGGCACATAGCGGCGTGCGTCCGGTTCATTAGCATTAATGACTAACACACACTCACACAAAAAGAACTTTTTTTTTAAAAGGAGACATGGGTCGATCGGAATCGCCTCGGGCTGATCAGATGTATTGGATATCGATCTGGCCTCAATGAAGACGTCAACGCCACATCCTCACACTCAGTCACAAGTGAGCAGCTCCCAGGGTCACGTGGTCAGCTTTGAATTATAATATCTATGTTTTCTGCTCTGTTTGTGGCCACAGAGGGAAGTCAAGCATATAGCGACCTCGGCATGAGGAGGAGGGTGATGGTGATGATGAGGAGGAGAGGAGACCCCTCAGGGTTATACCCCTACCCCCACACAAAGAAATCACAGCCTATAATCGAATGCCTGGGTAATGGAATAACTGAAAAAGTAGCCTCAAGGTTATTAATGTAAGTGGTCTCCTAACTAGGGTCTGAGGAACTCCAGGGGTCCTCATAGGAACAAATGACACAGCCTTCATTAAGAATTATACAGGGATTATTTTTAACTTGATCCCTTATTCAGTTATTAGAAAAGCCAAATTAATCTACGGTAATGTATTTCAATAAGTATTATGTCCATGTAACTGTCTCAACATATAAAAGAACTGTTATCACCTGAGTGTGTGCGCAATCTATAAATCTACTGAATTGTGACTATTTGATATTTTCCATAAACATGATTTTATATTAAATATCCGTGAGAAAAATCATGCTTTCCTGAAAACTCTTATACACTATCCTACTTTAGATTGGAAAACAAAGGAGTAAATGAAGGGTTTAACATCCATACTCAACTTTTAAAACTGTTTAATTTGACCAAGTAGTTTTGATAGTCATTGTTTGATCTGTGGATCTTCTGTGCTTCATGTGTGAACAGGTGACAGGCCCAGCCTTCAGACTTCTCCCCTTTATTCTCACAGCATCAAAGTCATCAGAAAAGCCCCATCAGGTTAACATTAGTCCTACATGTGAAGACTTAAATGAAGAGTTCATCTTTGATATTTGTTTGATATCTGCTCTCCATTGGCTGCTTTGATCCTCACTTACTGGAAATCTGATACCAACGCTGACCTTCAATGAGAAGCGAAGACTGACAAATGTTGAAATCGTTGGTCATTCATAATTTCCTTCCAGGTAAACTGAGACATCTTTCATGTTGACTTCAGCCTGTAGTCATGTTCACTTTTTGGGGGATATTGGAGATAACATTGACAGAAGTTACTTTGCTGAGTTATTTCCAAACCTTTTCTCTGACTTTTCATTTCATGTTTCACAGCACACAGTCAGGAAGCTGTATTAACTTTTACATTTACCTGTCTTTCTTTACAGTGATCTCTCCATTAGGTGGATGTTTTAACCCACCTGATATTGATTTATGAATTATTCAAGTATAAAAAGGACACCTGATTCAAGGAGAACAGTGTTATGTCCACACATATAGCAGACAACATAGTAAAGGATTAAAGGTAAAAAAAAAAAAAAAAAAAAAAAAAATCAAAGGTCAATGGCAGTAAAATGTAATATATACCGGTAATTAAAAACTGCATTTCTATTGATGTGTAATTGCTTCACTAGAACAGCTGTTATATGTTTATTTTCTTAGAATGAGTCATTTATATCTACTTTCTGGGTGGTGCACATATGGAGGCTGCCATATTTGTGCCGCCATTTTTACTACGGTATCCCTAAATGGACAAAACAGTGTGAGTGAAGTTAGAACCCTCTGAACTTTAAAACTCTACCAGCTTTGTTTAATGGGAGTTAGAGCACTGTTTGGGATCAGTAATGCCTTAAAACACATTAAAAGTAGTTAGTCATAGTACAATCACAGCTACACCTGAGACGACTGGATCCACTCACAGATGAAAACATCTTTAAGTCTGGGAGAATTTTGGCCACTTACAGCCACCGTACATTCACAGCAGTGCTTGGAGTTTGAAGTCATTTGAAAGAAAACATCTTTTCTTTCAAACAATCATACCACTAGGTGTCAGTAATGCTTACATACTGTACCTTTAAGTTTAACATGGCATGTTTTGTCATTTGACGAATACTATTTTGACCAGTGACGTCAGTGATATGCAGTGAATCCTTGAATAATTTGAGGAAACTAACTAGAGAACTTTTTAAAAAAAACACAAAGTGTTTGAAAACTAGCTACAATAAATGAACAGCATCTGAAATAAAGCTGTCAATAATCAGTTTTACTACAAATAAAAATACAGCAACAGTAGGGACATCCTTTAACAAGATAGTGTTTGAAACATGATTTCCAACAATGTTGGTGCACTGTGTAAAATATAAACACAAACTGACAGTAACAACTTTGATATCAATTGGGCTGCATAATGTATTGTTTGATCATCGTCATCGCAATGTACTAGTGCACAACTGTCACATCGCAGGTCCTGCAATATAAGAGGCAAATTAACTAAAGTTGTTCTCATCTCATTTCAATACCTGACGCAATGATTCAACAATCACCATCATTCTAAATCAGTTTGCCGAAGAACAAACCTTTGTTATAAAATGTCATTCACATTTGTACATAATAAAGCAAAAATGTACTCAGGTCTTATAAAAACAGGTAATAAAAGATAAGAATAATGACTTGAATACAGACAAAAACAGACTTTCTACCTTTGCAAAGAGGTAAGATCAGTGCAGATTAGATGTCAATATGATGGCAGGAATGCAGCTTAACATAATGTGCTATTTAAGTCATCTGCTCAAAATTCTGTTTTTTTCATATTGTGATATACTATGTTGCCAAAAGTCTTCGCCCACCTGCCTTGACTCACATATGAGCTTAAGTGACATCCCCTTCCTAATCCATTGGGTTCAATATGACGTCGGTCCACCCAACAGCTTCACTTCTTCTGGGAAGGCTGTCCACAAGGTTTAGGAGTGTGTTTATGGGAATTTGTGACCATTCTTCCAGAAGCACATTTGTGAGGTCACACTGATGTTGGACAAGAAGGCCTGGCTCTCAGTCTCCGCTCTAATTCATCCCAAAGGTGTTCTATGGGGTTGAGGTCAGGACTCTGTGCAGGCCAGTCCAGTTCTTCCACACCAGATTCTGGATCCATGTCTTTATGGACCTGCTTTGTGCACTGGTGCACAGTCATGTTGGAAGAGGAAGGGGCCAGCTCCAAACTGTTCCCACAAAGTTGGGAGCATGGAATTGTCCAAAATGTCTTGGTATGCTGAAGCATTCAGAGTTCCTTTTACTGGAACTAAGGGGCCAAGCCCAGCTCCTGAAAAACAACCCCACACCATAATTCCACCTCCACCTAACTTTACACTTGGCACAATGCAGTCAGATAAGTACCGTTGTCCTGGCAACCGCCAAACCCAAACTCGTTCTTCAGATTGCCAGATGGAGAAGCGTGATTCATCACTCCAGAGAACGCCTCCACTGCTTTAGAATCCAGTGGTGGCTGCTTTACACCACTGCATCCACGCTTTGTATTGCACTTGGTGATGTATGGATGAATGCAGCTAATTGCCATGGAAACCCATTCCGTGAAGTACTCTGCACACTGTTCTTGAGCTGACCACTTCATGGCTGAGTTGCTGTCGTTCCCAAACACTTCCGTTTTCTTGTAATACAGCTATAAGTTGACTGTGAAATATTTAGGAGTGAGGAAATTTCACCACTGGATTTGTTGCACAGGTGGCATCCTATCACAGTTCCACGCTGGAATTCACTGAGCTCCTGAGAGCAACAAATTCTTTCACAAATGTTTTTAAAAACAGTCTGCATGCCGAGCTGCTTCATTTATACACCTGTGGCCATTGAAGTGATTGTGAGCAAATACCTTTGGCAATATAGTGCATATTGTAGGATTGGAAAAAATTGCATTGCCAGTTTCTACAACACCGTGCAGCCCTAAAAACCATGGTATTAATAAGTAATAGTACAAATAAACAGTTAAACCAAGAATTTTCCATTCTTTTATATTGTGTTAACATATTAAAGGCAGGGGATCCTGGTAAAACAGTGCAAGCAAGCTACATAAAAAAAAAAACTAAAAAAAAACTCATGATGAAACACCAGCCCGAAGCAACGCCACCAGCATGCAGGAATGGGGAGGGGGGCAAACAGCAGTTTGAAGGACATATCATCATTCAATCATTTAGAACAGACCGTTCTTAAAGATTGGATGGGTTTTTTTCAGTCCTGTCCGTTCCACAGGTTTATCATTTTTCATTTTTGACGTCAGAGTATTTGATTAATTGGCTGCAGTGGGGATGTGAAAAAGAATTTAAGCAATATAGTAAAAAATGCTCCTGGAAAACATCATCTACCCTGCCTTGAAAAGGTGATACACGTTTAATTCCTCCCCACCACTAGGTGGCAGTCAGTTGCTTACTCAATTAGCATTGGCAAGAACCAGTTACAGAACCCGATAACCATTAATTATCATGAACAACTGTTTAACTTCCATGCCCAAGAGGAAAGCAGTAACCTCCACGAGCTTTTGAGCCCTTTTGCTAGCTTCACCCTCATCTCAAATTTTTTTGTCCGCTTAGATTTGAGAAATGTGACGCTAAGAAGATGCTATTTCTACAATGAGCAATCAAGCTGACTCCAGAGCTAATGCTAACAGTGAGGAATCCCGATAATCGGATGTAAATATTTATTTTTGGGACCCGTCAAAATGAATAAAATGGTTATTCATATAGTTCTTCGGGGTAAAATACTTTTATTCTGCACTCCTCTAGACGTCCTCAAAACGATTGTTTTGATGAAAAAGTTGTAGCTATAACCTTTAATATATTTGTAAAAACAGTATATTAACATATGTTTTAACATATTGTGCTTTTTCTCAAAAAAACATATGCTTGATAGGGACAAATTCACTACTCAGTCAGGTGTTCTTGTTTCACTGATGTTGAGGTGTCTCCCATAGCTTAACTAGTTCCAGATGGAGACCATTTAGGTTAGTCTGTTTTAAGGGGTCGTCATCCTTTGTTCAGGGTATTTTTTTCACCTTAGAAGATTATGCAGATCTGTTTTTCTTTAAGATGCTTGACTCTTTGCAATAAAATTTTTTATGACATCAAATCGGTATCCATCAGTGTAACAAGAACCTACAGTGTTAACCCAGTTATAAGCTGACTCTGGCTATATAAATAAAGAAATTTCCAAATTCATTGAAACTTTGTATCAGGGAAAAACATTCTTAATCAGTTTGTCTGTTTGCTCTCTGTGTTTCATAGTTTATGGAAAAACTTCCTCTTTTTTTTTTTACACCCAGTTACTGATCTGTTTCCAGTTAACCACATTAAATATGGATGATTTTTAACTGTTGACAACTCTTTGGGTGTTACATCAGTGTCAAACTGGTTCCTATTTCTGTGTATTTTAGTTTTTTATGCGTTTAATCCTGCGGCTATTGGTCAAAGTCTAAATCTAATCTAAACAAACTTTTGAGTCAGTTTATTTAAACGTCACCGGGCTCCTAACTGAGTCAGATTAATCACTCACTTTCCCTTGTGAAACATCACATCATCCCGGTGAGCTTTGCTCTCAGCTTCACCATCACTGGCCGCACATCTCGCGAGGAAGTCGATGAAACGCGATAGTTTTGAGCTGCCCTTAAACTTACAATCACAGCAGCAGCACCAACAGCAACAATGGCCGCTTTCCGCAGAGTGGCAGCACTGGCCGGCAAGCTAAAGCTGTGGTCCGGGGCAAAAAGCGAGCTAGTCGCTGGTCAAACGGCGGATGGAGCGAGGACACGGAGATGCCTGGCAGTCGGGATGTGCGTCGCAGCGGGAGGCGCCATGGCACTTTACTTTTACAGAGATATGACGAGCAGCACAGGCAGCAAGAGGATCAGGAGGCGCAGCATCAACGGCTTGCTGCCGTCCATCCCGACTGTTGAGGCCAAAGAGAGGGTGAGTAGGAAGGAAAGCTGTTTGGCTGTAGTGACACGTAGCAAGGTGGTGGTTCGCTGGGGAAGAATGTTTTTGTTGACATAGGGGCCTCTGGAGTGAAAACGTCATGCCAGTGAGGGGGGAGGCACGCAGCGCTGAGTGTTTTTCTGTTTCTCCACCAAGATTAGATGCACATTAATGAGCCAACGTCTGCTCTGTACTCGTGTTGTCGCTGGCAGTCCCCCCCCCTTTCCTCCCGAGCGGTTAAACTGTTGTCATTTATTTCCCTCACGCCCAGTGGAAACAGTTCGCTCACTGTTTGGCTGCTGGAAGATATGCGCGCGCAGATGCAGGAATGGCGCTCTCCGCTCGCGCTGGTGCTGAAATGGCCACATGCTGCATACGTTGTCACACCGGCAGATGTGTGCAGGGACAGCTCAAACTTTACTGCCGCAACGAACTCATGCATCAGTTAGTAACTACATCAGGATCTAATAATGCTCCTGTTATCCTGCATCATGACCTACTGCTGAAAAATGGCAGCAAAAAGACAGTAAGAGTGTAAGAATTGAATCATTCACATATTACGTATATAAAAAAAATGGATTACTTCTACAATTTAAACTGTAGTCCCATGTTACATAATGCCGCATCACTTATTAGTTATGAAATATCACTAATTCAACTGAGAAAAATACTTACTGGAGTTGTTAAATACATAGCGTGGAAATGCAATAACAGTTAACTACCTCCAAACAGGGATGTAGCGATTACTGGTAAAATGGTTAACCGTGATAAAATTCTCAACAATTAGTAATATCGTTTCGAATTTTGATTATCGTCAAAACCGTGATTGATTACTGCACTTTGAAAACCTCACAGTGATGTTGCTGGAAAAGCAGCAGCAGCCCCAGTTTGCAATGTTTAAGTTATGAAACCATGGCAGACGGCAACAAAAGGCGCATTTGGACAGAGAGGTTCTAAGAACGCAGTTCCTATAACTACACGTCGAGTTTAGTTATAAGAACTACCCTTCGCCTTCAGTTTGCGTTCGCACATGAGGGAGGACCTTGTTAGGGACCATGTGTGATGCAATCATTGTGACAGTTGGTCTGTAGGAGCCTTTTGGAGTTCCTATAACCTTTAAAAGCTGTGAAAAGAGTTAAGAAAGACCCGTTCCGTTACATATGACCGTGATGAGGGAATATAAAGAAAGGGAGGAATCAATAAAAAGGGAAGTACCCGCGGCAAGGCCATACAGGGATCTATAAATACTCTGTGTTTCAGTTTCCATCTTTCACATTCAAATTGCTGTGTTTGAACATTGTACTTCTTTTTCCTCAGGACTCATACTTATAATGCATCCAAGTACTTCTCTGCTATGTAGTTGTACACCTACCAAACAAAAACTCTCAACTCTCAACAAAAACTCTCTTGGCATGGTCACTCACTACAATCTTGTAGTTTTCTTGTTTTTTGTTTGTTTGTTTGTTTTTTCCCCTTTTTTTGGGATCAGAGTCTACTTAATTGATATGAATTATGTTTTATTTATCTCAAAGAGAAACAACTGTCTGTTGGTGCAGTCCAAATTAATGATGATAAATAAAGAAATCCAAATAAAGTTCAGTTGACAAGCTGTTAGAAAATCGAGATGTTCCAAAACCATTTTTCCTTCTCAATATTGATTCCAATACTTGTGCTGTAGGTATCAGCTGATACTTATGTTATAACAAAAAAAAAAAAAAATCATATCACACCTGCATGACTGTGATATAGTTATCATGGCGGTAAGGCCTGGCTCAGGTTAAAGTTTTTTTTAAAACACGAACGAATACTGCAAATTGAAGCAAGAGTACCTAACTGCAGCTACAATGACCGACAAGGAAGCCGCCATACATCCAATCCATACAGGAAGTCTCAAGCAGAAGTAAGTTAAATACCACCAAGAGTATCTATCTGCGGCTTGCAAACAGATGCGTGTGGTATTGTCGGGTGGTTAGGGTTAGGAGAAGGGTCAGGGTTAGATTTTAGTTAGTTGCATGAAGAAGAAACTTCTGATAGAGACTTCCGGTGTGGATTGGATGTATGGCGACGTATCATGACTTCAGCTGGGTTCCTCTCAATTGAAGCCATTTATTTTTAAATGTAGTCTTGCTGGTGGGAGAATCCAGTGTGAAATACTGCCACATCACCGACATGAATATTTGCACTACTTCCTACATTATATTTTCATATTTTAACTTATAGTTTATTATATTTTATTATATGCACCATGGGTTTGAGAGGACTGTAATTACATCTGTGTTGTATGGCTAACGTGGCACATTTGACAATAAAGTTGACTCTGACTACTCGTCAGCTCCTTGCCGAGGTGATCAGTTTTGTCTTGTTTGTCTGGAACAGCAGACTACAGACGGCAGCACAGCGCAACTTTTGTAAGCCAGAGCTAACAGAGCGAATTGGTTTATAGATTCCTATTTTAATAAATTGCATGGTATCGAATTGGTGCCTAAACTCCAGTACTCGCCGATACCGATACCAGTAGCAGCATTTTTTGGCAGTATCGGAGACATATCTGACACTGGTATCGGAATCGGAACAGCTTTATTGAAAAGTTGATGATCCTTGAAATATCAGGATGTTGTGATTGTGACTAAGCAACAACCAAGATGATGTTGCCATTTTCAGTTTCAACAGGTAAAACAGATGACCTTCATCAGTGTGCAACATGGACTGAAACATACAGCCAAACTGTATGTTCAAAAATATTTAAAAAAATTCAAATGTAGGATATTCCAAAAAAATTTGAATATCCTGAAAAAGTTAATGTATTTCTGTAATTCAACTTAAAAGGTGCCATTTACATATTGTTTAGACAAATAATATGTGAATCAATATATTTCAAGCTTGTATTTGTTTGGATGTTGCTGATTAGGACTTGCAGCTTTAGAAAACCTCAAATTCAAAAACTCAAAAAATTTAAATATTGTGAATAGCTCCAGTATTGTAGGTTCAGAGTAGGGCTGAAAGATATATCGTTATCGTATCGATATCGAGATATGAACATTCAAGATATTAATATCGAAAAAGCAACTATATAAAAGATATAGATTTCTCCTGCGCTTGTCCTGCATATAAAGCTCTGGAAGTCACAAACAAAACTGCACTTTCCACAAAAGTGCTTGGTTTTCAACGAACCCGTAGTCATATCGTATCGTATCGATGTTGAGATGTCTGGCATGAATATTGAGATATGAAATTTTGTCCATATCGTTCAGCCCTAGTGCAGAGTGTCGCATTCTAATCAGGTGAGTAATCCAAAACACCTCCATAAGTGCCCTGAGCCTTTAAAAAGTCCCTGTCTTGGTTAAGAAGAATTCACGATCATAGGGTACACTGCTGATCTGACAGTTGTGCAGAAAACCATCATTGACTCCCTGCACAAGGTGGGAAAGACACAAAAAGTGATAGAAAAGAATCTGGATGTTCTCAGAGTGTCTCAAAGCACATTAATGGACAGTTAAGTGGAAGGAAGAAGTGTGGAAGAAAACGGTGTAGAAGCCGGAGGGCTGACAGCAGCCTGGAGAAGATGGTCAGGGAAGGGCCATTAAAAAGTGTGGAGGACTTCATAAGGAATGGACCTGTGAGCTTCATCAAGTCCAGCATCAATGCAGCCGTCTACCAGGACATTTTGGACACCTTCATGCTTCAGCAGACCAGCTGTAGGAGGATGCAGACTTCATCTTCCAGCAGGACTTGGCACCTGCCCACACTGCCAAAACTACAAAATCCTGGTTCAACAACCATGGATCACCATGCTGGATTGGCCCGCAAACTCACTTGACCTGAACCCCATCGAAAATCTGTGGGGCATTGTCAAGAGAAAGCTGAACGGGAAGAGAGCAAACAATAAAGAAGAGCTCAAGGCTGTGATGGAAGCATGTTGGTCTTCCATAACAGCTGAGATATGCCAGAAGCTGGTAGCATCCATGCCACGCCGGCAGTCATTCAAGCAAAAGGGCCCCAACCAAGTACTAAGTACAGATGCAAGATTTTACTTTAGGAGGCCTGACTTTTTTGTATTTAAAGTCCTTTTTAAATTGATTTCAGGCAATATTCTAATTTTTTGAGTTTTAGAATTTGAGGTTTGTTTAAGCTGCAAGTCCTAATCAGCAACATCCAAACAAATAAAAGCTTGAAATATATTGATTTTCATATTATTTGTCTATACAATATGTAAATTGCACCTTTTAGGTTGAATTATAGAAATACATGAACTTTTTCACAATATTCTAATTTTTTGGGTAGTACCTGTAGAATCATTCCTTCTCAGAAACATGTCCATGATGTAGTCACAGACTACAGAGACGTCACCGTTCTTATGCTTTTACTCACAGCTGATCTAAAAACAGTTCCAAATGATCTTTATTTCTGCCCTGAAAAATGTGTTGGCATTCAAGGCTCGACTGGAATGGTTTAGGTAAGACAAAAACAGATGTTTTTTCCTTCAGCCTCGGTGATTGTGTTTAGTCTTCAATTTTTTTCATATTGTGGAGAACCCTAGGACATAACTAACATTTTCCATTAACATGGTATTCCAATACTCTAAAAGAGAGTAAAGCATTATGTTTCTTAGGGTTAAAAGAAAACCATCAGTTATTCAATTTGAATTGATTAAAATGTAATAAATCCAATAATTTTCCCCTTCCACCAGTGGATCACATCACCTGTAAACTATTTATTACATCTCCCATCAGCAGCTAACACTAAGACCATGTGATCCATGTGTTAAACAGACACAATGTTTTAAAAATAACCTGTCAAAAGAAACATCACCATACATGTACGGACTTCAAAATAAATCTGATAATTTACTGGCCGTGTTTCTTCAACCATTACAACACCCATTGTTTCCAGTGCAGGGTCAGATTGATTTACTTTGATCTAATTTTCTATACAAAGCCAAGTCACAACAAGTCATTTCAAGTCTCATTTCCTCTAGAAAAAGTTTTCACTTCGTCCTTTTATTCATATATATATATATATGAAAAAAACAAAAAAAGAAACTGACTGATGTTATATCTGATTTACAGGATGGCATGCCCCATGATCACACGTGCTTAAATGACTGATGGGTCTCTTTAAATTTTAGAAATGATTTAGGGGCCTTTTTGTTGGTGTATTTATGGGTGAGCACTTACCATAAATCCTCAAATAGTGACAGGGCTTTTATTTGTTTCAGGGCACCGAGGACTGGCCTTTTATCTGAAGGAGGGCTTTTATTAGAAGAGAGGCTTATATTTCTATTTTTCTAACAGATCATAATGAATAAATCAACATTTTGTGTCAGTTTGAACCCAGTAAAATGAACTGGGCTCATTTATTGAAAATTGCTGCATGAAAAACTTAAAGGAATAGTTCATCCACAGAATGATGAGCATTCATTTTCTACTCACCCTCATGCTGAGCAAGACTCTGGAGCACTTTTTTAATATCTCAAATGCAGCCAGAGATCTTAGAGATTTTAGTTTTCCCCCAATTTTCATATACTGGAGTTCACCGGTGCCCGATCCAAAAAGGTCCATAAAAGTCCACAAAAACTTGTCAATATTCCTCCATACTGCTCGTCCAATGTAATCCAAGTGTCCTGAGTGGGTAGCGTCCAGAATTTACTCCAAACAACATCATTTAGTATATTCCTATAGCTTAAAGGAGTACAGCGCAAGTTCAAGCTTTTTTTCCAGAAGTTCGCCCCCTCTGGCGACAAGTGGAAGTGACGCTAATGTCATGCACACGCATGAGCTGCTTGGACTGCGTTGGTTTTTATTTGTTTAATTACACTCAGTCTGAGCCCAGAGTCAGAGACACGATGTCTACTGGAGTGATAAAGTTATAAATCTGCAAGTTGTTCACGGTTTGATTTTGAATAAACTGACGGACTGCATGCTAATTGTAACAACAGGCTAGTATATAGAAATATACTAAATGATGTCGTTTGGAGTAAACTATGAATGCTACCCACTCAGGACACTTGGATTACAGTCAGTCCTGGCTGACTGTTTTCTTCCCCCTCCGCTCGGATTTTTTCACAGGTCCGGACAGCTTATTCTGTTGCTTTTTCCAGTACCTGATTTGTCTTGGGTCAACACTGAAGTGTTTTGCAGCTTTCACTCCGGAACGTCCACGTGCCTACTCCAGAACGGTTTCTTTAATTTCACACTAAACTTTCTTCTCTGTTTATCGTGCCGGTAGTCGCCATGTTGCTGCTGTATTTTGGTTTCGATTCCTTGCATGCAATGCGGGAAGAGAAAGTACCCTGTTTGTGCCTTCGTGCTCACTAGCGCTCATAGGGGCAGGCTTGGCAAACAGCAGCCTCTCATTGGAAAAAAAGGGTCTGTCCCAAACCGCGCACTTGAGCACTTCAAACACTGTTTTCGAGTGTGTAGTGCACACATGGTGTCATTTAAGCGACAATTTCAGTGCACTGAAAGTACCAGGATGTTGCCCTAATCACGCCCAAAAATGCAGTGCAGAATGAAGCAGACTACTCGCACAAAATGGACGCCATCTTGTGAACGCGGAGGAAGAGGCGGGACTTTCAAACTGCCTTCAGAGCTGAATAATGGCGATGAATGACGCGGTGGCGACACCTGCTGCATCGGAGGCGGTATTGTACTTGATTTAAGTAACGCTTATGAAATGATTTAGACATAATCACTAATGTATATTGTGGCATGCTACCAAGCTGTTCACTCCCTGATGACAGTTATGATCTGGTAGTGTGTTTGAGGCTGCGGTTATACCAGCTCAGTAGAGTTAGCTCAGGTTAGCGGGTAATGCTAGTCCGTCACTTCCTGTAAGTGCAGTGCTCTGTTTGGGTCAGCATTTAGGAACAATAGTGTACACTACAAACAAAGTACACAGTGCACACTATGCCCTGAATTCCAGTGCACTCAGGAGAGTGCGTGGATTGAGACACGGCCAAAGAGACTTGTATTAGAGGGACAGAAATTTTTTATTTGTCTCATCGCTACCCCCTAGGGATGGTGAAAACGAAGCCTCATGAAACAATGAGACATTTTGAAACAGCTGCCAAGGGATCGTCACGATGTTTTGAGACATTTGAGACAGTCAGCATGAGCTCCATCTGCTGGCTGTGGATGTGTACTGCAGTTGAGGGAACCGCTGTCTGGAGCTGTCTTGTCTCTGACACGGTTTATAATAAAAGATACGTTTTCCACCTTCTGTTAGTGTTTCCTTTGTGGCTAATGTCTTGGAATTATCCTCTTCGATAAATTAAGTATTTTTCAATAAACTCCCAAGTGATTGGAACCCATATTAAAGGCATAGTACACCCACAGAATGATGTAACTTTATTTTCCACTTACCCTCATGATGAGCAAGACTCTGGAGCACTTTTTTAATATCTCAAATGCAGCCGGCGATCAGGAGGGCTTCTTGTTTTCCTTGTTTTATAATGGAGTTTGCCGGGGTCCAAGCCAAAAAGGTCCATAAATATTCCTCCATACTGCTCGTCCGATGTAATCCAAGTGTCTTGAGTAGGTAGCGTCCAGAATTTACTAAAAACAACATTATTTAGTATATTCTTAGAGCCTAAACAGTAGTACATCTTACTTTCACGAAGCACGCATATGCGCGTTCACAAAACTACTGAAGCGTTCAGAGCCTACTCTGCCGATAATGCATGCGTAGAAGAAGAAATTGGCTGTTTACATTGTGCTGAGAGCAACAGAGCTGCAGACAAACCAGGACCAAGAGGGGTTGGATATAAATGTAAAACAAAGAAAGAAAGAAAAAGAGAACGCGCAATCTTATCTGCTGTGGCTTCTGTAGTTTCGTGAACGTGCATCGGCCTGCTTGCAAGATGTGATGTTGTACTGTTTAGGCTCTAAAAATATACTAAATGACGTTGTTTCGAGTAAATTATGGACACTGCCCACTCAGGACACTTGGATTACATGGGATGAGCAGTATGGAGGAATATTGACAAATTTTTGTGGACTTTTATGGATCTTCTTGGCTCGGTCCCCGGCGAACTCCGTTATATGAAAGTTGGGGGAAACGAGAAGCCTTCTTGATCGCCAGCTGCATTTGAGATATTAAAAAAGTGCTCCAGAGTCTTGCTCACCATGAGGGTGAGTGGAAAATAAAGTTAAATCATTCTGTGGGTGAACTATTCCTTTAAGCATTGACAGATTAATAAACCCAGTGCCTTCAAGATTTTCGCTCAACACTCGCAGATGACGTAACGAGTCCTCGGTTAGTGTGGTCACGTGGCTTTCGGCATGCTGACACATTTACCAGCACAGTGCTTGCAAGACTTCCGGTTCATAAGATCGAGGCTGAGTCGAGCAGACGGGCTCGAGCATAACATCCCCACTACCCCCCGGAAATTAATGGAGGGACGGTTTGTAATAAAATAGAGGTCACTATTAGAGGATTTACGGTAATTTTTTTTTTCTTTTTATTGATTTTGTTTATTCTGTTTGGTCTTTTATTAATGTCTTTGCTGCTTTATTTTTCCTAAACAACACATTGGTCAACTGTAGTTGTTTTACAAGTACTTAAAGGTAGAGTTCCCCTACCGTTTCTGTTTGCAAACAACAGTATTCAAACTAAGCGCCCCTCCCTCTCAGGCTAATGGCTGCCTCGTTCTTCTGTCTATGGATCACCACAAGCATCCGGGAATTTTCGCCAAATTCGTCACATCTGGTTAGGTAGGAGGTGAAAACATTGCTTCGTTGCATACAGTAGGGGAGCCATTTGATTACCTGCTTCATTACTCGTCAATCTTCGTTTATTCTTCTTTGGAAATACCGAGAAGTCCTGCTGTGTATGGCTGCCATAAACATAACTACCACATGGACAAGAGAAGATGTTTTTCCAGTTCCCAAAACAACAGAAAAAGCCCTGAACAACATGCTAAGTGGCTAGCGGCTATCAAGCCCATAAATGCTGACAGTTAACGCTGGAAACCATGGAAACATCTAACAATAAATTCGGATCACTTTGTGACTCATAACAAAGCATATTGTGGTCTCACTATTTAAACCCTGTAGCTGTTTTTGTACTGATGATGGAAAACACCATTAAATCAGTGGATGTACAGAATCCCAGTGCCGCCCGCTGTTCCCGTCTCCTCAGGATGGACTGTTAAAGATCACGTTCATCCAGATTACTGCCATCAATGTTCCCACATAAGAATAAAAGCAGAAAAAGTGGCAGAAAAGCATTTGCAGCGTTATAAACATGCACAGTCATAACCAGTAAAATACCAATGAGCTTCTAGCTGCCGGTAATTTATAGCTTTATCAATGAGAGTAAACTCCTGAGAAGGACATCAAAGAAATACCACCATTTCTTAAAAGTCCGGGGGAAAATTAATATTTCATAAAGAATAAATGGTTTGAACACGGGGCTTACCTGATGAAACCAAATACATCATGAGATTGAGAAACTGATCATCAGGCGGTTATGTAGGTTCGTCTAACCAGGCTGTAGCAGCAGATGATGGGCATCACTTAGTCCAACAGATACTAGTTTTGCTTCGTATCTTCTTCTAGCCTCAGCAGTGAGACTTTCAATGTAACTGGACGTCATTTCAACATTATTTCAAAGACAGACCGGCAAAGAAAATTTTTTTTTAAAAGGATGCAAAAACCGTTTTTGAGGCTCACAGTCCATCAGACGCCGTTCAAATGTGAAGCATGTTTTCACCGCTACCAGCTTCGTGGTCACGTGAATTCCGAGTTGTGACGTAGGCTCGCACTGATCCATTCAGCTTCAACAACTCCTTCAGAGCTCAGAAGCAGGTAAAAGCCAAACCAATATTAACCCTGGTTTTCCAACGAGCACTATCTAAAGCTCTGGCATCTGCTCCAATCATGAGCTTATTCCCACACAGCATCATGCCCTTAGCTCTGTCATTGGCTGGTGATATGAACAGAAATCTCCACCCAGAAACGTCCCGACAAGACGAAAAACAAAAGGAAAAGGCGAATTACAGACAGGGGGAGAGGGAGTTGCATTTAAACGCACCACTGCATGAGAGTAGAGGCCCAAAGGTGCCGTTTGAGCGGATTTCACTTGCACAAGTCTAATGGTTATTTTCAGGGGGGGAACTTTGGACTATACCTTTGATAAATAAAACTGGATGTCTTTGACTTGTTGGAGGTGGGTTTACGAGACAGCGAGTCAGCTGTGAAACAGCATATTTCCAAAAAAGGGAAATGAGAAACAGTTATCTGTGACTTAATAGATATGGGATAGCTGGAATCCCGAGTTAGGCTTGAAGAAATAAAGAGAACTTGCTTGTAAGGTTAAAGAAAACAGCTGTAGTTAAACATTGGTAGTTGTTCTTTGGCTGTGGAAAAGCAAACCAGTTTTAAAGACCTGAATGTTAACCATTTATGAACTGGCTCCAATACCAGTCCAGCATCAGCACCTAGTAATAAAAAGATAGCTGAGAAAATTCATTTCTAGAAGTGTATGGTGACCCACAGCCAGGAAAACTGAGAAACAGTCAGCAATTTCTGACACTTCTGATTTAAGAACCGGCTCAGATTAAATAACTAAAGTTAAAAGTGGAGTTTGAAAACTAAAGAGACATTTATATGGAGAAAACTTTAGGAAAGCAGATGTGAAAGGAAAAAAAAAAAGGCTGAAACACCTGGAGCATATGTAGTCAGGAGAACCAGGCAGAGCAATACAAGTGTGAGCTGTGGATACGTGGCAACTATACAAGAACACAGAGTAACACACAACTGCTTGGTACTCGCAGTCATCGAAGAGTCTTCATACATGATTAGATACTTTTACATGGTGCTGTGCAGCATGGGATGTGAACCTTGCTGTCTTTGCAGAACTTTACAAACTTCATTCATTAGTCAAACCCATGGGCGTAAAGCCTCTTCAACTTGATTGCAGTGCATTCCCATGAAGCCAAGCATTCATCTCCTATTCTTGCCTCCCAGAGCTCCCCCGGTAAAGCCAGCATCAAAGCTTTATGAATGAACTTGCATGCTCATTAGCATGTTCGCTGAGCTGAGCAGTAACCTCTGAGTGCTGGAGCCTGCAGCCAAAAAGGTTTAAATTTGGAAACCTCTCTGCTAATTACACAGCTTCATGCAGCACAGGCCACTGGCACAGCAGCTCTTCTCCACTGCAACTAATCAAGTTGAAGCCCTGGCTCCTCATTGAGAAGAGGAGTAAGAAAAAGAGGGTAATCAAGTAGAAAGTCGTGTTGGTGTGTGCTGCTGTTCTCCTGTTTCACTGCACCAGAGGTGTTGACTCTATTTATAATCTCCGAGAGCTAAATGGAGAGAGTTAGTGCCAAGAATAGATGGGTTCCCTCATTATAAAAGTTCAAAAGCAGCGAGGAGGTGCAGTTCGCATAAGTTGCAATACAGCTGTTGGCAAAGGAAGCTGTCACCGCTGTGGAAGTTACACTCTAAGTAGGGATGCACGATAATTATCAGGCTGATAACGGGAAATTATTACGTCATTCTGATAAGTCTGATATCATGACGACTTGCCCTGATAACTTAGACCCTATACAGTTGGAATGTTTAAGATCGGACATGCAGAAGTTGAAAATCCCACTTTTAATCTTTTCTCGCTGAGATATTGCGATTGCGGAAAGAAAGCTGCTGCTTCACAGGGGAGACCCCGAGCTGCTTCCAAACCACTCTCCCTTCTTTTTTAAGACACAAGCTCCCCCATACAGTTGGAATTTTTGATTTGGTATAATTTGGTATGTATGTGTGTTATCGGTATCGGTTATCAGTATCGGCCTTTAGGGGCTGATATTTATTGGTTTTTCTGTATCATTTTTTTTTTAAATGGTTATCGTGCATCCCTAACTCAAAGCATGATCACTGTGGAAAACTAATCTCTTACAATGTGGTTTTGTTTTCTAAAGCTCAAATCATGATTAGATAATAGTGATATTCTGTGATACAGTTGTTAGTGAACTAAAGTTTATAGTCAAGATCAGTCGTACAATATTATTTTAGTTTACAAAAGTATATTTCAGTTCATTTTAATGTTTAATTATCTCCATGTTCAATTGCTCAGAATTACGTTCTGATGATGGCCTTTTCTGGATTCTTGTCTGCAGGCACGTCCGTATGACTTCGAGGATGGCGATGTGTACATGTCGTCCCATGAGTACCGTTTCCGCATTTTCAGCTCGGTGGAGTACGACGGACAGCTGTACATGACTCCACAGAACTTCATCGAGTCGGTTACCATGAGTGAACCAAGAAGTAAGTATCAGATATAGAAGTTAGCTTTCGCTGTTAAGAGCCGGATCAGTATTTGTTTTCCTCCTTGTAAAAGATGGTTTCAGGTTACATTTTATCCAACATGGCCACGGTTTATGGTTTTGTCTTTTACATACTGATAGTATGTATAGTTGTCCTCAAAAATATTCATACCCTTCAGTTAAAGAACAGGCCAAATTCACAATAGTAATTCAAATAACAGGAAACTAAAGAAATTAATAATAAATAAATTTACAAAATTATGATTTATTGAAACAAAATATTGATTTTGAATTATGGTTGAAAATAATAATTTAAAAAAAAATGTTTTGTTTGTTTTTCATTTCCAACCATAATTCAAAAGCAACATTTTATGTCACTAAATTATCATTTTGCAGATTTCTACGTATTTTTAATTTCTTTAGTTTCCCGCTAATTGAATTACTATTGTAATTTTAGACTTTTCTTTAATTGGATGGTATGAATAATTTTGAGGACGACTGTATGTAGTCCTCTACCCTATCAAAAAGCACCTTGGACAAGGATTGTTCAGGTTTTTTTTAAGATATAAATTTATGTTTAATGTTTGTTATCATCATCTCAGATCTGTGTTTCTTTCCTCTGTTTGGATGTCATTGTCTGGAATAAGACAGTTTTACTTTACCATGTCCTAAAACACTTAGGAATTATGGGCTTAAACACATCTTTGCAGTTTCTGTCAGCCTACTGCCAGTTGTAACGGATTAGCCCCAGCCAGCCAGCCGGCCTCAAAGCAGATGGCTTTACAGCTATTGTTTAGTCTGAGGTTAATGTTAGTCAGACACACACAGACTCACATTCCACTTATTCTTGTGTACCCTTTCTCTTACCCTGTAAATATCTAAACTGGGCAATGAACTGAGATTAATCCTGTATGGTTACTGGTCTAAAAATGCCATCACTCACTAAGGTTATTATCGCAAACAAACAACGTGGATCTATTTCTATTTTTGGTTGAATTGCATGCAAACTACGCACCTGTATGTGTGTGTTTACATCAACCCCTGGCTCGCTGTCATACGATACAGCCGCTCATACCCTCTCGGCAGCCAGCATCCTCTAATGGGCCCTTTGAAGTTGAATTAGATGAACTTTGTTGTATAAAACAGAACAAAAGTAGAATGTGCTCTTACAGGGACATTCCACTAACTACAAAGACAAGCACGAAGCACTTTAGATGGTACAAATGGGCCTGTGATGATGAGAGTATATACAGTGAGTGCGTGTGCGTGCATGTGTGTGTGCGTGTGTTGTGACTGTACCCGGCACATTAAGAGCCATTTCTAGATCATACAGATGTTATCTGACCGAGCCCACCCAAACTCTCTTCTTCTCTTTCCCTTCTTTCTCTCTCCTCTTTTGTCTCATTCCTTGCAGACAAGAGGCCCTGGAGGTCCCTGACCAAACAGGTGGGAGTCACACTTTAAACTCTTCTTTCTATTACTCCCTCCATCATGCAGTTACGCAACTGCTGCATTTTAAACATGCTACAAACATTTTTATTTACAACAAAGTTTAGATCCCAACTTACAGAAAAAACAACAAGTACTGTTAACATGTTTGGACATTTGGACTACTGTCAATACACTATAAGGCCAAAAACATAGAATGCACTGTTATATTGGTTTCTTTAGCTTTGTTTGCAGCATATATTTGTAGTTGTGCCATTTGGTAGACTTATAAAGCATTGCAATTACTTATGTCCAGACTTGCATACATTCTTTGCTTAGATCTCGTATTAGTAGTAGTACAGTAGTTGTAGTAGTAGTATTAATGATAGGAAGACTAAACTGTTTTATAAAGTGAAGCAAATCCAAAAGAGCCTCAGTAAAATTAAAGGGACACCATGTAAATTTTAGCCACTAGGTTGCACTAAACCTGTAACTTCCCAAAGGCCACACAACTGTTGCAAAATGAAACAGTCTCTATCAATGTTTTAGAATCATGTTTGAAGACCACTTTGATCAGCTGATAGCGAAGTCATCGAGCCATTAACTCATTGACTGCCAGACCTTTTCTGAGCAGAGTGCTCCATATTGCCAGTATTTTTAAGCATTTTCACTGATTTTTGGAGAGCCACAGAATATTGTGTACCATGCCTATGCAAATACTGAATGTACCAAAGGAAAGCTTAGACTCTCTTCTTTTATCAGAAAAAAAAACATTTGTTTCTAGCTTTTTCCATTCTTTAGAAATCTGCAGTAGAACATGGGTTTGTTGGATCAAAAATGCCTGCTTTTGACCAAAAAGGTGAGAAAACAAGCTTACCCCTCCGCGAAACACCCGCCATCGCTGCTTGACCTACTTTCACTTTAAGCTGGCGCACTTCGCTGCTGTATTTCAATCTATGGATCGTGTCTTTGATCGATCGTGTCACTGTCTGTCACTGATCAGTTTTTCCGTAATTTTGATTGATTTAGATCAAAAATCAAAATCCTGACACCCCTAGTTCCTATCTGTCCAAATGCGCAAAAAAACGGCCCTGTTCCTGAAAAGGTTATAGGAATTTCAAAGGGTTCCTACTGTGCAAATGCGCCTGATGTCTGGTTTTTGAGGAGGGCAGCCCCCTCGAAGCACCGACATGTATCAAGTGCTGTATATTGGCCCCTGAAATCATTTATTATTACTTACATTACACTTATGTTTGGTCAAAAGTTACATGGTGTCCCTTTAAGTACTGAACTCTGTGGTAGACAATCCATGTGTGAAAAATAATGCCACTTGCTCTTTGAACCACTCTTTCACAATTTAAACCCGACTTTAGCAGCATGTAATATCCCCTGTGCAATCAGGGAAGAAAAACAAACATCTATAGATGAAAAAAATTTGGTCATTTACCTCAATCAGGTAGTCAGTCAACTTTTGTTTTAGCCACATACATTTCTTAATGTAGAACTGACATGCTGAAGAAACCCCAGATCATCAAATGCTGGTGGTGACATGTTTGTTCTTTTGACCATGCAGTGTAAACTTGATCCATTCTTTCTGCATAAGTTGCTTTTCTTCTGTGGTATTAGTGATAGTTTTGTTGTCGTTAATGTTGCAAGTGGTGCTGATCATTGTCAGATTTGTTCATGGTAGGGCAAAGGGTTGCCACTAACTATGCAAATACATCAAACAAACAAAAAACAGTTAATCACAAGTACTTGTTTATGCCACTGACAGACAGAGATTGCTTTAACCAAAGGTAAGCTCTGAAACTACTAATTTGGGGGATTTAACATATGTATTATTTCATTCTGTCGTCATGAGTCGACTGACCTAATCGATGCCATGTTCATTATAAAACTATGACACATTTGCCCCGACTTTGCTCACTAGCCAAGCTGTTTTTTTTTGGAATTTCAACATTAATTGCAAATGTGGGTCATTATTAAGATTGTGGAAAGTTCTTACAGTTTGAGGGTCAGCTGGATTATTTCAAATTGGAGTTCATACAAGAGAAGCTAAATCAAAGTGAAGGTGAGATAAAGAGAATAGAGCCTGAGACAGAAAGACAACAAAACTTTCCTGAAAAACAGCACTGTTGTAAAAAGCTGGGTAACTTGGAAATGCTCCATCTGTCTTTTGATGAGGTGCAGCTGTGCAACTAAATCTAATGAATTTGTGACTAGATGGTGGGGGAAAAGTCCAAGACCAGTCAGGCAAACCACTCTGTTTTCCAACTTGTAGATAAAACACCATTGTGTGCCATCTCATTAAGGAAAATATGGACATTTTAAGACAAGAAACATCTGATTTGGTTTATTACCATAACAGTATGAACACAAGCATAATAAAAAGCTATGCACACCCTTATACAGTAAAAGCTACAAATCGACATTAACCAAAGAAATGGTCAGCTGGCACTTAAACTGACTAGAGATGCACAATATAGTTAACACAGCTACAGCTACAGTTAAAGCAATTGGATTTAGACATTATGTAATAGTTATTTATCCGGCATACTAAAAACGCCTCAAAAGTAACCCAAAAATGGATCATGTTTTACTTCTGGGTTAAAAAGGGACCAACTAATTTATGGGTTATTTTGACCCCGAAAATTGGGAGGGGGTTACCCAAAATTTGGGTTAAATATTTGACCCAGAGGTTGGTTTTGTTGACTACAATGTTGGGTTATTTTAACCCAGAAGTTGGGTCAACAACCCAAATGTCTGGGTTGAAATAACACAGAAATTAGTCTGTCATTTCTAACCCAGCAGTTTGGGGTTCAGATCAATATAGTTTTTAAACATACAAACAAAAATACAGGTTAACAGAATTAAAATACAATACTTAGCAAGAAAGTTAAAAAGAAAAAAACAACAACAATAACAGCAATTAAACAACAATGCAATACCAAAGCACCTAGATTTATAATGAAAATAAGAACAGAATAACCATGTAGCCATCCTTCCAATAAGCATTACGACTAATCTCAAATTTGTGGAATTAATAAAGGTACACTATATTGCCAAAAGTATTAGCTCACTCATTCAAATAATCAGGTGTTCCAATAACTCCCATGGCCACAGGTGTATAAATGAAACAGCTCGGCATCCAGACTGTTTTTACAAACATTTGTGAAAGAATGTGTCGCTCTCAGGAGCTCAGTGAATTCCAGTGTGATAGGATGCCACCTGTGCACCAAATCCAGTCATGAAATTTCCTCGCTCCTAATTATTCCACAGTCAACTATCAGCTGCATTATAAGAAAATGGAAGTGTTTGGGAAACGACAGCAACTCAGCCATGAAGTGGTCGGCCACGTTAACTGACGGAGCGACCAGCGGATGCTGAAGTATATAGTGGGAAGAGGTCACCGACTTTCTGTAGAGTCAATCACTACAGGCCTCCAAACTTTGTGTGACCTTCAGATCAACTCAAGAACAGTGCAGAGAGCTTCATGGAATTGGTTTCCATGGTGGAGCAGCTGCATCCATCCATACATCACCAAGTGCAATGCAAAGCGTGGGATGCAGTGGTGGAAAGCAGCTGCCACTGGACTCTAGAGCAGTGGTGGCGTTCTCTGGAGTGACTATGTTATGGAAAGTGACCTTGGGTTTTTGAAAGGCGCTTCAAATAAAATGTATTATTATTATTATTATTATCATGCTCCCCCATCTGGCAATCTGATGGAGGAGTCTGAGTTTGGCAGTTGCCAGGACAACAGTTCTTGTCTGACTCCATTTTGCCAAGTGTAAGTTTGGTGGAGAGGGGATTATGGTGTGGGGGTGTTTTTCAGGAGCTGGGGTTGGCCCCCTAGTTCCAGTGAAAGGAGCTCTGAATGCTTCATTATACCAAGACAGTTTGGACAATTCCATGTTCCCAACTTTGTGGGAACAGTTTGGAGCTGGCCCCTTCCTCTTCCAATATGACTGTGCACCAGTGCACAAAGCAGGTCCATAAAGACATGGACGGCAGAGTCTGGTGTCTCAACCCCATAGAACACCTTTGGGATGAATTAGAGTGGAGACTGAGAGCCAGGCCTTCTCGTCCAACATCAGTGTGTGACCTCACAAATGCACTTCTGGAAGAATAGTCACAAATTCCCATAAACACACTCCTTAAACCTTATGGACAGCCTTCCCAGAAGAGTTAGGCTGTTCTAGCTGCAAAGGTGGGCCAACGTCATATTGAACCCTATGGATTAGGAATGGGAGGTCACTGAAGCTTATATGTGAGTCAAGGCAGGTGAGCCAATACTTTTGGCAATATAGTGTATCTCAGTTCCCCAATTTAACTCAAGAAAAACTTGTTTTTCATATGACTGATAGCCTTTTTAAAAAATGTTTTTAACCTTAATTTATTTCCTGTCTTAATGATATGAGGTGTGAGCATATTCCAAAATCTCAGCCCTATACATAACAGTTTTCTTTAGTGCCTCAGCTCTTGGTAATGGTAGAGTAAAATGAACACTCAAGGCAAGTCTGGTTGCCTAGTCATGTCGAGCACTGGGCGGTAAATGATTAAAATGGAAAAAAAAAAAAGGAAAAACATTACCAATATTTGGTAAATGGACTGTACTTATATAGCGCTTTTCCAGTCATACTAACCGCTCAAAGCGCTTTACACTACATATCACATTCACTCAGTCACACACACAATCATACACACATTTAAACCCCGATAGGGGCATGGGAGGCAACTTGGGGTTCAGTGTCTTGCCCAAGGACACTTTGGCATGTGGCCTAGGGAAGCCTGGAATTGATCCCCCAACCCTCCGGTTGAAAGACAACTGCTCTTCCACCTGAGCTACAGCCACCCCACAATTTAAGTACAGTCCATTTACCATTTACCAATATTTAAAAATACCTGGATTTTTTCCTGAAATTTGTATTCCTGTATTCCTGTAACGGTACTGTGCATTGCTCTGTAGTACCAAAAACACACATGCTCACTAAACTTCACACAAGCACTGTAATATGATGCTTGGATGTTCATCTAGCTTATCTTTTTTTTATTAAAGTCTTCATTAAAGCTTCTTTTGGTGGAAATGTGATTGAACATGGGAATATTCGTTGCACACGCTCTTATTTTTGGATTCCTTAGCTCATTAGTCCTAATCTAATCTCAGTCAGCATCAGTGTTTGCGTTTGCAAGGTAAATGTTGCACAACTCTTGTATCAGTAAACACATTATACAGCCATATAACCAGAAGAGTGCCGGCCCAAAGCTCAGCAAAACCAGTTTTAGGAAAACGGAGGAAAATTCAAATTTAATGCCAATGAATGCTCAGAAATCAGAAATTCTAGTTGTGCCACAGTAAAACTCCTGCCAGCATAATTGCTGCGTTTTTCCATTTTCTTTTAACTTGCTCTCTTCGTAAGTTGGATGGAAGAGGTTTGTGTTTTTACAGTGTGTTGTAATTGTGATTGCGTGTGTTCTTGTGTGTGCATGTCAGGAGCTGGAGAAGATCCTGTCTGACACTCCCCCAGTATGGAGAGGATCCTCTAAACTGTTCCGCAACCTCAGAGAACGAGGTCAGAGAGTACACACATACAGACTCATAAACATGCACGCTTGCTCGTTTCTGTATGTGGGCCCGTCACTCACAAAACGCATGCTCCTGCCTAGTCTGAACCTTTACAACCGACTTTCTAAATACAACTTAAACTCTTGTGTGGTCTGCTAGAAAAACAAGAACATACACACTAAACAAGAAAAAGGAAATGACCTTAAGCGTTTGTGCATTCACTAGTCCATATGCATATTAGGCATGTAACGTTATAAAAATTTCATGTCATAGTTATTGTGACCAAAATTATCTTGGTTATCGGTCTTATTGCGGTGTTGGTGAAATCTGCTCAAAAGGTTCAAAACGTTCTTATACACACACTGAAATCTTTTCACAAAGTTTCAATTGAAAAAAATAGTAACAAGCACAATGGACTTTCTGTTGGCATAACATGTAGACATCAAACATATAAATGTGCATTAAAGATGCATCTTATGAGCATAAGAGGGTTCCTCGCTTAATGACATGTTGTAGATAAGAACCAAGAATACTTTTCTTCACATTCAGAGCTCAAGACTTGATCTAGTCTACAGATTTCAGAAGAACTGGTCCAGAAAGGAAACTTTAACTGTTTCATTACCTTCGTAGAAATCAGATGTTCATATCACAGCAACACTACCATGTTAAGTGTGGCAGAAACATTAAAATAATACCATAAATAAATAAAAAAAGCTTCCTCAGCATCCTTTAAAGAAATCTAGAATACATCCAGACTTTAGACTTTGTCCTTTTTAGAATGGAATAAATCTCCAGAGCTTCCATGTGGTGCCTTCCACCATGTTTTCAGAGGCCAAACATGCAAACTGTGTCTGCGGGACTGATGCTGCTTTTCCTGGCTATGAGCAACATCCCTGTGAGTTTTTCAAAGTACGATAATCATGGTTTTATGATAATTAAGATCTGAAACGCTAATATTAATTGTCAGGGAATTATATCCCGATTTATCTTATCGATTATTGATACATCCCTAATGCACATGCACACCTAAAAGCTCATAAACACTGTTTTCTGTTTGTCATCAGAGAAGCAGCAAGTCTCGATCTAACAGCAGAAACAAATGTGTTTGCAGGCTTAAAAACAGGGAAATCATCTCCTGTTTTCTACTTAATTTACTTTCATTCGCTCTTTTCCTTTAGGCTTCACTCACAATTTGCTCCCTATAAAACTACTCAGTAAAGGTTTGGAATCATAACTATCTGGCTTGGATGTGGAGATAATAATTTTTTTTTAACCGATACCAATAACAGATAATTTTCTGCTTCTCATGGCTGATACTGATACCGATATTAAATCTGAGCATTATGTAATATTCGTTCCATTTGCAAAATTAGAAAAATACTTTTGCTGCATCTGCTGCAGATCCAGAGATGTCATCATGTTCCACAGTGGGTGCAGCCTTATGTTTTTCCCATGCCCTGCGGATTAAAAAAAAAATATTGGTTCTGTTTTATTTACAATTTGATGTATTTGTATTTTCTTATTTCAGGGAGAATTTTAAGATCTGGCTAGGGACAACAGATGAAAAATAGCCTTTTGGCTAAATTCAGTGTATTTAGAGGTTCTTTTCAATGCTATGTCCCTATCAAATAAACCCAAAAATAATGAATGAAAATGAAAAATACTTTATTCATCCCCGAAGGGAAATTCAGTATTGTAAAAGCTCACTTTTTTTTTTTTTTTTAATGATAAAAATAATAAAAATATTGGCCGATATTGGGTCGATATCAGGCCAATATCAACATTCACTTCTAAAGCTAATTTCAGTCAGTAGCGAAATCTGGTAGACAGGGGCGGAGCTACGGGGAGGCCACCAAATCACTGGCCACGCCACTGCCCCCCCCCCACGCGTTAACCGGGTAACACTCAAAGAGTTACAGAGACCCCAAGCACTTTTTCTTCTTATTCTTGACACAAACTACCCCATGCAGTTGGGATTTTTAAGATCACACATGCAGAAGTTAAAAATCCCACTTATAAGCTTTTCTCGCTGAGATATATTGCGATTGGGGGAAGAAAGCCTCTGCTTCACAAGGGAGGTCCAAAACTGCTCCTAAACCACTTCCCCTTCTTATTTTAGACACAAACTACCCCATACAGTTGGATGTATATGCGCTCTGAGGTATCTACTTATGGCCACCCCAATGTGAGTAATGATCTCTCCCTGGCCACCCCAGTTAAAAATTTCTGGCTTCGCCACTGCTGGCCCATAATGCCATGCATCACTAAAAAAAATAGGTTTGACCTTGGAGATATTGATGAAATCATGTTGAAACTCACCTTTTTAGAGGCAGGAGAGTCTCCAGAATGAATAAGTAAAATCGTCAAATATAAATACATAACAAGTTTAGTGAATGTGGAGTCAGGGATTTAAAGCGTTTAGATTTATTTCTGATATATGTATTGTTTTACTTTAACTAATCTATAGTTTGAATAACCTTCTAAGGAGGAAGCAGCATATTTCAGCTTATTTGAAAAATGTTAAATTAATTTTGCGAATATTCTGTGTTGTAATTCCATGCATGTCGACGAGGGCTTACCATTTGATTTGTGATTAAACAGTGCTTTTGAGTTTCTGTGTCACTGTAGGTGTCTCTAATCCAGGATTGGTGTCATGCTGTCCTTCCCTGCAGCCAAACAACCTGCTTAAAAAAAAAGGAGGAGGGATAAAAACCTCTCCTATTCCCAATTTATACAACACAAATGGGAGAAAGTAAGAGAGAAAAAGAGAAAATGAGCTTACCCTAATTAAGAATTTGCTGCAGGAATATGTAACAGAGCAATCACACAGTCAGGGACTGAATCCCCATAGTGATAATTACTCTGATCAAACACACACACACACACACACACACACACACACACACACACACACACTCAGAGATGCTAAATATAGAACACCATGCGTGATACATCCCCTCCCTTATAATTGCAGAAGTATGTTCAGTTTGCATCTTATGTGTGGGTTTGAATTAGTCTGTAGGGACAAGCATCCAGGAGGACTGCCGTCTTCCCCTCTTTCATCAGGGAAATGGAGACAGAAAAGAAGAGATGAATGAGTCAGGGAGGTATAAAGCCCGATAAAATGAGTGGAGGGGTGTACTGTAGACAAATCCAAGAATGGATAAGGTGTAGCTGATTGGATACATTAGATGTACATAAAAGTACAAAGAAATGTTTCTATATACAGTATTTATGTTGTTAAAATTCCTCTAAAATAGTTGTTTCTTCTTCCAACTACTTATAAATTAGTTTTTTTCCAAGGCAATTTATGTAAAGTGTGTTTGTGTTTGTATTTGTCAAACAGGAGTTTCTTGATTCCATAATGAATAGGGATGTTTGATATTGGCTTTGCTACTGATATCCGATGTACCTATATTGTCCAACTCTTGATTTCCAATATCTGATATCAACCGATACCGAACTATGTAGACAACTGTGAGGTTGTATTTCACATATTTTGAGAGATACAACTATATTCGGCTCCGAGCGCAAAATATAAACTCCCTGCTATTGTGGAAGAACTTCATATCCCAGCATTCCTTTCAGAGTCATGTACATTTACTTGCTATGGTGTTCATTACAGTTACGTCATCAAAGCCGCCGCAGTAAAAATGTCTGTAAATACGGATGGATTGGGGGTCCGACTAATGTTTTATGACAAAACGTGGTGAAATGAGGGAGTTTGTGGCAGATAATGTCTTATTTAGAGCAGAGTCCTGCAATGGGTCGGGTACCCGCGGGTTTCCGACGGGTAACCCGCAAAAATACTCTTTTTCGGGTGAAAAATACATAAAAATAAACGGATACGGGGTCCGGTGGATATTTTTTTAGTGCGGGTGGGTGGTTGGGGATTTTTTTTCTAAGCATGTTTTTAAATCTCTGAATTAAATAACTCCCCTCCCAGTGGCAAAATAAAAGACGGTGGTTTGGTTCAGTCTTCACGAATGGTTCAGTTTGTGCAATATTAAGCGGTTTCAATGACTGCACTTGTTGAGCAAGGTCCTGCTTTAAATAAACCTTCATGTTTTCTCTGTGTTGTTGTCATTTTTGTACATTTAAGCTATGACAAAACATTAACATAACTAATAAAGTAAAACAAGATCCAATGAAGGGAGGGACGGGGGCAGTGCAGCGCAGCCTATTTGTTCACGGGTCGGATTGCGGGTTAAATATCATCGGATCGGGTCGGGTTCGGATTTGAATGGAAGCTATCCGTGGGTGACGGGTCGGGTTCGGGTTGGTAAATCTGGACCCATGAAGGATTCTGATTTAGAGAGAAGGGTCTATCTGCGGCTCGCAAGACAGAGGCATGTCGTCGAGTGACGCCACTCGACGACACGCCCACCAGGCCTATGATTGCACGGTAAAATCTAGCCCTACCTCTGACCCTTCCCCTAAACCAACAACACCCACCCACTATGTGACACGCCCACTATAGGGCACGCCCATAATAGGACACGCCCCCTGTGTTGCAAGCCGCAGATAGACACACTTGGATTTAGAGGCTGCGCGAGGTTGCCTGCATTACTTCCATTGTATTGGACATACGCTGATCTTGAGTGGATCTAAATATCTCCTGAAGGAATTCAAGTTACACCAAAACTGTCTGGGTGAGGAAATGAACGTATTTAATGCTAGAAAATAGGTCTAGATTGAATAAAAACTAACTTCCCCTTTAACACTTTATTTAGTCGCTACAGTTCTTAGCAGATTCTTGTACAGTAGACTTCTCTCTTTTCCACATCAAGCAAAGCTTAAGGACCAACAACAGTTCTCAAAGTAAACCAAGAGAGACCCACACCTAAAATTGTTTCACGCGTGTGTGAGACTGCCCTCAAGTGTTAACAAAATGGTGCAACACATGGGCATGTATTTGCTAAGCACCAATGCAGAGTGATTGCAAAACCCCAAAGTACTCTTGAATATGCTTCACGGACATGTATCAAGGACAGTTTTCAGTCATGACTCATATGATATTAAATCTTCATCAGTGGTAAGAAAAGACAGCCCTGTGGAAATTTAAATAATCCACCAATTTTAGTGACTTTTTATGAGAAATAATTATTCTTTTTCTCTGCGTCTCATTGAAATCTTTCTTGTAGCTTCATGCTGATACAGCGGATGGTGCTGATCAGCAAAGAATTAGTTTGACTAAATAAATAAATTCATGAAAAATAAACCCCATAGCATAATGAGTCAACATTGTAAATTATTTTTGTTTATTTCCCCCACAATAACTACCGTCAGGACATTAACTTTCAACTCCCCTACATTAATTAGTATGTGTGTGAAAGCATGGGAGTGTAAACACAGACTGTAAGAAGAAACTTGAGCAGCTTCAGAGTGTATTTTCTGATCTTGTGGAGCTCAGGCTACATTGGGGAAAAGAAAAAAGAAGTTCCAAACCAGCTCCCCTACACAAAGCAGTCAAGCATCAGCTAAACACTGGACTCACAGTGGCTCTACCTGGTGTCATGTTCACCTCCACACACACACTCATGCATACATTCATACCAATAGGAGAGTAGTCCTCCGTAACACTCAAGCGAGTCACCCTGAACTATCTTAACAATCAGACAGAAAGCGAAGGGGGAAAAAAAAGGAAAGAAAGCCGAGCTGGAGCAACAGAGATTCTAAATGTGCCAGAGGCAAGAAAGGATTACCTCCTAAAACATTTTTCACTTGCTTATCCAAACACAGGTATACACACTCTCAGTCTTTACTCTGGACACTTTCTGCTGAGGAAGAAGAGACAGTGTGTGGTCAGATGGCCGTTGGCAGCTCAGCCTGCAGGAGACACATTTTAAGATGCTATCTTCATGAAAGGGAGGATTATGTGTATTAGTGTGTTTGACTGTGTGTGAGACTCAAGGGCCCCGTGGGCTTTGAACATCTGTAAACACTGCAGGTTGTCTTGAAAGTGACCTTTTTTATTTCAACTCCCTGTCACCAGGCATCATCTCCTATACAGAGTACCTGTTCCTGCTCTGCATCCTGACAAGTGAGTTAATTCAGTAATTACATGTTGTCATTTCATTCCACTTCTACACTTTTAAATAATCCTTTTTAAAAAATTTTATTAAAGGAAAGTGTTTTAGCTTTTCTGTTTTTAAAAAGATGGCACACCAAAAAATAAGAATAAAAGGCATGACTTAACCTTTGCCATTGATGATAGGTTCATAACTAGGGATTGACCGATACAGATTTTTTTTAGAGCTGATACCATTATTTTCTCATCAGCCTCAGCCAATGGCCGATACAAACTGCCAATATTTGGGTAGATACTGCTTTTGACTCCCAAATTAATACAGTACAGTACAGGATACAAAGAATAGTAATTTTACAACTCTTTCAAAATAAAAAAAGAACAAAGCACTTCAAATAAATATATCAAAAAAATAAACAGTACACTTGTAAACAAATATTAGATAGAAACGTTAAACTTGTAATGAATACATATAAGAAAATCAGAAAATTATGCCAATAAAAGCGAAAAATGCAAATATGGGCGGTCTGATGTATTGCTATATCCTTATTCATAACAGCACTTGAAAAGCTTCTTTGCTCGGTGCTCTCAATGCATCATCATCATCTAAGCAACACTGAAGTTGAAAATCTTTACCATGGCAACTTTTTTTGGAGCTTGCTGTTGGGCTCACATACAAACCTTTAATCAAATTAAATGATTAAAGGTGATAGCTATAACGTTTCCATCAAAACAAGAATAAAAAAAAAAAAACATTCACAGAACATCTATAGGGGTGCAGAACAACCTTTTATATCATATTATAATGATAAATAATTGCTTTATCAATTTTGACGAGTCAAAAAAGTAAATATATATATCTAATTACTATGCCAAAATCTTAAATCTTTGCTATTAGCGTTAGCTACGGAATTGCTAGCTTGATTGTTTTAGGTAGAAATAGTATCTTTTTATGCGTTTTTTTCCAAACATGTTAAACACAAAAACAACAAAAATAGAGAATAAAAAACACTAACAAGCTAAAAGAACAGTGAAAGAAAATAAAAAATAAAAAAAAACAGTTGGGTGGGCAGTTCACCACACCTGAACATAAGTAATCTATGCAATCATATTCCATTTGAAAAAGAATGGGAAGAAGTACAAACTTTTTAACTCCCACCCCCTTCCACATCAACAAAATTTACCTCAGCTCAGTCAGTTTCCTACTCAATGACCAGAGCACATTCATAAATTCAATATCATCACCATATAGTCACGCAGACATTCGTGTGCAAACATACACCATAATCAATACCATAATCTTCCTTCATTTCTCAAATTCACACGGCCAAAAAATGAAGCAGGATGAGTGTGAAGGTAGCAACGGGGCTCGAAAGCCCCGTGGAGGTTGCTACTTTCTTCCTGGACTTGTAAGTTAAAGGTAGAGTCCAGAGTTTCCCCCCGTTTCCATGAAAGTGTCCAGGCGGCAGCTGCAGATTCTACTGCCACACTTTGCAGCTGTATTTGGGCCATTAAATTAGTATGAAAATAATTGCTTTTGGACATTTTTAAATAGTTATCGATTTGGGACGTGTACCATTATGATCGATTTAATAATGAATTGGTACACTCTTATTGTAATAGTTCTTGTTGTTACTACGATTTCAGTAAACAGGTAAACAGCTGTGGGACTTTTTAAATAAGACGGGGCCGGAAGAAGCGGAGATCACGCAAGGGGCGCGGCTTGCCAGTTCTACCAATCACCAAACATCTACGTATTTCAGTTCCTATGGAACCCTGAAAAGACCCTGCCTCGGAGTAGGAGCTAAAAAAGGTTTTAGGAACTGAGGTCCGAGGTTCCCTAGTTCCTATATGTCCGACTGCGCAAAAAAACGGCCCGGTTCCTGAAAAGGTTAAAGGAACCTCAAAAGGTTCCTACAGTCCAAAAGTGTCTTATGATCTTTGGGAAGGGTGCTTGATGAGTGGAGAAGACAACTTGGAGGTTTGAGAGTATGATCAGGTAGAGGAAGATGCCTTATAGGTGTCACAGAAAAACAACAGCTGACAAGTTCAAACCAGCTCCTTAAATGGTAAAAATATCTATGCAATTCTATGTTATGTCTGATGTGTTTAATCTTGAATCTGATTTTAAAGTGATATTGAACAGAAATGCACGCACTTCTGTTGCAGGCTGTAATTTTTATAATATTTTGAAAACAAACATATATGAATCAAAGCTTTATCTAATTTTGCTGCGTTTGATCACCAACAAGCAAGATAAAAATCTAGATTTTAACTGTAGCTTGAAGTCCACATTCCCTCACTCCTTTTCCCTCCCATCTAATCTATGTGCCACCTCTTCTCTTGCTATTTATGGCCTTGAAATTACCTTTAATAAACACAAGCACACACTCACACCCAATGTGTTCTCCTATCTGTTCTGCAGAGCCTCATGCTGGCTTTAAGATTGCTTTCAATATGTTTGATGCAGACGGCAACCAGATGGTGGACAAGAGGGAGTTCCTGGTGGTGAGTTGCTGATACTGAGAGGAAAACCATCTGAATTTGCATATTAATATTAAACGCACTCTGCTCCTATCACAACAAAGACATGCTGTTCAGCATATTGAATATTTTAAGAGGCAGTGTGAGAGGATCATCTGTGATTATAGTGGAACATAAGAAATAAGATCCCTTTTGAGTTTTTTTTTTTTTTTTATATATATAAAATCCTATAGTTATAGTTAGCATTTTATCCCATCTTGTGCCTTTAGGTAAAGCTTTTTCTTTATGTGTAGACCATCTGAAAAAGCAGATCTCTCTCTTTTAGTTCATGTTGTTAAACAGCCAACTGGTATAATTGTAGCATTTTCTGAGAGATCGCATGTGTTACTCTCTCTGCTGGATGGGAAGGACACATTTCCAACTGAAAACACTGCTGCGGGCAGGAAGGGATCAGGATCTGTGTGGAGGTGGGTGGGAGTGGGATAGCACTTTCAGCAGGAGGGAGTGGTAATGGTTTTAAATCCTGTGGGAGCAAGCAGGTGTTGGACAGAAAGAAAATTCCCACATTGACTCTTTGGAAATGGATGCTGATTTTTCTGCTCTCTAAACAAGTGGCAGTAATAATCAGATTAAGGGAATATTTTATTTAAATAACCTCCAGACAAACATTGACAATGCCCTGAGTAGGGCTGGGTATCAATTCAGATTTCAAGAATCGAGTAGATTCCTTTTCTTATGGTTTTGAATCGATTATTTTCGATCTGTCCGATTCAATCCGATTTCGTTCAATTTCGACTCAATCTCGATTTGGTTTGCTGGTATTGAAAAAAATTTTAGCCTTTACCCAAATTCCATAACTCTGTAGTTATGCAACATATTAATGCTAGTATTATATTAATATTCTAGAACGAATGACTGAAGTAATGTACAGTAGTTAATGGTGGCTGTAAGGACCAAACCAAACCAAACCCTCTCCCCAGATACAGTCATCCACAAAATTATTCACACCCTCCAATTTAAAAAACGACTACATTCACAACAGAAATTTAAAAAAAGAAAACAAATAATAAATATTCACAAAATTATGATTCAGTGAGGCAAAATACACAGTAAGTCAGCGTTTAAAACTTAAAACGTCCAGTGACTAACCCGCTAGCTCGATGCTAACTATTAATTGAAAATGTCATTGACATGCTAACAGAATTAGCATCTACGTCGTAACCTAAAAAATTACATATAAAATAAAAAAGCATCAATTTCACCTCGATCATGAACATTAACTGTCTTTATTAAGGTACTTACAGGCAGATGTTTCCTCTGCTCTGTTTAAACTGAATTTTTAGGAACTACTTGTACCAGCCCCACTTAGTCTTCTTCTGGCACTGCACTAGCTTTAGTAGTCCTACACTCTGTCCAGCTCATCATCTCCCCCTAGCGGAGCGGCTGAACCATGCACTTAACCGGGGGCAGTACATTAAATGGTCATTTTAAAAAAAAAGATAAGAAAAATCGATCTTTGGAAATTAATATGAAAATCAATTCAGAATTGGAAAATCGATTTTTTGAACATAGCTCTAGCCATAAGAGGTTTTTTTTTTATTATTTGTTGCTCTAAGTTAAATTAAACAATGTTACATGTTTGAATTTTGAAATGGCTAAATTTTGCTTGGTCATTGCACTAAAAACAAATGGCTAAACAACACCCACATGCCTGATACTAACTGCGCTGCAGCTGCAGTTTTCTGTCATGCTGGATTCAGCATTAATCTGCTCTTTAATATCTGTGAACATAAATCACGGAGTCAAACTGAGAAACCAACACTCTTAATCGTGTTGCCAGAGGACCGACACTCGAAATACATCACAGACCCGCATGAAAGACCACCTGCATGAATGACTTTATGAACTCAGAGAATGTTTGCACATGAGAGCGTTTAAGCTTCTAACAGCACTTTGATTTGTCAGTGAGAGCCTCATCCTTTCTGTCGTTTCAGCTTCAGGAGATCTTCAGGAAGAAAAATGAGAAGAAAGGAAGGAAAGGAGATGCTGAGAAGTCAGCACAGTTGGTAAGAAATCTGGTTACCGAGGATAAAAGGTTCATGCTTTTGTTTGGACTTATTGCTTATCACCTTAAACTACCATAATCTGTATAGATGTGGGTTTTGCTAATGCTCCTTTCATTGACAGACTCAACTCAATATACAGATATCCAAAGCTTTCTGGTTTTATTGAGGTTACAGTAACACTTGATCACAATTGGAAAGTGACTTCCCTCCCAAAACAGCATTTTAGTGCATCCTCCACACAACATTTTCTTTAACAAATATTGAAAGACAAGTGTTGTGTCCAACTGTACACCTGGATGTGTTAAAAATGACTTGTCATGTGTAGCTATGGACATGAAAGTCAACAAACTGACTAGTTTTGAGTGCATGCCATGTCTCATTAAAACTGTTTTTGCCTATCTGGTAGCTCCTCTGTTACTGTTACTGTGACAGGTACCCCTACCTTTTCCTTGTTATATTTGATGCGCTTTTCAAAATGTGTCTTTCGAAGCTCTTCTGTGATTAATATTTAGAAACGAGAGTCCACCTTTGCTTCATTGCACTGCTTCTGTCACTTCTATCAAACAGCAGCTTGTTGACTGCTGAAGAATAAGTTTAAGTCTCTTAATAATCCATTTAGCCAACATTTAGAACTACAGCCATCAACTAAGTGTATATTGGCAAGAATCTGGAGATACAATAAGTATCATGATAGAGGAGCAACGATACTATATATTGCGATATTATAAGCAAGACTGTGTGTATATATATATATATATATATATATATGTACACATATACAGTCGTTCTCAAGATTATTCATACACTTAAATAAAAGAAAAGGCTGAATTTGCAATAGTAATTCAAAGAACAAAAAACTGAAGATAATAATAATAATTTAAAAATAATTTAGTGGTATAAAATATTGCTTTTGAATTGTGGTTGGAAATATTTTAAAAAACAACAACAAACAAAGAAAGTGTCACGGACACATCAGAGCACCTTTCCCATGAACGGTGGACCAAAATACCTGTCAACAGGTGTAGAAGTCTTTTTGAACATTACAGAAAACACCTGATTGCAGTGATTGTCTCAAAGTGTTGCTCAACAAAATTTTTACCTCAAAGGCCCATCATGATTGTTTACTTGTTTTATTTTGTGCATGTTTGTTTTTAATATTTCTTTCCAACCACAATTCAAAATCAATGTTATGACTTTCATAAAATTTTTGTCAATTTCATTTTATTTCATTGACAGCTGATTTTTTTCCTTCTTTAATTGGAGGGGAATAAATAATATTGAGAACGACTGTATATGTTGTGTGTGTATATATATATATATATATATATATATATATGTATATATATATATATATGTATATATATATATATATATATGTATATTTATATGTATACATATTTGGGCTGTCAGTTTAATGTATTAATTAGATTAATTAATTACACTGCAAATTAATGCATTAAAAAAATTAATCCTGATTAATTCAGAGTGCCAATTCAATGGATGAGCATTTTAAATTTGGCCCACTGAATGACCCGGGCAGTGGATGGTGGTAATGCACCTAAAGCTGTTTGCCAACTGCCAATAAACATAAAAAGAAGAAGAAGACGCGTCATTGAGTTACTGTATAGAACTTCATAGGCTGTGTTGGAGCAGGGTTGCATGGAAAACTTATAAAGGACTGCGGCCCTTGAGAACCATTGTTCTCCCCACGTCTGCCTTAGCAGATATGAGATTACAGTAAAATGTGACTAATTAGATTAATTAATTACAAATCCTGTAATTAATTATGTTTTTTTTTACTTGCCTGACAGCCCTAATGTGTATATATGTATATATATATACATGTATGTATATATATATATATATATATATATATATATATATATATATATATAGCATAGCACTCAAAATTATGTGTACAGAAAGGTTTTCACTTACAGATATTTGTAATATTTTACCAACCGTCAATATTATAAAGGCCTCACAGTAACTACTTACCATTTCCTAGCTGAACCATGCAGTATAATAAAGTGGTAAGAGCGGATCAAATATTGCCCTTGCAGTTCAGTTCAGACATGACACTAACAGTTACAGTTTACTTAAAAATAAGTGCAAATCTAGAAGAGATTCTTTCTCCGGCATTATTTCAGTGAGGTGCAGTGTTGTAATGCAAAGCGTGTATTCTAAAATGTAATCGCAGATGTGTAGGAAATGACACATCCTCTTTCCTTGCATGTACTAACATGTCTTTTACCCTCTCTTCTCCTCTTCCTCCTCCTCTCTGACTGCATGCTCTGTCCTCTTTCTCTTCCTCATGTCTCTCTCTGTGTGTTAGAGTATGCAGCTGTATGGATATCAGGTTGCTCCCATGAACAGCGTATGTATCCAAAACCATAACACCTTGGTCTGTTTTCCTGCTCTTTAGAAAGAGGAAAAAAAAAATGGGAAGAACAGCCAAGCAGGGACTTGGCTTTATTTGTCAGCTTGGTTTCTTCATGCTTTACAGTTTAGCTGGTATGCGGATCAGGACAGCGAACACAGAGGGGGGTAATATATGAATGAATGAATTAAATTCTATTTGTAAAGCACTTTTCATGCATAAGTAGCACAAAGTGCTTTACATATTAACATCAATGTTTCAATGAAATGACAGACAAAATAATTACACTTTCTCTCTCACCCCAACACACATACATGCACACACACACACACACACACACACACACCCTTCTTTGCTTTTTATTATAGCACTGAAGATGAGGCGCTAATGTATCTGTGGTGGGCTGCCATGACCGCGTCAGTACAATGCTGCACATGTACTGCACATTTGAGAGTTTGTTTACACCCCTTGCAAATCGACTTTTTTTTTTTCTACATCGATTGACATTTTAACCAGTTTGAACCGATTCTAAACCGATTCAGGAAGCATCAGTACATCCCTGTTTGGTAGTAGTCTTAAAGAAGAAATAAAAAAAATCATCTTCTGTTTTTCATACAATGAGGTAGGGCTGGGCAATATGACCTAAAATCAATATCACGATATATTGAGCAGTTTATCTTGGTAACGATAAATGGACGATAAATCGTTACAGACTGGATGGGGTGGAGTCGCGTGACTGCAGACAGTACAGCATCTTAAAGGGGTATGAGCACAGCTGACCTGTAAACAACCAAAAACACTTTCATTTTAATAAAACACAGATATTCTGCCCTTACTGGAACTTGATGTGACTTCTAGTTTGACAGATAACTAACAGGTTTCTCAATAAACACCTAGGAGGCAGTAGATATGTTTTGGACGTTTATGAGAAGTACTGTTAAACTGAAATACAAATATACAAATGTACATCTTTTTTTTTTTTTTACATTTTTTATTTTTCACAGTAATTTCACAGAACATGACAGACACGTAAAACAATACAGTCATTGAGCTAAGAATTACAAATATACATATGTTCTTTTATAAATCATATCAGTCTTTAACATAACTAAATCGGTTTGATCATTTGATCTAATGGATTCACCAAACTTATCTACAGGGACACAGTCCAAAAATAATTAAATATATGATTAACGGTAAGACCAGATCATCATTTCACAAAGAGACAAGTCTTCTCTGATCTAGAAAAAAATACCATTTTGCCCAATATTTATCAGATTTAGCTTTTAAGTGTCTTAAAACAAAAGTCAACCGTTCCATGTCATGAGTTTCTTGTACAATTCCTATCCAGTCTTCAATAGTTGGGCTACAGTCACTCAAACATCTTCTGGTTATTGCCTTTTTACTACATGCCAACAATATTTGTAATAAATACATATCTTTCTTTTTAAGTCCAGATGGTAGATTTCCCAAGTAGATTACACTAAAATCAAGTGGTAATTGAAGATCCAGAATTAAGTTGGTTTTGGTTACCACTTCAGTCCAGAAGAGGGACAACTTGGGACAGTCCCAAAATATGTGGAAAAGACCAGCAGATTGATTATTACATTTTCTCCAGCAATATCCCTGTTCAGAGATGCCAGTTTGTGATTTTTTGGTTTGGGGAGATATAAAGAATCTTATTATGTTTTTCCATATAAATTCTCTCCATGTCTCTGAACATGGAAGTGTTACAGCGTGTCTTGCATATATTAATCCAGTCGTCCTGTGTCAATTTTATATTTGTTTCATTCTCCCATCTGGACTTAATGTACAGAGTAGAATTTTTTTTCCCATCTTGCAAAACCCTGCACAACCTGGAAATTAGTTTTGTATACAAATGTACATCTTAATAAATATGTATGCAAATTAATAAAATAAAATTAGTTAGAATCGTATTTACTTATGAGCAAATATTACTTTGTGTCACTATGAAAAACACAGTGATGAGTTTTTCCATTGGTTGCACATGCATGACTATCGATTAGCATGAATGCTAACTTAACATTGAAAAACCCATAGACAGGCTAACGCAATTAGCTTCACTACCGTTTTTAAAATGTTTAACACAAACAGCATTCCTTCAAATGTTGATCACTTTACACTGACATCAAATAAACCTCACTAATCACTTAAACACTTATGTTATGGACAGAATGTGCAAAAGATGAAGAAAAACATTTGTTTGCAGTGCAGGAGTGTCATGCTGCATAAACCACGGCAAGTCAGAGAGAGCAAAAAAGTCCAGCGCAGCAATTCCACTGCCAGCTCTCATTAAGGGGCAGCAGTACCAAACATACCTTCATGGGCAAAATGGCGTCGGTTATCGCTGTAAATTTTGGCGTTGGTAAATTTTCGGTTTATCACGCAGCCCTATAATGAAGCTTTAACAGCTCATAATAAGTTTTGCAGAGGAGATCCAGGAAGGTGTGAAAGACAAGTTCACACTCTTTATCATCAAGACTAAAAAAATAATTAATTTAATACCAGCCACGCAAACAGAGGGAAAAAAATCCTAACATTTAATTAAAACCGTTATGACATACAGTTGTGTGAAAAAGTATTTGCCCCCTTCCTGATTTCTTATTTTTTTGCATGTTTGTCACACTTATATGTTTCAGATCATAAAACAAATTAATTTAAACAAAGATAACAGAAGTAAACAGAAAATGCAGGTTTTAAATGCAGATTTTTATTAGTAAGGGGGGGGGGGGGATCCAAACCTCCATGGCCCTGTGTCAAAAAGTGATTGCCCCCCTGTTAAAACATAAATGTGGTTGATCACTTCTTTGGAAAGCTGAGTTCAATTTCTCTAGCCACACCTGTTCAACACGGCGACACGGCATTTTAGAAAAGGAACATCATACCAACAGTAAAATATGGTGGTGGTAGTGTGATGGTCTGGGGCTGTTTAGCTGCTTCAGGACCTGGAAGACTTGCTGTGGTAAATGGAGCCATGAATTCTGCTGTCTACCAAAAAATCCTGAAGGAGAATGTCCGGCCATCTGTTGGTGACCTCAAGCTGAAGCGCACTTGGGTTCTGCAGCAGGAAAATGATCCAAAACACACCAGCATGTCCACCTCTGAATGGCTTAAGAAAAACAAAATGAAGACTTTGGAGTGGCCTAGTCAAAAGTCCCAACCTGAATCCCATTGAGATGTTGTGGCATGACCTTAAAAAGGTGGTTCATGCTGGAAAACCCTCCAATGTGGCTGAATTGCAACAATTCTGCAAAGATAAGTGGAACAAAATTCCTCCACAGCGCTGTAGAAGACTCCAGTTGTAGCAAACGTTTGATTGCAGTTGTTGCTGCTAAGGGTGGCCCAACCAGTTATTAGGTTTAGGGGGCAATCACCTTTTCACACAGGGCCATTGATGTTTGGATTTTTCCCCCCTTACAAATAAAAATCTTCATTTAAAAACTGTATTTTCTGTTTATTTGTGTTATCTTTGTCTCACATTTAAATTTGTTTGATGGTCTGAAACATATAAATGTGACAAACATACAAAAAAATAAGAAATCAGGAAGGGGGAGAACACTTTTTCACACAACTGTATCTATATTTTTTTGATCTTTTAAGATCTGAGAACTCTGGTAGTGATCAGGTGTGTAGACGTCAACAACATCAGTGTTTTTTCTGCCCAGACACCCGCTGACCTGCTCATTTACAAAACCTTAACCCTTACCCAGTCCACCTGATCCTCTGTCATCAGTAAAAAATCTACTCTGTTGGTTCTTTGAAAGGACGGATGTAAAGAGAGAGCGACAGAGAAAGATTTAAGATGGGTGTCCATCTGTCAGGTCAGCCGATTGATTTATCGAGGGATGGTGGAGGCTGCAGGGGGAGTGGACGGAAGAATGGCAGAAAAAGAGTAATAGATTTAAGGGGTCAGAAGAGATGAACTCTTACAAAAAGAGAGTGATGTGATTTAGAACGAGCTGAGAGGCTCTGAAGCTCCAAACACAATCAGACTGTCCATTTCAGAGCATTTAGGACTTCTGTTTGTTTGACAGCATGTGTCTTCTCCTGTTTGGGGGGATGTTTGTTAAAATTTTTAAAGGAGCTACAGACAGTTGGCGTGTCTTAATTCCTTCCATCTAAAATAAATAGCTTTTCCTGTTTCCATATTTGAAGATATTTTTATGAATTTGTGATAAAGGAAAAAACAGACGACCAATATCACCACACAGACATAACTGGCCGATATTTATTCTGTGAAAATGCAAGATGCAAAGATTTCTGCCTAACTTTAGTATAAACTGATATTTCTAGACTGAAAATGCTCAAAAAGATGTGTGCAGTCCATTAACTGTACCATCCACATGCCTCTTTCTGGACAGTTTCCCCTCTCTCAGTTTGCCTCTCTTACACTCTGTTCCTTTCTTTTAAACACACTCACACTGTCCTGTCAGCCTTGTGATGGATGGCTGCATTGTCACTGTGAAGTTAAAAGCGGTGCAGGGTCATGTTAAAATGGCTGCCACTGCATTTTCCCCAGAGAGAGAAGGCAAGGTGGGTGGTCAGAGCTCAGCTTTTATTTCACCAGAATACCATCTAATAGAAAAGGCTGTTTCTGAACTTTTATCAGAGCTGGTGTGACCACATTTGTTTGGACACTTCTTATTTAACAGTTAAAAAATAGCTGAAAATCATTACATTTTAGTAGTTTTTCTTCAGATTGTCTTCAAACATTTTTCTTTGTTTGCTGCTGACTCAGCATAAGGGCAAAGTAGGGAAATGGTAATTGTAGTTATTCAAATATCTAATATATTTTTCCTTTTTGTATTGTGTGAAACAGTGATTACGTACAGTACAGGGTGTATAAAC
This sequence comes from Atherinomorus stipes, assembly GCA_023101725.1. NCBI lineage: Eukaryota > Metazoa > Chordata > Actinopteri > Atheriniformes > Atherinidae > Atherinomorus > Atherinomorus stipes. The sequence goes on from JALJCO010012651.1 coordinate 88,399, forward strand.
AAAGAGACAAAGGGGAGATACATATCAGAAACAGGACACCCCTCCCTTCCCCCACCCCACCCCCCCAAAAAAAACACTATTCATACCCTCCAAATAAAGAAGGAAAAAAATCAGTTGTCAGTGAAATGAGTTGAAATTGACAAAAGTAATAATAAATTAAAATTCTATGAAAATCACAACACTGACTTTGAATTATGGTTCAAAGGAATTATTAAAAACAAACACACAAGAAATAAAAAAAAAAAGCATAATTGGGCTCTGAAGGTAAAATTTTATTGAGCAACATTCTTAGGCAATCACGGTGATCAGGTGTTTTCTGTAATGTTCAAAAAGACTTTTACACCTGTTGACAGGTATTTTTGTCCACATTTCACAGGAAAAGTGCTCTAATGTGTCTGGGCTACTTTTGTTTGTTTGTTTAAAAAATATATTATTTTCTACCACAATTCAAAAGCAATATTTTATTTTACTAAATTATAATTTTGTAAATTTTTATCTATTATTAGTTTCTTAATTTTCTCATTTGAATTACTATTGTGAATTTAGCCTTTTCTTTAATTGGAGGTTATGAATGATTTTGAGTACGACTATATGTGGGTAAATACAATTTTGGGTTATTTACACACATACATGCACATACATATCTACTGTACATACACACGCATACTTAAATATATAAATAAGTAAATAATTAGAATAGATAAATTAATATATATAGAATAATACTAAATAAACTAATGACAGTGATAATGATAATTGCATAAATACATCTTGGGAAAAAAAAGGGGGGAAACACAGTAGGACAGAGAAAAAAAACATTTAATAAAAAAAGCTAACTAAAATCCACTTAAAAATGTTAGGACGGATGTAAGTACACTATAGCCACACTATAGCCAAAAATGCTTTGGTTCTAATAATTGACATAATTTCTTTCAGTGTTGCGGGTTTTGGCCTTGGTTTGCTCATTTTTTGTTTTCTTTTTTTCAGTCAAGAGTTTTCATTTTGGTGCATCCCTAAAATAAAGCAATAATGATGTAGACTCAGGCCGTCAGGGGTCATTGGAGGCAAGCTCATGTGTGGATTTGGGATGGAGTACACACAGGCCAAGGCCCTATAGTCTTAATTGTTGATCCCTCATCCCGTGGTGCTATTTTGTTTTAAAAGAACCAGATTGTTCATTGATTGCAAATTTTGCATTGATCTGGGGGTAAATCATTTTAAACTGACAGGTTCTAGGCAGAGTCTCGCTCTTCTTCTTTCAGTCACCGCCTCCCCTGACACTTAAATGTGAAAGGTGATTGGGTAAATTTACAGCTTAATGAAAAATTATAAATGCATATTGGAGTGATACGATGACAACTTTACATTGATTTGGATGTTTCCTGTCCTATTTATTGTCTTTATTAAATCAGCAGAATTAACCAGGTTTCTCATGTTACAGTAGTACTGTCAGAGAAGTGAGCCACATGCTATGAGAGTGATTGAAGACATACAACACATTAATGTTTTTATAGGTAATTCTGTAAAGAAGAATATGTATATATTTCTACTTTTAATATGAACTGAGAAATACAACATGGTGAATATGTTTGAACATAATGAAAATCGTCAGAATGAATATCTACGTTGCATCAGAAGTGAACTGACCCTGGCCCTGCTTGAACACTCCTACAGGTGCTTAAAAAAGACAGTCAGGAGTTTGTGGCACGGAGTTACTGGGACGTTTTGAGGCGAAGCGCCAGTCAAGTCCTCTTTTCTGACCTGGCTGAGGTACACAGAACCAATTGTCCCTTCATCCCTCCATTCCTCATCCCTCATTCTTTCTCTGCCTTTAGTTCTGTCTAGTTAAGTCATACTGTATATTCTCCACAGTGAGCTTTGCGAAAATATCTACAGAAATGTTTACTGATGAAAACTTTACTTGACACATGAGCACGGAGGCCTTAATGTTGCAAAGTTCAAATAAACCAAAAGATTTTTCTTTAAGATTTTTTACAGAAAAAGAAATAATTAATAAAAATGTGGACTCATTGTAAAATTTGAGCTCACTTTTTTTTCTAGTTTGGCTTGGTATTTTGTATGTTCCTAATGTACAAAGACTTGCACTCATCTGCTTTCTTTCTTCTCTATGTCCAAATATACCTCCTAATCATTTCCAGCATTGCTTCATTTGATTCATAATCTCTTCATTTGTATCTTTTTTTATCATATCAGTTAAGATGAATTACTATTTCTGAAGAATGTAGAAACCACAATCATTCTTTCCCCAACTCCTTTTCCCAGTTTGACATCATTACGGTTTTGATGAGCTCATCAAGTTAATGCAATCAATATGCACATCCGATCCTTAAATTCTTTTTTTTCTTTCTTTGACTCATTAATTTCTATTGAATACTCCAAGCCTCCTCCAAATATTTGAATTCTGTTTTCATTCACATTTTAATTGTGTTATTACTGATATATAATAATTGATAAGTAATATGTGATACTGAACAAAAATATTTTTTTAATGATTTTTCTTTATATTTGTTCATATTGATTGAAATTTTGAAGTTCACTTATTTTGGTTTGATGTATTGGTGTGACAGCACTTGTAGATTTACTGTATCATACAGATATCATAATGTCTGTATCCAGCTAGCTTGTTCTGTTCGTAATCTGTCATCTGGTCCATTCGTACCGCTTTGTGTGTGTATCTGTGCCGTGTTGTGGCGAGTGCTGTAGCTTTGTTGTCAGATCGTTATCACTTTTACATTGAAAATGTTCAGTCCAGTAGAAAAGCGCTGCTACAGTAATGAAACATTAGTCTTGGAGAGGACATACACAACATCTCATCATTATAGTTCTGCAACTTCACATTGAATCATCCGGAATTTATGTGTAATTTTGAAAGGAATAGTTTTGGAGAGCAAAGTTGTGCACACTTAGAAACAATGTCAAATGTGTCACCATGTTAGCACCTCAAACTAAATGATGGCTTTAATTAGGGCTGGACAATTAATCGAATTTTAATCGTGATTTCAATTTTGCCTTTTCATGATCATAAAAACACTAATTGAAGAAAAACGATTAATCCTGAAGTGAACAGACTGGTGGAGTTACAGGAAGCAAACTGCAGGGAGTATAGAACAGGGATGCATTTACATAGACTGAGTATTAATTTTTATTGCTATTATTATCTTAAATTATATTCTTATTTTACTCCTTTAATTGTTTCTAATTTATTTCCGGTTTAGTTTTTTTTTTAAAGTTATATTTGAAGTTGAGTTTTGGTGGTTCAATAAATACTTTTTATAAAATTAATGAATAATCATGTATATTAATTGTAATTTCAATATCAGTCAAAATAATCGTGATTATAATTTTTTTCCATAATTGTCCAACCCTAGCTTTAATTATAAAGCAGGTGTTTAGACTTCCAAGGTTAGATATTTAAAGGTGATAGCTACAACTTCTTCCCAAAAACAATATTTAAAAAAAACAAAACATTCACAGAACATTTAGAGAAGGTGCAGAATAAAAGTATTAATTTTACTCCGAAATGTTTTTAGAGCGTTTAAATAATTGTTTTATCAATTTTGACAAGTTTAACAAGTAAATATTTACATCTGACTACCGTGACAACGTCGGGATTCTTCGCCGTTAGCATCAGCTTGGGGGTTGCTAGCTCAACTGTAACGTTGCTAATGCTAACTGAGAAAGCGAGTGTTAATGCGCCACCTACTGGCAGGGAGGAACTAAACTTGTAGCTATCACCTTTAACATGTAAATTTAAAAGAAAAACAAAACTATGGGGTTATAAATTGGTATGATGCTGTTGTAGGAAAGGCTGGCAGTGTGTTAGCATGCTGATGACAGATTAGTTCCCATCAAATAGTAAGCAAAATGTTTAAAGTGAATAAACAAGACTGCATAGTGATGTCAGAAAGTGGTGGAATAGAGTATTTTACAAACAAAACCTTGACAAAGTAAACCAAACTAAACTGTTCTTTGGATAGAAAAATTTAGTTTATTCTTTTAATTATTTGCGTGAGCAAAATTTTTCTTTTTTCCATCTCTGCTAATATACACTGACTATCATCCATAATATTTTTTCCTTTTTTTTAAAAAAGGATAACCCTACCATTTTCTTATGGCTTTTTTTTCCTCTCGTTTTTCATTATTCATAAAATTTTCTACATTTTTCACTGAAAAGGTGAATGAATTAAGGTTGGTGACTGTGCTAACATATTGATATTTAAAATTTTTAGTACCATGTTCACCACCATAGTTTATGTCCCAAATGAAAATAACTGACAAAAAAGTGGATATTTTTTTCAGCTTGACATCACTTCATTAAAATATAGAAACTGTAAGTTGTAGTTGATTTCATGACAAGTAAAGATGATGCTGAGACATCTTACCAAAAGGACTCATGGTGGTACGACAGGAAAAGTGGAAAAGGAAAAGGAAAAATAATTGGGAAACAATACAAACAGGACAAAAATGAAAACACATTTGAAATGTTGCTCTTTGAAACCCGAATCATATTTTTTGACAACAAATATTGAAGCCGAGGTCTTGTAGTGATTAATAACGGCTAACATAGCGCTAACGTGTTAGCTGGCTAATGACAGGCTGGGTGCTGTGGTGGCAGCGGAAGCTAAGGCTGAGGTAATGATAGTGCAGCATAATGGGGCCGACCTTGTATTTACACTGAGCGCTCTTTCATCTACCGGGCTGGACAAAACAGACAGCGTGGAAGGGGCTGTCAGGAAAAATGAAGGGAGATATCAAAATTGTGAAGGATTCCAAATTATTTATGGCAAAAAAAAAAAAAAAAAAAAAAGTTCAAAAGTTGAGAAAATCTTTAAGAATCTTATCTGATAAACAGATAAGCAGAAAATCTAAGGGTGAAGGAAAATAGGAGGAGATATCATCAGAGTCAACAAACAGGTGAGAGAGGCCAAAAGAAGATGACATAGGTCGGCAGACAGAGGAACAAAGTGAGCGAGAAGAAAAGAGGTTTGGGAAGTACATTTAGAGGGAAAAGAAAGACGAAGGTTGTACTTAGAGAAAGATGTGTTTACTCAACAGATTAGTCACCATTATACCTCTTTGCTTTTGTCTGGAGAAGGAGGGACTGACTGACAAGGCAGGGAGGGAGGGAGGATAAGAAAGAGCAAATCACTTATATGTTTGTCAGGTGAAGGAGGTACTGACGGGTAGTGTGAGGAGAAGGGAAATCAGAGTAATCAGAGCAGGAGAAGAAGACAAAGAGGTGACAAGGGAGGGAAAAAGTGAGGGTGGGCGACCGAGGTGCTTGTAGGAAAATGAACAGGCTGTGAAAGGGGGAAGGAGATGTTTTTACGGCTGGAAGGTGTGACTGACTGACAGACTGACTGACTTGGCTAAAGACCGACGATGAGCTCTTCCTCTGGAACATTACTCACAGATAGGGAGGGTGAGGAAGAACGTTTAGCGTTTACATCAATAATTACTGTTTTTACCCTCGGCTTGCTGATCAAAGACAGCCGAAGCTCACAAACACACAGATGGACAAATAGACACATGCATGGACCAGGTGTTGGCTCGTGCCTCAGAGGCGTGGTAACCATTACGTTGTTGCAGGGATGATGAGCTCACACTGCTGCTGCCACACTTCCAGGAATGATACGCTTGTTATGATGAAGCTATGTCTAAAAAGGGAGAATGAAAAAAACAAACCTGAAAGCAGGGCGTTGATAAAGTCCCTTGAATTGAATTATGGTGCAGCAAAATCTAACTTTTTTTCTTTAGTTTGATATGTGCAATAAAAGCAGTTCTGATGAATATCTTGCTGCTTTTCTTTAAGTGCACGTGCCTGCCTGCTGTGAAAAACATGTCCTTTACCTGATGACATAATTTGTGAGGTCATGAATCAAGTGTTGTAGGGATTGACCGATACAGATTTTTTAGGGCTGATACAGATACAAATATTTTCTCATCAGCCTCAGACGATAGCCGATAAAATCTGACGATATTTGGGGCAGATATTTGGGGCCAATACTGTATTTGACTTCCAAATTAATATAATGAAGGATACAATGAAAAGTAATTTTACAACTCTTTTCATTTAAAAATGAACAAAGCACTTTAAATAAATATGTACGTATATAAAAAAGAAACCATGCAGTTGTGAACAAATATGAAGTAGAAACATTAAAGGTACAATGTGTTAAAAAAAAACAAAAAAAAACAACAAATGTAATATATAATCGTGTAATCGCTTCACAACAGCTTTTATATGTTTATTTTCTTAGAAATAGTCATTTATATCTACTTGCTGGGGGTCCACATACATGGAAGCTGCCATATTTGTTCTGCCATTTTTACTATGGTGTCCCTAAAAGGACAAAATGATGTGAGTGAAGTGACAACCCTCTGAACTTTAATGCCTTTAAAGACATTAAAAGTAGTTACTCTAAGTACACTACACAGTGAAATCCCCAGTGTTAAATTTGAGTTGTTAAGTCATATTTACTCTTTCAGAGTAATTCTAACACCATTGAGAGTAAAATAACCACCGGTGCCAGTGAAAATTTTCACAGTTAAAACAAGTTTCCTCTTTCAGTGTATAATTAACTCTATGAAGTGTAACTAAGTGCACCCAGGAAGACTCCGCCTTCTTTGGCTTGAATATTTCCCATCATGCTTTGTGACTCCCCTGTATGGTCCTGCACCGTGAGTTAAGTGTATACTGTATGTGATCCCTTTGGGTCTCCTTGGTGTGCACAGTGTATTGATTAGAACATGAAGTTGAAGCTGGTAGTTTGTACTGACTATCAGTATCTGCTTGGTAACTGTCAAATTACCGACTAATCTTCACTACACTCCCAAATTTCTGTGCCGATATTCAGGACAGTAATTTTGGGTCAATGCATGTTGGGACATAATGTGTCAATATTAATACATTATTCAAAATCCTTTAGTATTTACCCTCCATTACCACAAAGTAGGCCTATTTTCATTTTTATACTTGAGAGCAACCCTAAGAGTTCATTTTTACTCTTATAGTGTTGGGCATTTAACTCTAGATTAGTGTTGACTTAAAACTCTGAGAACAGTGTAAAATGTACACTGACTCCTTGGACCCAAATAAACACCGAAATTGGTGTATACTCCTAAAGTGTTGGATATACACTGTCAAATTTGCTGTGTACACTTGAGACCACTGGATCTACTTCCAGATGAAAATATCTTTATGTCTGGGAGAATTTTGGCTACTAACAGCCACCGTACATCCATAACGGTGCTTGGAATATGAAGACATTTGAAAGAAAAAAATACCCATCTTTACCACTAGATGTCAGTAATTCTTACATACTGTACCTTTAAACATCAATCATTTTTAACTTCTGTTTGATGAAAAACAAAACACCTTCTTCCAAGTTTGGTTTGTTTTGTTTCTGCCAACAGCCAAAATTACTTATACAGTCCATTTAATTAAGCTGCCTTGATGGAAAATTATAAAGTTGAGTTTTACAAGCTTTGGGGTTTAGAAACAAAATCCAATTACTTGTGACATTTTCTTTGAGTTTCCCAAATCAGACTTGAGAAATTCTGAGTGGTCTGTTGCCATTGAACGCATCATTAGAGTCTGATCAGTGGTATCAGCTGGCCCTAAACCAGCTGTCTCCAAAGAGCCTTTTTTGCCCTCAACCCAGCTAAATCAAACTTGTTTGAAGACGCAGATGTTAGAGTTCACTTTGAAAAAAGACAACCAAAAATTTTCCAGAAATATCAACAATATTTCAATTTCAATATTTCAATTTTTAGGTTTAAAAACAAAACAAAACACAACTTGTACAAAAAGAGGATAGATGCATTTGCTTCAGTGGGATGTAGATATTTGTGGGAAATTTTGTTTGTTTAAAAAGTCCGTAATTTACATGCTCATGACATGAAAAATAAATCTAAAAAGAAAAGTTTATTGGTACTTCACTCAATTATTCCTTGAAAAAACTGCAAAAACCTGCATTTATTACTATATATTTTATCATTTTATAGCCAATGTTATTGAGAGGCATTGTGAAATGTCCAAAGACCCATTTGCGGCTCAGGTTGCAGGCCCCTGCCCTAAACCCTACCCCTTAACCCCCCCCCCCCCCCCCCCCCCCCCACCCCCCACCCCCACCCCCAACAAAAAAATACGGAAATCACTCATTTGTGGGATATCAGTTCCCACAAGTTCTTTTAAACCCATATTTATCCCAGGAGAAAGACAAACAATAATACTTCCCAGTCTGAATCACCTTCTAACAACCCAGAAGTTGCCAGCCTTGTGATAAGAAATCCCCTCAGTCAATATTATTAATCACATTTTAAAGCGTAGATGGATTTTTTCCTTTAAAGATCAAAACACCATGAAAGTTTGAAATGAGTCAAAAAAAAAGCAGAGAGAAGCCACGTTGTGAATGAAGACGAGGCAGAGCCACACCACCTGGATGCTGTCTAGTTGTCTGAGCAACTCATGTGTCATAAAGACACAAGTAATGCGTCAGTATAAAGATAAAAGAGCAAAAGTATTTTTGCGCTGTTTGTCCGTAATCGGAGGCTTAACGAAAACACTTTCCAGTAAGTGAGACAGGGAAAACAACACAATGAAATGAAAGTCGGTAAACATTCCTTGTGTTACTGGTGTTCGTTTCAAGGAAATCTCCTGTTGTTCCTAATCCAAGACAGAAAGATTAAATCATAGAGTGAATCAGAAACAGGTTTTTTTTTAAGTTTTATTAATTGTGGTGCTCCTAAAAAATGCTTACTGTAATGTTTTTTTGGCAGAAGACATTTTTCTTGAGTTACGGATTTGCATCAATTGCAGATGTATCTAAAGCCCATTTTTGCTACTTACTGTGTGCCCTGTTAGGAGTTAGAAAGAACAATAACCTGGATGAGAACGTATTTTATATTCTGCATTTTTACATAAATAACAAGACACTTTCCCTGATTGAACTACATGTTCAGCCGCTCAGTACATGTGATTCTCATCCATATCACTAGATTTCTTTCTATCAGCCAACATTCGCTCATTTCTGATGGGATGATTACGCACTTTGTCACCAAACAAACATAACAAATACTACATGCTGCCTCTTTTGTTTGGTATGTAAACCTGTGCCATCTTGTTTGACATTTTCCTCTTGTCCCACATTGGATTTTAGGATTATACCCTTGAGGTAGAACCACGAATGGCATCGTGGTGATGATGATATTTATGATGATGATGATGAAAGTGGCTTAAATGCTCCTCTTTTAAAATGACATGAGATTTCAGTCAATCTGATGTCTGCGTACTTATCAGCATGGCCAAGGACTTGACACTGGGGTTGGCTGGGTGGGGCATGGGGGGCAGCAAGAAAAAAAAAGAGAAAAAAGATGGGCTTTTGAAGTCTTCTCTTTTTGTCCTGATGCTAAAAAGCGTAATCACCTTTTTCTGAGCTTTACACACGTCATCTAGTATCAACAAACAGTGAACTACATATTTAGGCTAAACTGATCCATGTCACCATGTTGTTGAAAGGGATTAAAAGGATTACAAAGGAAGCAAACAGGAGTTACAGCCTGATGCCCATAAGATGGCTTTCAAATTGTCAGGATCACTAAGTGAACACTCCGAACACCTGAGGGAGAATAGAGGAAAAAAAAAAAAACATCAAAGCAGCAAAGGTGACAGCCGAGATCCTCATCAGTTGACAGAAAAAGGTGGAATCGGCTCAAAGATTTTCTGCATCTGTGCTTCTGTAGGTTTTGTACAATGTTGCTGTTTGTGATGTGATGTTCTGTTCAGGTGTTTTGTGGCATTTGCAGACAATTGCATGGAATATGGTGGCCTTAATGTGTCTGTGTGTGTTTTCCCAGCTCTCTGTTACGTGTTGTATCACATATAGTTGTTGTTTCACAGTCTGTTTGATATACTTTACTTGTTCAGCGTGTTGACTTTTTCCATTTGTACGCTCCTGCTGACTCAGTGGATGTAGGCATGACTGTGTTTTTCATTGTGTCTCTGTGTCTTTATTTGGGCTGCTACCTGAGCACTCGTCTCGTGTTCATCAGTCTTTTTCATGCTGTTGCAGCAAGACTCCTGACCAATCTAGACTGCATGAATGAAAATTTGCTCAATAAAACCTAATTTGATCTGTGTGGAAGAGGATTACGGCCACTGAATGAAAAAAAAAAAAGAATTCTGAGAAAAAGGCCAGAATTCTGAATTCAGTCTCAGAGTTCCAGAGGGGTCAAAAATTGGGTAGAAGTAGAAAGTAGAAACCCTGTCCGGTAGTTTTTCCAACCAATCACTGAACCAGCTGGGTTTGATTAGCTCCTCTCCCAGGTAGATGAGCTCGCTAGTGAAAACAGCTGTTCTAAATGTACTGGCAGATCCAAAAACATGGCAGGATTTGTAGGTGAAAACTACTTTTACTTTTACTTTTACACCTCTGCAGAGTTCTGAGATTAAAGTAACAATTCTGAATTCTGACTTTTCTCCAGAATGTGAAAAAAAAAATAAGGGGATTTTTATTAATTTATTATTATTATTATTTCTGGAGGGGGGAGGGGAAAAGGGATTAAATTCTGAAAGAAAGCCAGAATTCAAAATTCAATATCAGAATTCTGTTTTTTTTTTTTTCAGAACATTGAAAGAAAAAATCAAAAGTATTTTTTTTTCTTAATTTCTGAAAAAAAGGTCAGAAATCTGAGAAAAACGTAAACTATGAATTTAGACGTTTTCAGATAAAAAGGAGAGTTCTGAGATAAAATTTAGAATTCAGAATTTTATCTCAGAATTCAAACCAAAAAAATCTGGGATTTTCTTTTTTCTGAGGAAAAAAGTCAGAATTCTATTTCTTCTTTTGCAGAACTCTGACTTTATTCTCAGAAGGTGTGTGTTTTCAGAATGACCCCCCCCCCCCCCCCCCCCCCCAAAAAAAAGAAGACAAAGATAAAAAACTGTTCGGACTTTTTTCTCAGAATTCTGAACAAAGAAAAGGGAGGTTTTTTTAATTGGGAGATTTTTTTTTTTTTTTTTTCAATTTTGGGGAGAAAAAAATCCAATTCTCTCTCTCTGGCTTTTTTTTTTTTTTTTCCAGAACATTGGAAAAAATTTCAGGATTATTGAATTATTTATGTTTTTTCTATTTCTAAAAGTAAGATCAAAATTCTTAAAAAAAAAAAAAAAGAAGTCTGAATTCTGATGAACTAAGTTTTAAACTTTTTTTTTCTCAGAACTCTATTTTTCCTTTTTTTTTTTTTTTTTTTTGTGCAGTGGCATTAATACTCTTGAATTGATTGTTAAAACCAAAAGAGGGAGAAACCTTTCTCTCTTTTATCTCTCAACTCTCGTCCAGTACTCATCCATCTTCTTAAATACTTCTGATACTTAACATGATTATTTTGCAGCCTAGACTGGTTCATTTAAGTCATGCTGGCTAGCGAACGTTTCAACTGATAACATTTCTTGACATTTTCTTGTTGCTCTTCTGATGCACGTTATGCACATGTTCAGCAGAACCCTGCTTCCTGCTAGCCTGGCCCAGTGGTGACCATGTTGGATCATTGATGGATTAATCCCGCCAACTGCTTCTCCCCCACTCACAGTGTTCAAACTCTTATGATTAATCATTGATCATCTTTCTTATTTCTCCATCTTTGAAAGCGATCTGATGAGAACATCACAATTGACACCACTCTATTGGTCCATTTTTTTGGAAAGAAAGGAAAAGCAGAACTTACCTTTGATGACTTCTACAGGTACTTGAAATCTGTTAATCACATAATATTAATCACACAGTTAGTCTTTTTTTTCTTCTCGCTTCACTTTGTTCTGGTTTTCTTTTCTCAGGTTTATGGATAACCTCCAGACAGAGGTGTTGGAAATTGAGTTCTTGACCTACTCAAAGGGGATGACCACCATCAGCGAGGAAGACTTTGCCAAAATCCTGCTGCGTTTCACTAATGTAGAGAACATCAGCGCATATCTGGAGAATGTACGCCAGTCTATTCCTGATGAAAAGGTACAGCACATACATGCAAAATCTCAGATTTTTACAAGGCAAAGAGGGGACATGAGCAGATTATTTTTTAGACAGTATTGTATATATTCCTGCTGTCCATCTGTAAATTTTCTCTCCTCCTCTGCGGGAGCTCCTGCCTTCAAGCACCTATAATTTCCCACTGATGTCGCTTCCTTAAGCTGTTGTGGCGCTCCACACAAGTGCGATCCATTATTTTACTTGACCTCACAAAAGAACTAACACTAATCAACATTTGATGACACTTTCAGCTACATGTGAACGCTTGTTTGTGTGTTTACAGTATCTGTGTAACTGTACAGCTATGCTAGCAAGCTGGCTATACTTTGGCATGTCATCCTTATGTCTGTATGCAACCCAACTCTATTTCTGTCCCTCCTCTCTTTTCATGCTGTGGAAGAAGCAGGAGGTTTGTCTCTGCCTCATAAAATACACAACCTGCAGTTACAATCTGTCAGTTTTTCCTCTCCTTATTTTTTTCTTTAATGAATTTACCGTCTTCTTTCTCTTCACCTACATTTGCTCCTGGAAATACATTGCACTGCGTTTATTTATTTGCTTACATTTATGGATGCTTAATTTGGATTTCTTATTAAACTATTTGTTTCAGGTTTTAACTTCTCACAACAGAGAGCATGTGGTACATCGTGCAGTCTTTAAGCTACACTGTAAAAATGGTTACTCTGGATCAAATTTAAAGAATTGCGTTAACTTGTCACATCAATTTTTTTCTCAAATAAAAAAAATAGTTTAAACAAAGGAAATAATGTAGTAATGTTAATTCAAAAATATAATTAAAATCAAGGAAAGTCTTCATGTGATACTGAACTCAATTTCCAATTGTTACAGCAGAATTTTAGTTTTTTCCAAATAAAAAAAAAAGTTTGAACAAAGGAAATAATGTACACAGAAAAAAATATTCTTTGGATCAACATAAAAAGAATTACTGTAATTTGTTACATCTAGATTTATTCGTTTTTCTCAAACTGAATGTATGATTTGGTTGAAACCATAAGTTAAATCTATTTTTTACGCTAAAACAAAGCAATTGCTTTCATACAAAGTAGAAATATAATTCATAACAAAGATGATAAGCAATTTTTTTTTAGGTTGTTACAACTTAATTTTTCATTTTAGTCAACTAATTGAATTGCTGGATTTTTGTTACCTGCATTTTTTTTCCCTATTTTTTTAAGTAAATTTTCTGATTTAAGACGAAACAAAATTTTAACTGTAGCTTACTCAACTAGGGATGGGCATCTCAATACCTTGGAGTCGATACATCGATACCAGCCAGACAAAACATCGGAATAGATACTTTTTTGAGTATCGTAATACCACTCTACAAATACAAAACATGCAATTTGTTTCTACTTCTGAGAGTTTTAGGCAATGAAATGATGAAAGCAGCCAGATTCTAGCTTCTGTATACATGATGGTGGTAGCCTATCAGATGTCATGATGGTGCTGCTACTGTAAGTGATGATGATGATGATGTTTTGTTGTCTTTCGGTGGTTTAATGCAGGTTATTGTACATTATGATTTGGTAAATTGTAATATTACTATTACATTTTCTATGTTAACATTTTCCACTTAATAAATTTTATTATTTTAGTTAGTATATATTATGTTATTTGATAATTAAAAGATGTTTTTAATCTATTTTTGTTTCGTTTTATCATCCCTATAATTTATTATTGTTTTAAAAGCATTTCTTTCTGTTCTCAGGTTTTATTTATACAGTATCTAATATTTCCCTTGCATTCAAGATAATAACGCAAACTGTACAATTGTGATTTTTTTTTAGGGACAAATAGTATCGGTATCAGTATCGATATAGCTAAAAAAAGTGCCATAAACGACTGGTATAGGGGATTATTAGTGCCACAAAGTTAGGCACGTCATCGAGCTGGCTAATGCTAGCCTGCTAACACGACTGTATAGTCTGCCGGCTACAAACAAACGTGTGTTGTTTTATTATAAAGTTCGGTCCTTCACCGCTGCGAATCGGTCGTTTTGATCCACTTCTTCCTCAGCATCACTTCAGTCTGGAATGAAAACTTGGCATTGGCGTTTATCCGATTTACAAAGTTTAACAGAGTAGTAGCTGGCGGACAACTGTTAGCAGGTTAGCATTATCCAGCTTGATGACGTGCCTAACTTTGTGCGGCTAAAAACACACAAGCATCTGAAAGCGTCTCCTTTTTTTGGCAGTCCCCAGTTGTTCCACTGGAAACGGGGAGGTACAGACCCGATTTTCAGATGATTGTGTGTTTTAAGACGCACAATGTTAAGCACGTCAGTAAACGCTAGCTGGCTAATGCTAGCATGCTGTGAAGTGCCGGTGTCGTGCGGTGTTGTGCCCCACCGGCGACAAACAAACGTGTGTTTGATTATAAAGTTCGGCCCTTCACCGCGGCGAATCGATCGCTTTGATCCAGCTTTTGATCCAGTATCACTTAAGTCTGGAATGAAAACTTGAGTATGTTTGGAGTTTATACGATTTAAACAGTATAACAGAGCAGGAACGGCTGTTGTTAACATGGCCCGGAAGAGGAAGTGTCCAAATACCAGGAAGTTCCGGTAAGCGTGATAATCCCCTATTGTATCGACATGAAAAATTTTGGTATCGCCCATCCCTATACTCAACACATTATATTTGGTACCAAGTCATTGATACTTTATGTATGACTGCGACTGAACAGTAACATATATAGTAAACGTAATGTGTTGATTCCGTGTGCAGAATAGTTGCATATAGTTGGTAGTTTATCTCCTTGTACTGTACTTCACACTCATGGTGCAACTTTAACAGCCAAACTTTACAGAATTTCTCAACAACTTCCTCTGAATGCGAACAAAAAAAAAGGCAGTAAAGAAAATAACTGAAATTTATAGGATAACAACCATACAAGGTTAAATTCCTGATGGATTTGTATTTCCCATAAGCCTTTGTGGTCTGGGTATGTTGAATTTTGAAAATAGCTCCGCCCCCTTTGTTGTTGACGCACTCTGAAGCTGAAACAACTTAATATATTTACTGTACTTGAATGAAAGTAAGAACTTATTTCAGACTAGAGAGTGGGGTTTTTAAGTTGATTTAACTGTAAAACATCAGATGTCATGACCCAACCAAAGTAATTAAGTTAGATCAATGTAAATAAGTCCTTCATATCAACTACAGTCCGGATACTCTTTTTACAGTGTATCATCGTGCTCTTATGAAATTCAGGAATTCATTTTGTTGAATGCATATCATCATATCGAGAAAATAACACTCAGGTCCGTCGTTTTTGTCATTCTACAATGCACAATCGCATGACATCTGATTCTATTTTGATGTTATTAAACTGCAAGTAGATTTACCTCCAAGTTTTTTATATTATGCATGCTAATTTCTGTCATTAATGGCTTCCTTGGTCATTAATTGGAGCATTTAATTGAACCTGTTGGTTAATGAATTGATGGCATGAGTTTCTCTTATTTTCCAAAGAACAGGATGTGTTTGCCTCAAGAATGTTGTATGCAAACAGTCGACAACAGCCTGGAACAGACATTATTTTCATTTCTTAAGCATCTTTCCCCGGAGGATGACATATTCTTCAGTACTCCTCTTCATCATTTTCTGCACACATGGCCTCTCTTTATGTTTCAGGGAATCACCTTTGATGAGTTCAGATCATTCTTCCAGTTTCTCAACAACCTGGAGGACTTTGCCATCGCCATGCAGATGTACAACTTCGCTTCACGTTCCATTGGACAAGGTAGTAAAATCTGGTTGGAAAGGTTTCAAGGACTGAAGATCTTTTTGTTTCTATCTTTTGGTGTTGTGTTTAGCAAGCAAAATAGTAAAAATGATTTCTGCCTTCTCTCCTATTAGATGAGTTTGCAAGAGCGGTTTATGTGGCCACGGGGCTCAACCTGACACGCCACCTCGTGAACACCATCTTCAAGATATTTGATGTTGATCATGATGACCAGCTGTCGTACAAGGAGTTCATCGGCATCATGAAGGACCGGCTGCACAGGGGAGCCAGGGTGAGGAACTTTCACTTAATAGAGACAAAGTGCTTTTGTGTCTTTTAAAAAAGATTCAATCACAGTCACACAAGTGAATGAAGAACGAGTGAGATTTTATTGATTTCCTTGCGAAAAACATTCCTCCCTTCACACAAAGGTCAGTGGTCAAGCCCCCGCTAGCAAAACCACATAAGACAGATCTGGGGGTTGGAATTTGGTGTGTTCAGTTCAGCACTGTGAACAAATTTGTGCCAGAATTATATGAATCAGATTAAATTAAGAGAGCGGAGGGGGCTAATTTCCAGGGGGAGTGGAGACTTTTTTAATATCTAAATGAGGGAGATGGGGGGGGGTGGTTATAAGGGGGAGCGGAAAGGGAAAAGAGAAGAGATAAATATTCCATCTGTCAAGTAAAATGAGTGGGGGGGGGAGGAAAATTACGGAAAGAAATAATTAAAAATTTTAGGAAAAGGAAATGATCCACCAGAGTAGAAAAAGAAGCGGCAGGGTAGAGGGGGGGAGAGGGGTGGGGTAAATAAAAAAGAAAGGAAGGAAGAGAGGGGGTGGGAAAACAAAAAAAAAAAGGATATCGTTGGTTATAGTGTTGATATATATTGCTCAGGAAATTAAGGGGTAAACAAGGGTAAAACCCTTAAAAAAAAAAAAAAAAAATCCCAAAAAAAATAAAATCAAAAATTAATATTAAAAAACGTTTCTTTAATTTGTCCAGACATCATGCCAACTTTAAACTGATCATATAGCATGATGACATCGGCAGGACCCAAGCCGATCTGGTACCCCGAGCACATCTGGTACCCACACCAGCAGTTACATTGGCCGAGGTAATAAGAATGAAATTAAATGAATATGGATACAGATAACAGAAGACTGGGATTTGACAAACGCTGACACACTTCAAAGGAATTGAAAGTATCAGGAGCTACAATGACCCCGTTTACATACGAGTTTTAATTCCTCTTTAATTCTGAATAAAAGTTAATTCCACTTTAAGAAGACCATGTAAACCCTTAAGTCCAAATGAAAACAATAATTCTGAATAAAACTTCATTCTAAACTAAGTAGCTGGTTTATTCCTCTTTTCATTCTGAATAAAATAATTTCCCTCGCATGTAAACGTTGGTTCCTCTTTAACTAATTCCTGTCGTTCTGAGCACGCTCCCTTCCTTGTCCTGTTGTAACGGCGCATGTCGAAGTGCACGTGAAACAAGCGTTAGACTCGTGCCAGCCGGCGGAAAAGAAGAAGCATGTTAGTGTCGAGATGCTGCTACAAAACTACAATCAAAATACAGCGGAAATCTGTGTCATAATGTGGTTTTCATGTCGTAGTCGAAGCAAAAAGGAGCAGGAACCGGCATCTTGCTTACTTCCGGGTAGATGTTAACGGATGTAAATACATCACATCCGCCCCCTGTCCAGTTCGGAATTAATATTTCCATGTAAACACGAATGAGAATAATTTAATTTGGAATTATTTAATTCGAATTATTAATTCTGAATTAAAAAAAACATCAGGTAACCAGGGCCAATCAGTAATTTTCTAAATCTCTCTTCAAGTAAACACCCAGTCTTGCTTAAAGGTGTTAGCAACAAGTTTAATTCCTCCCCTGCCAGTAGGTGGCGCACTAACACTCGCTTACTCAGTTAGCATTAGCAACATAACAGAACCGGCTAACCGTTAATTGCATTCGCAAATGTTTACCTACGTGTCCAGGAGGAAAGCAGCAACCTCCACAGGGCTTTGAGCCCCATTGCTACCTTCATCCTCATCCTGCTTCATGTTTTTTCCGCTTCAAAATCAAGCTAGCAACTCCGGAGCTAATGCTAACGGCGAAATAGCCCGACATTGGCGTGGTAATCAGATGTGAATGTTTACTTTTTAACCCATCAAAATTGAGACAAAAATATTTATGTGCTATGAAAAAAATATGAGTTGAATTAATTGTTCTCCACCCCTCTAGATGTTCTGTGGATGCTTTTTTTTTCTAAAAATAAAAAAGCTTTGATGAAAAACTTGTCTATCACCTTTAACTTTGCTGAACTTTGTTGCATGATTATTTTGTAAAAAAAAGATGAATGTAGACAGGAGTAAAACCATAACCAGTTAGTTGTAGTTACAAACTAAACCACTTCATTGTTTTCATTTTTTTCATAAAGGTGGTTTAAATGGGCTCAAGTCCTTTTTTAAAATGAATTGTTTGGTCAATATTAGATTTAAACAAGAGAATTAATCTCAAAAGTTAAGTAAACATCAAAAGAGGGGAAACTGTGCTTTTATATTGCAATAAAAATGTTCTGAGAAAGAATTAGTCAAAGTAAAGAATGTTCAACCTATTCAGGTCACATGATTTTTAAAATAGTAACAACTATTTATACCTTAGCTCATAATGTGTTTGTTATGGTGAACGACAGTTTTAGGTAAATGCTTCAGTGACTCACTTAAATCTTGAAAGCTCGGTACCATGCACACTCAGAGCACCCAGAGCGGCTTCATGGTGTGCTCCACAGATACCACACTGCCCTCCAGTGGTAAATGTTGATGCCACATTTCAGAGCTCCACATGCTGCAGAGTAGCAAAGGTATTTCACAGTAGCTGTAATAGTTTACAACATTTTACCAACACAATAAGCTTTGAAAGTGTTCTGTGCTTGGATTGGCGTCACAGTCTTGGCTTTTTAACGTTTCCTTTTTTATTTCTCTCCTCACTCTTTGCTTTGGCTGATGATTGAATTTCCTTTAAAACCCACAATTTCCTCTGAATTTCTATTAATTCCCTCACACTAACCTTCTTCTGTCCTCTCCTCATTTTCCCTTCCTCTTTTGTCTTCTGCTACACTGTTTTTCCTCCGCCACGATGCCCATCTATGGACATCTCAGGGGTATAAAGCGATGGAGCGTGCCACCTCCTTTAGATCCTGTTTGAAGAGGGAGCTTGCAAGCAGATAAGTATCACTACAGCGGTTGACCACATGTGTTTTTGAACTTAGGTGGATCTTTATTTTTTATCATTTTAACATGTATGTGGAGTGATTTAAAATTGCCTAGATTCAATATCTGGTTCCAGTCCTCAGAATAAGTAAAGTTCCTGGGAACCTTTGTTTTTGGAGTAAGGATAGACTGATACATCAGCCAGCTGATATTTTAGGCCGATACTTGCGGTTTTTGCTGTTTTTCTGCCGATACATTGGATGTATAACCCCATTTCTATTTAATATTTGTTTACAAGTGCACTGTTTCTTTTTTATACAGTCATCCTCAAAATTATTACCCTCCAATTAAAGAAAATGCTAAATACTCAATAGTAATTCAAATAAAAAGAAACTAGTAATAAATTAAAATTTTCAAAATGATAATTTAGTGAAATAAAATATTGCTTTTCAGTTGTAGTTAAAAATAATCATTTAAAAAGAAAAACAAACAAACAACACAGTCTTGGACACATCAGAACACCTTTCCCATGAACAGTGGGCCAAACACCTGTCAGCAGGTGCAGACGTCTGTCTGAACGATACAGAAAACACCTGATTGCAGTGATCGCCCAAAGTGTTGCTCAACAAAATTTTAGCTTCGGAGCCCCCATCATGCTTGTTTACTTGTTTTATTTTTTTGTTTGTTATTTTTAATATTTCTGCTGAACCACAATTCAGAATCAATTTTCATTAAATTTTTAGTCAATTTCAACTTATTTCACTGAGAGCTGATATTTTTCTTTCTTAGATTAAAGGATGTGAATAATTTTGAGGACAACGGTATATTTAATTGAGGTGCATTGTAATTTTTTATATTAAAATAGTTATGAAATTGCTTTTTACTGTATCCTTCATTAATATTCATTTGTGAGTATCAGTCCCAAATATTGGCCTCAAATATCGGCAGGTTGTATCGGCCCATTGGCTGAGGCGGATGAGAAAAATAGAAGTATCGGCCCTAAAAAAAACCCTGTATCGTTGATCCCTGTTTTGGAGACTGCAAAAATTAATAGTCCGACACAGTGTGGTAATATTGTGATTTTCTGTGTAGCGTGAATATTCAAGAATCTGATTTATGTTCACCAGGTAAAAGGCCAACACCACACCTCCTTCTCCAGCTGTGTTCGCGCTGAGGCCAGAAGACAAGTGCACCAGTTATGGAAGACGCTCAAGGAGAAGTCGTAAAGGACAGAAATACGTAATTGAACTGACTTTTGTCAGCTGCCTCAGTTAGCAGCACTGTGTTTCAAAGCGCTAATCTCCAGTCAACCTCCAATCCAGATACTATATCATTCAAAGCATGATGACACTTGAAGATGCTCTCTACTGATAAGAAGCCAAATCCTTCCTGTCATGGTTACTGTTTTATTAGCTGTGTATCTTAATCTGATGCTTAGTAAACCATGTGTGATTTATGGTGAACTGAAGCAAAGATGCACTAAATGAGAGTTGAAATTTATCGATGGATAAATACTGCAACAGAAATAAAGTATGCTATTATTGTTTTTGTTTTTTCTTAATCAACCAATTTTTACCCCCATGTCTTTCTTGTTTTGATTTAACACCTTAATATTGTTGAATTGACAAATATCAGATGTTATTTTTATTAATCAAGTAATGCCATCTTTAACTTAACAACAGTTCAACTGTTTTTTAGTTTTGTTTTTTTTTTTAACTGAATTAGACACCGATAAACATGAAAAACAATAGTTTATCCAACTGAATTGTTAATATTTTAATCTGTTTGTTTTAGTGTCTTTGCTGCATATTTGACAAATGGGTGCCTTTTAACTATTCTGTGGCTCATTTGAAATTTCATATAGAAAATTAGATCATTGTTTGCTTTCAATTGCAAAGTAATTGCAAAACATTTGCAATTTCCCTTGGGATTAAGAAAGTTTTTTTTCAGATTTATTTATCATTTTGCATGTACTGTGTGTGATTTACATCATCCAGACTATATACAACATATTTTTAAATGTTTTGAGAAATATATATAAGTTGAATAAATAGAAACGAATAACTAATCCTGTACTTGTCTCATTAGATACAGCATCCTGATTTCTTACTTTTTTGCCTGTTTGTCACACTTACATGTTTCAGATCATCACACAAATTTTAATGTGAGTCAAAGATAACACAAGTAAACAGAAAATGCAGTTTTTAAATAAAGATTTTTATTAGTTATGGGGGGAAAATATCCAAACCCCCATGGCCCTGTGTGAAAGTGATAGCCCCCCCTAAAACATAAATTAACTGTGGTTTATCACGTCTTTGGAAAGCTGAGTTCAAGTTCTCTAGCCACACCAAGGCCTGATTACTGCCACACCTGTTCTCAATCAAGATATCACTTAAATAGGACCTGCTTGACGAATTTAAGTAGACTAAGGGGCCGTTCACACGAGGACGATTGCGGCTAAAAACGGCTAAATATTTCATCAGAAGTGCCTTTCGTTTACACGGCAACGGCGTTATTCTGGGTTGAAGACGCAAAAATCTGAAGACTCATTTCCAAAGTGGAATTCCTGAGGACGCAACGCTGTTGCGCCCTCGTCTGCACGGTCCAAAACGCAGAAATGATGGTGGACCCACAGAACTACTGACGCCGTGCTCATGTAGCATGCGCAAGACGTCACACAATACAGGAAAAACAACAACGTCGGTCTACCTAAGCCCAGCGGATCTCCACGTTGCGAGCTTGTAATTGAGTGTCGTTTGGAGAAGTCATTCTACCACCTCATCTGTCCACACAAAGTTCCACGTGCAGCCGCCATAGTCGTTTTGATTTTGAAGCGGAGAGACGAACGATTGTACGCATGCGCGCGGACATGGCGGACACACTTGCGTCCTCGTATGCACGCAGATTTCTCCATGACGATGCTCGTGTGAACGCGGATAAAAAAGATGAAGACGAGACGCCACTTTTGCGTCTTCTCTTCTGATCGTCGCCGTGTGAACGTAGCCTAAAAGATACTCAAAAGCTAGACATCATGCTGTGATCCAAAGAAATTCAGGAACAAATGAGAAACAAAGTCACTGAAATCTATCAGTCTGGAAAAGGTTACAAAGCCATTTCTAAAGCTTTGGGACTCCAGAGAACCACAGTGAGAACCATTATCCACAAATGGTGAAAACATGGAACAGTGGTGAACCTTCCCAGGAGTGGCCGGCCGACCAAAATACCCCAAGAGCACAGCGACGACTCATCCAAGAGGTCACAAAAGACCCCAGAACAACATCCAAAGAACTGCAGGCCTCACTTGCTTCAATTAAGGTCAGTGTTCATGACTCCACCATCAGAAAGAGACTGGGGGGCAAAAATGGCTGCATGGTAGAGTTCAAGACCAAAACCACTGCTGAGCAAAAAGAACATAAAGGCTCATCTCAGTTTAGCCAGAAAGCATCTTGATGATCCCCAAGACTTCTTGGAAAATACTTTGTGAACTGACGAGACAAAAGTTAAACTTTTTGGAAGGTGTAGGTCCCATTACATCTGGCGTAAAAGTAACACGGCATTTCAGAAAAGGAACATCATACCAACAGTAAAATATGGTGGTGGTAGTGTGATGGTCTGGGGCTGTTTTGCTGCTTCAGGACCTGGAAGACTTGCTGTGGTAAATGGAACCATGAATTTTGGTGAATGTCCGGCCATCTGTTAGTGACCTCAAGCTGAAGCGCACTTGGGTTCTGCAGCAGGACAATGATCCAGAGCACACCAGCAAGTCCACCTCTGAATGGCTTAAGAAAAACAAAATGAAGACTTTGGAGTGGCCGAGTCAAAGTCCTGACCTGAATCCCATTGAGATGCTGTGGCATGACCTTAAAAATGCGGTTCATGCTGGAAAACCCTCCAATGTGGCTGAATTACAACAATTCTGCAAAGATGAGTGGAACAAAATTCCTCCACAGCGCTGAAGAAGACTCACTGCCAGTTATCACAAACGCTTGATTGCAGTTGTTGCTGCTAAAGGTGGAAAAACCAGTTATTAGGTTTAGGGGCAATCACTTATTCACAAAGGGCCATTTAAGTTTAGACACCCCCCCCCCCTCTTAAAAATAAAAATCTTCATTTAAAAACTGCATTTTCTGTTTACTTGTGTTATCTTTGTCTCACATTTAAATTTGTTTGATGATCTGAAACATTTAAGTGTGACTAACATACGAAAAAGTAAGAAATCAGGAAGGGGGTGAACACTTTCACACAGCTGTATGTAGTGAAATAGTTATTTAGCACGAATAAAGTTTTTTATGACATGCGGAGTCTTTGGTTTTCACAGAGCATGCGCAAAATAAGCGTTTGTTCGACGACTTAGCGAGTGAAGGAGTATCCTGCATAGGTGTAGGTTACCTAATATATTAACTTAAAAAAACCAAAAAAGTTCGCCTACGTTATACTGGTAAGTCTTTATTAATTATTCATTTCATTTAGTTTTTTGTTCTTTGTCAAGAGTAGGGAAAAAAATCGACAAAATGGAAGTTCGACGACTTAGGACATTAGCCAATATTAGCCAGCTAAAAGACTGCAGTTGCAGTAAAAGTAGGTGCACCACGTGGGTTTTAATGCGTCTTTGTTTAGTATTTTTAAAACATTTGATGAATTCTACACAATTTAGTAAAACGGTGGAGTTTAGGTGAGACTCTTGTAAAAACGTTGGTTATCAGACTTTATTTAAACTTTCAACGTCACCAGCGATTTATAACTAGTGAAATGCTGCCCTCGTGCGTCACACCAGACCAATTACTGCAAAATATGAAGACGGTTTGGATTGACGCTGCGGCAGAAATGTTCTGAATCGCTTTTAACATGGTGTTATGGGAATTTTACGTGTTTACGGACGTATTGTTTCAGTTAGCTTTTAAAAGAAATTATTAAATGACTGTGGAGGTCCAGACGATGGAAGCTGCAGACCACATTCTCCCAGAGGTGGTTCGCCGAAATAAGCGGAACTCTGTGTCTTTGCTTGTTTGTGCACCGGATCATTAAAAATGACGTACCCCATTCATTTTCTTTGTGAGTAAACTCAACATTAATCCTATTTCTGCTCTCAAAAAACATCTCACGTTGATTGTATTTAGAAAGTATTCCGTAGCTAATGTACACAATGATTCGGGAACATTTTAAAACCACTAAGACAGCAGTTAAACTGTTTACTGTACGTTACAGTAGCCGCAAAGCATTCTGGGTATGTGAAATTAGCTTTTGAGACTTTAAAGAAACGGGCTCTAAAGTCGCCCGAGAAAAGCGGCATAATCGAAGTTTTGTAGTTTGTTAACTTTTCATTAACAGGTAATTTTCTGTGAGGTTGGCAGAGGGAAAACACCGACACAGAGAGTGGTGTTCTCGCGAATGACGTCCTCCTCTTGTCGACCAGAATGGCAAGACTATACTTTCAGGGATCATTTCTATAGTTTCTAACTTGAGAAATGTGTTTCTAAAGTGAATGGTCTCGCCAACCACGATGATGAGTCGTGATATTCCTTCCTGAGCGCGAAGCGGGTAGCAGGTAATGATTCAGTTCATACGCCTGCTATCATTGATGACCGTTCTTTACTTCCTCGTGGAGTATTGAGGGATGGAATATGATCAGAGTGGTAGCGTTTCATTGTAAATGAAAAAGAATAATAAGTGCACTATCTATCATTGATTAGAATATTAGTGCAGTGTGGTATTTTTAGAAGTGTCAGGTGCAAGTGAAATAGTTTCCATGCAAATGTTCTACAAAATTATGGGACATTTGATTACTTGTAGAATGAACTTAAAATCCACAAAAATCTCCTCTAGTGAACGGAATTAGACGTTATTTAAAATTTTCAACGTATATGTACATTGATCCATGGTTAAATATATATTGCACATCATGCTGTTCTCCAAAAAGATGTCTAATCACAAAATATTTGTATGTATAGTGTCTAAACTGTGACTTGACCTCTAAATGTTCTGGTTTGATGACATCTTGTTTCTAAACAGTCCACTTCATCATCCTGTTCACATTTAGACACATGACAAGTAGGCCTGCCACGATTTATCAACTAATTGCCGACTATCAAAATAGTCGGTGACTAATTTCATAATCGACTAATCGGTTACAATTTGTTTTTCCTCTCAAAATTGCCTCTGTACCTTCTGCTGCCTTGTCTTTCTGTCTGGTCAGCTTTTCTTGATTAGGTTATTGACATAAATGAACTTTTTACAGAGGGGATTTTGGATATCTCTATAGATCATTTCACAATTTAGAATATACTGTCAACAACTAGAAAAAACTAATTTTTTGGCATATTTTTGGGATGAAATGTTCTATAAATCAGGCTGTGAATGAGATATCAAGAAATCCTTTTGTAAAAACTTAAAGAATACAGTCAGGGGTAAAATTTGAAAGTTTGGTTTTTGTGAGTGCTGCTAAAGTGGAGATTTTTTTTATCCAGAGTAAGGGAAAAAACTCATTTTGAGAAAATGGCAACTTTAGCTTCATTTTGGTGAGATTTGAGTGCATCAGACAAAGTATCATGAAATAAACCCATAAAATGTTTATTTTGGATGTTTTGGGGGTTTTTTTACACTGAAAGAAAACATGTTGAAGGAGGGAAAAAACGAAAATCTCAAAATTGACCAGGTGATGAAAAAACGGGTTTTTTGCCTGCAGTGTCTCCCCTTAATTTGCATATGTCCTCAGTGTAAAGTACCCTGTTACCGCGGTAACAGGAAGTCCATAGCAGAAACAGCTCCCATGGTTCTGGGTGAAACTTGTCCATACTGTCCTGCCACTCCATATGCATGATGTAACATGCACGTCTTATACTCATGCACAAGGAAACTCTCCAGAGAAAACTCGCATCTTCCAGTAAATTTGCAGTTTTGGTTGCAGTTGCTGTTATTTTCTCTCACTTAAATCCCCAACAATAACAAAACAAGCCATTTCTTTCAAATGTTAGCTTACTGTTTCTACTAGGACTTGGAAAAAATATTGATACACTGAAATATCGCGATATTTTCCTATGCTGATATCATATTGATATTTAAAAATGCCGTATCGATCTATTTTACGGAGTCAGTTTTGGTGAAATCTTGTGAGAACTTGTTGGTAAAGTAGATCAATATTGCATTTTTAAATATATATGTGAAATCTGCATATGAAAATATCGCAATATTTCAGCGTATCGATATTTTTCTCAGCCCTAGTTTCTACAGTTATGTACACATATGCAGGATTAGTCTACATCACAACATTCCAACCTAATAAAGTATCTAACCGGCCACTGCCATTGAAAGTGATGTGATGTAAAGCGATTTGTGTTTGTTCTTACTTAATTTGTACTAAATGCTAATGTAAGCATGGACTTGGCCACGTTATGGTGTAAATATTATGTATTATATGCGGCGTAGGGACACAGAGGTGGACGCTGTCAGACCACCAGAGGTAGCGCCAGTAGCTGAGGACATGTAAAATGTTACTAAAAAGAAAGTGATTGAAAAGACACCAACTTGGAGGTCTACAGCCAGTTTCCAGTCCACATTTAGTCTGAAGCGGTCAGACCTCGACATACAGAGATATAAACAAGCTTTATTCCTTCTTTGGTCAGTCTTGTGTTTCAAATCTCTCTTCTGTTCCTCAGTTTTGATCCTTTTAGGTGGTTTGCTGTATCAGCAGTGACAACCAGCCAAGGTGTCCCTTTGGTGGACACCATGCTGTTCACAAGATCTGTCGTGCACATGCTTGGGGAGGGCGCCCTTCATTAGGAAACGCTGTAAGTGGTTGATTGGAAACCATACGTTCTGCAGAATTAACTCCACTGGCAGAGAAAAACCATCATGGCAAAGTTAGGGGCCTAAACTAAAAAAGCCTGGGCTTGTGCATATGCACAATCAGTAAGGTTTTTTTTTTTGGAGGGGGGGGCAAAATTACCTCTTTCACCACTTAATATAACATGTAAAAATGTAAAAAGCTTTTTTCTTTAAGGGATTAAAATAAAACCAGGTACAGGGCCTTTAATGTGATGTCTGTGCCCTGCTGGATCCCAGTTTGGGCTTTTTATTTCTCACCAGCATAGTAATGTTGGGTGTAAATTCAGTTTTCCACAGACGGAGAAATTATGCTTCACAGTACAGTTCTTCATCACACAAGTGCTGGCTGTCAGGAGACCTACAGATTTATTTTACTGCCTCCACAGACGATTTTACAAGCGCTTAAGGCACGAGTGTGTTCACTACTCACAAAAAGTTAGGGATATTTGGCTGTTCAACCTTTCCAGGTGAACTTCATTTGACTTTCTCTAAACTTTTGAATGCACATGCTCAACTGTTCAGTGTTCAAGTTTTTATTGTATAACATCCTGTTCTCTAACGAGATGATTAACCACAAAAAATACCCCCCCCCAAAAGTCCAATTTTAATGATATAACATCAGCAAGGTATGAACTTTCTACATTTTTCT
The DNA here is from genome assembly GCA_023101725.1 of Atherinomorus stipes. Classification (NCBI taxonomy): domain Eukaryota; kingdom Metazoa; phylum Chordata; class Actinopteri; order Atheriniformes; family Atherinidae; genus Atherinomorus; species Atherinomorus stipes. Next base: position 115,884 of record JALJCO010012651.1, read on the forward strand.
GAAATTTAGTGATATTTAGTGATCGTTAGCCTGATATGTTTAAGATCCTGCACCGCTGTGAGTGAGATGCAGTTTTGACCGAAGGTTTCCAGGCCAAACTCTCATGGATTGTTTCTATATCTCATAACTTAATAAATGTGGTTTCTGAAAACAAACAAAAAAAATTAAAACATTTATGTGGCATTGTTCTCAATGATGCGTTGCAACACCTTCAGTGTAGTTGGTGACTAACTTTATATATTTGTATGGAAATATGTAAACAGTCCTGTAAACACACATGTTTCCTTGTTCTTAGGCTTTTTTTTTTTTTTTTTACTTTCTTTCAAACCTCAAGTTCCCTCAGAGGCATGACTGTCAAGAAATGATTTAAAAAGATAAACTTTACATAGAGCAATTTAAAGTACTTTTACATCTGAGCTGAGATTTCAGTGTTTGCGCCAGTTTGGAGGCTTTGTTGCTGTAAAGCATTTTTGTTTTCTGTTGTACCACGAACTTCTCTTACTCCACTGAGTATCATTACATTCCTTCTCGTAGCATCTCCGAAGGAGTTTAACACACTTTTACTCTGCTCCAGTGGGTTCTGTTGGTACTTTGGTACTCGCTACTGTCTACTCAGTGTTGAGACCGGGGTCCGAGTCACAGTCTAATGGCGCGTTCACACCAGACCTTGTGATTCAAATCCAGGTTTGTTTGCTCAGAAACGCTGGTTTGTTTGAGGGAGTGTGTATAGGCAAAACCAAGACAAACCTGTGTGGAAAACAGTGGCCGGTTCTGGCTGAGAGAAAAGGCTGGCAGTCAGATTAAGATGTTAAAATTTCTGATAGAAATATGGTCAACCAAAGACCGCTAGGATCTGATGTAGCTTTATGCTTTGCTCTTATGTTGTGGAAACAGAAGTTGTCCAACATCAACCAATAGATGAGCGAGGTTTCTTCCTCGTTTGTCTTGTCTTCTTCAGTAATTACTGAGAGAGTGCTGTCCCTGGTGAAGACAGGAGTTGGTTATTTGAAGGTCCAGTTTGTTTGAATAGTGCAGTGTGAAAGCAAACAAGAATATCGCACCCCCTAATTAGGCTGAGTCCCCCAATCGTACCGAGTCTAGGAAGACATGAATGAAAAGGCTTTTCTGCTGCCCCCAAAACTCCACTGCATCTGTCCCCTGAGCACTTATATGTACAAAATGTACACTGACCTGTTCATTTTGTAAACATACTCTTTGATCTTGTTCTAAGGTATGGCATCGGAAGTGAACAAGTAACAGCATTTTCTTGTAACCCTGTTATGCCTGATAATTTAATAAATGTTGAAATTCCAGTACTTGACCACACAATGGCTGAGAGGAAATGTTATTGCAGTCGGCAAATGGAAGACGGTGCTGATACAAAGTTTAAGGAATCAAATTTCAATGCAATGTCCCAAAACAGCATTAGGCAGGTATGACTAATATATACAGTATATGTAGATAGGTAGGTAGGTAGGTAGGTAGGTAGGTAGATAGATAGATAGATAGATAGATAGATAGATAGATAGATAGATAGATAGATAGATAGATAATTTTTTACGTTTTTTTGTTTTTTAATGACTGTTAAAGTTGAACAGCTGTTCTGAGTATGTATCCCTTCTATTTTTTGTATAATTTTTCATATATATATATATATATATATATATATATATATATATATATATATATATATAAAGATGAGCATTTTAACGTGTTTTTAGCTTAACATTGATCATTTCAGATATCCTAATGATAGTTTTACAAATAACCGTTCACTGCTGTAATGCGTTGCTTTATTTCTTAAGATATAAAAAAAATGTTTGTTTGTTTTTTTTAAATAAACATTTTACGGGGGTGTCTGGAAATTGTTAGAAAAATAAATGTTTGAAGGGAATAAATATTATGAAAAACTGACGAAAGCAGGAAGTTACGTTTACGTAAAGTTGCCATGTGACGTTATACGTAAATAAGTTGGCCAAGCTGTTATTAGCTAGGTAGTTGTCTTTAGCTGTTATCACTTGCCTCAGTTATGCTAATAACTGGTTAAATTAATATAACAGCTGTCGATACAGAACAGAACCGAGCTTTTACCTAACTTACGAAGATATGCCGTCCAACTTTGTAATGTAAAACATACTACGCCTCGTGTGGACACCAAAACGAGTCTATAGACAACTAGCTAACAGGGGTTAGCGCCGCAGATCACACTGTTTGCAGCTCATGCTTACTTTTCCATCTATTTCGTCTTCGCTCGCCGTCATTCTCTATCACCAACTTCAGTCCGCGGTTTCTCCCGGAGAGAATGAACTGGTTTTTCCCTGTGTCCAAAGGCTCCGGACCTCTCCCTCCTCTTAACAGCCTACAACAACAAAGACAGCGGCAGATTGAGTCGCTCAAAGCCGCTCACCCCAGGTAAACAAGACAAACGTTGTCCGACCCAAAGCCCAGCTTTGGCACTGAGCATGAAACAGCAAACATTAACTTTATTATTATTATTTTAATCAAATAACATTACCACAATGTTTCGTTGCCACTTTACAAAGTCGTTTACAGATTCTTTGAACGGAGTTTGATACAGTTGGTAGTGTTTAAAGCCCCGCTAGCTACCTGGTTCAGAGTAATGTCACAAATAAAATAGGCTAACGAGAATAATATTAGTTGTCATGCTTCACATTTGTATGGCATACGATTTTAACTGAAGTGCTTTGATACCGTGAATGACACCGTTAACACAACCTTTAAACAGCTATGTTAACTAAATCGTTAGATGTGATTCGCGAGGCTACATTGTTAGCTCTAAAGCTAATCAAATCAGTTAGTGACAGTTTCTGTGTCTATATTTAGGGCTGATTACACAAGTTGTTGCTGGCTGACTGGGTCCTGTGATCATTCCTATGTTTGTCACGCGTGTAGTTTTAGGATGAGCTCATTACTAGCGGAGATTAAAGTATTAGCCTTTGTTTACTAGGAGTTGTGGCACCTCAATAACAATCGTTGAGTTTTCTACTCCGCAAAATATAAATATGATACACAAACTCCTGGTGCAGCCTGTGATTTCAAAGCAAGTTGGATGAAATCATTATTTCTCAAGTGTGGTGATTGTGTGGGGCTTCAGGATGATATCATATTACACTTATAAACAAATCATAGTCGTCCATGAATGCCAAGTGTGTGGAGTTTGAATAAGGTAAAATTTTAAAAAAAAAAATAAGGGAGGCTGGAGTATTGCAACACAGTGATACGGTAAATATTGATACTGCTAAGAAATAATTGAAGTAAAAAACACAGGTTAGTCAGTGCTAATCTATAAAAGATTGATAGAGATTTATTTTAATCATAACTTTAAAAATCTGATTCTACTTTCTAGTCTAGTAACATTACCAATTTATAGTTATTTATAACTAAGAAAATACAGCTCACCAGTAAAATAAGGAAGGCAGCTAAGCAAAATTGCAATTAAAAGTATTACTTTTGCCAATTTCAACTTATTTCACTGACAGTTGATTTTTTTTCCTTCTTTAATTGGAGGGTATGAATAGTTTTGAGAACGACAACCTTATCTGCAACTTGTTTGTGATGAAGATCAACAGTCAGAATATTGCCATACATGTACAGATAGCACTGAAGGAACTGGTTATCAAATATAAATATTAAGCTTTCTCTTTCACTTAGTGCTTTTGGACACACTTTGCTCCTGTCCTTCGTTGATTCACACTGGCCCAATTTCCATGGGCACACTGTTGGTGGTAGTTGTAGGCGGTCATTGTTAACACAGACCTTGACTGATCCGGTGTGGAACTGATTTGCGTATTTGATTTGGCATAGGTTTTACATCGGATGCCTTTTCTGACACAACCCTCAGCATTCATCCAGGCTTGGGAGTGAAACTGCATTAGGTTATCAGATAGATGTGAGCACTTGAATATGCCATTGAAAAAGGTGGACATGAGATTTAATTTATTTATATAATTTATATTCATGATTTTATTCTTTTACATGCTTTCTAATGCTTCCTCTGCACCCATCTGTAATGCTTTTAATGTTTTATGCAAAGCACTTTGAATTGTCTTGTATGTGTACTGTGCTTTACAAAGAAACATTCCTTGTCTAAAACAACTATTTTAAACATTTTGATACATTTTTCTAAGAAAAGTCATTGGGTTTATGTATCTTTCTCACCAAATGAGCAGAACCTCCACAAACAAAGTACAATCCTTTATCTTAATATCCTGAACATGACTAATGACACCTCTGTTCTCGTTTGTCTGCAGCCTTGCAGAGATCCAGAAGGATGTGGAGTACAGAATACCATTTACAATCAACAACTCCACCATCAGTGTTAACATGTGAGTACATCTTTTGTCATGGAGTCACATCTGAAATGGTGGTTCACAGCAGCTGGGTGTTCAGCCTCACAGTCCATTTACAACCTTGTCACTGATGTAGTTAAACTTTAACCAGGAATCCTTTTTTTTTTATGAACCTTAGTTCAAAAGACTGCTGGTATAACTCTACAAGGCAGAAACTTCAGATGTTTCACAATTTAGTAGAAATGATCGGTGGGGAACAAAAACAGAACAAACATGTAAACAATTCAGCAACATGCTTATGGATCAATAAATAATTTTTCATTTCATAAGCTTTTAATTAAACTACCACAATTTTTAAAGTAAAGATACAGTTTAATATTTTTGTTACTTGTAAAATTTCACAAAAGGGTGAGGCTGTGCCTCGTGGAAGGCTGATCTAAAATGGTACAGAATGGATCACAGCGACTACTGTTTAACTTTCTGCCTCTTTAGTGTTAAATCATTACATTGTTGTTTTTAGTTTCTGAGGAAATATTGAAATGTCATTCTCACAACTAACTAAACATTTGTGTGCAATTGGTGAAAAAGCTGATTATTTAATGGGCCAGTACACAACATATTTAAAGCAAAAGATTTTGATTGTTTGCGTTTCCACTCTGTGAACCACTGGTGCCCCTCAGCTTACTATTAACGTTAATAATAACTTAAGCAACAAGCTCATTTAATTAAGTTACTCATAGCTGGACATGGTGGTCCCCTTTTTTTCTGCTGTAAATATCCATCAAAGTAGTTCTCTGAATTGTATTACACACTAGTCAAATAATTTCTTACATCTTATGTAGGGATGCACGATATAATTGGCCCCCTATCGATATCGGCCCTAAAACTGAGTATCGGACATCGGCCACCCCACCGATATTTAACCGATCAGCCCACTGTTTCTAAAGTCTAAAAAACAAAACCCTAATTCTTCAAAAATTTATTTTTTACAGACTTTAAAACTTCTTAAGACTAGGTGTGGGAAAAATATTGATACATTGAAATATTTTTATATGCTGATATCATATTGACATTTAAAAGCCCGGTATCGATGTATTTTAGTAACGAAATCTCACAATATTTCATCGTTCCATTACAAAATCTAGCGAGAATTCACAAACATTTTGCGATATTTTCATATGCTGATATATATTGACATTTAAAGACGTGGTATTGATCTATTTTACTAACAAAATCTCGCAGTATTTTATCCTTCTGTTACAAAACCTTGCAAGAATTCACACATATTTTGCGATATTTTCATATGCTGATGTCGTATTGAAATTTAAAAACGCTGTATCGATCTATTTTACTAATGAAATCTCACAATTTTTCATCATTCCGTTACGAAATCTTGCAAGAATTCACAAACATTTTGCGCTTTTTTTTCATATGCTGATGTCGTATTGACATTTAAAAATAGCGGCATCGATCTATTTACGAAGGGAATCTTGCAATATTTCATCGTTCTGTTATGAAATCTCGTTAGAATTCATGAAATATTGTGAAATTTTGTAACAGAACGATGATATCTCGTGAGATTTTGTAAATAAAATAGATCGATGCCGCGTTTTTAAATATCGATTTGATATCAGCATTTGAAAATATTGCGATATTTCAGTGTTTCAATATTTTCTCCTATTATCTCCTATTTATCAAAGTGTCGGAAACGGATAACAAAACTGCTATTTGAAATGACTGCTTATTTTCTTCAGCTTTAATATCGGTATTGATATCGGTTATCGGCCACATGAGTTTTAAAATATCAGCATATCGGATATCGGCCAAAATTCCAATATCGTGCATCCCTAATCTTATGGATTATCTGTTTTTAAATGCCAAAACAACCTTTAAAAAGGCATTTTATAAACCTTTCAATTTTTCATCCTTACAGTTTGCTGCCTCCTCAGTTCCCTCAGGAGAAGCCGGTGGTTAGTGTCTACCCGCCTGTTGGTCATCATTTGATTGATAGCAATAATGGTACCATGATCACAAGCCCACTCATCACAAATGTAAGTAAATCATTTTGGTTCAAAAGTACAATATGAAACATGGTTCATTTAACAGCTTTATGACTCTGCTGTTCTGTTGATACAAGTCAACAGCAAAAGGGAGAGTTTATATACCATAAATGTGGATCAGTCTGACCACAAACTGTGACAGAGATACCGTCATTTGTTGTACGGTTGAAAAATACCATAGGATCTTTGTTCTCAGTGGAGAGAGAACTGATAAATATATGAAGCACAGTGGTCACATTTCTCCCACAGCAAGATTAAGGGGAGAATCGTCTTTTTACTCTAAGTAATGAAATCTCATCTGACTAAAACTGAAACTGAAATGAGTAAATCAAAGTGAGGTGGTTTCCACAGTCTCTCAGGATGTTTCTACAATAGAAGTCAGATGAAATTAAATGAAAAATACTATATTTATCCCTCAAGGAAATGTCAGTGTTGTCGTAGGGCTTTTTGTGTGTTTGTTTTAAATAGAAACTATAAAAATCAGTTGGATAAAGGCTTGTTTTGGAGGGTGATGGTTGCTGGCAGGATTGGTCTTAAGTACCTTTCTGTTCTGTCTTCTGAATAAATTTTCTGACTTTATACTGACCAAAAATATATTCATGATAATATTAGTTTTATTCTTTACAAAGAGTTGTTCTATATATTTGTGTCTGTTGAGCACGTTTGATTCCTCAGTATTCTAGTTGCTTCCTCTTGCTACCGTACTAGGGGTGTCAGCGTTTACAATTTTTTCTACAGGTGTAATCAGGACTACTAACCATCGTGTACACGGTTACACATCAGAGATTCATGATCTTTGAGTTGCAGATGGTGACGTTACCTACACATCCCACCGTACTACCACCGTCATATTTAACTCGGAGCAGAAACACTGTAGTAGAGCCAAAGTAAGGTTATGGATATTTATCATTTTAATCCCCGAGAACTGAAACGATTCAACAGAAAAAATCTCTTTTATTGGGTGTGATCTGAACGTAGTCCCCGCAGAAGTTTTCAAACGGCAGACATCAGCTGACCGCATTTTTCCTACATCTATCAGATACATAATAATCCGTCTTCATCAAAGCCAGTTAGCAACAACTAAAGCTAGCTCTCCTAACTTTGAAACTCACCCAATATGACGTTTCCACTGACAGATGCAGTCGGTGTCCGCTCGCCTCCGATATAAAGGGGAAGAAAGAACCGGGGGAGGGGGGTGAGGCGGAAGGGGAGAGAAAGGGCGGGGGGGGCCCCGAGGGGGAGGAAGGGGAAGATGACGTGTGTACGGTTATTGATTTTTTCTTTCTTCTAAACGGTTATGATTTGTTATCTGTGTACCCGTTTACACATGTAGACCTGCAGGGGACGATTATGGAAAAAATTATTTACGATTTTTTGAATGATATTGATATCACGATTAATATCACGATTTATGGTTTTATAAAAAGTGTTTATTGAACCACAAAACTAACTTAAATAATAAAATAAAAGAAATAAATAGAAACAAGTAAAGAGTAAAATAAGAATATTATTTAAGATAATAATAGCAATAAAAATGAATCGCAGCTCAGCATCTGTCTATCTCCTGCAGTTTGCTTCCTATAACTCCACCAGTCTGTTCACTAAGATTAATTGATTAATCGATTAAGTGTTTTTATGATTGTGAAAAGGCAAAATCGAAACCGATTAAAATTGATTAATTGTCCAGCCCTACTTGACACCCCTATACCGTACCACCAAACTCAACATCCATATTTTATATGGAACTAAAGCTGCTTTCAGACTTGCATTGCGGAACGTGAGCGGTAAAGTCCATCCGCTCTTTAAACGGACTCGTCTTTTCAACATATCGCTTCCTTGCGGGCTTATTACCCTCCGGGCGCTTTCATACATCAGGAAATGTTGTGGAAAAGTCAACACAGCCTCATTCTCCCTTCAACTCTGTCCAGAACATTTCTTTGTGCGTTCAGCCAAAACGACGTGCCGCAACATTTCCGTTCTTATGACATGAAGACCAGCCGGTACATGTCCGCTACGTCTCGGCGGTAAAAGACCGGAACCCATGTCTGAATGCAAACGTTATAAAGGACAAAGTCTGCACTATTACCGCTTTCCAATGCAAGTCTGAAAGGGGCTTAGGATGTGTATTTTACACCCTCAGATACGTAAAGGCAGGGTTGGAGATCCTGGAAAAAGAGGCTTAGCAAGCTACATTTTGAAAATGCACAATTCAAAAGTCCAAACCCCTTTTTTTCCAGACAGATTTTTTTTTTCAATTCTCCTTTGCTCTTTTTTTAAAAATAAGAATATACATTTATTAAGATTTAATTACCTCTCCTTTGTATGGTTAATTGAAACTTGCTTTCAATGCTGTCTGTCTTATAGTTTGGGATGCACTCTGATCTGGGCAAGGTCATCCAGAGTCTACTGGACGAGTTCTGGAAAAGTCCTCCTGCGTTGATGTCATCTGGCTCTGCCGGCTTTCCGTAGTAAGTCTGTTCAATAGAAATATAAAACACTTTTCATAAGATTCCTCTTTTTAAGTTAAGGTGATCTGCAGCCTTTAGTTTTTGTTTTTTTCTCAGATATGTATACTGTTTTGTTAGAGAATGGCATCAGTTAATGCTAAAAAAAAAAAAAGTGTGGTATTGGTGATATTTGGTATAGCTCTATGTCACACTGTTACACACAGATAAGTTGTTTTGTGACTTGTTTGACATGTTTGTCTTGGGGGATTTTTCTCCCCCAAATTTGCTGCAGCAGTATGTACAAGCCATCAGGCATGGCTCCTTACCCCACCCAAGCTTTTCATTATGGTCCTCGCCATGTGGGTCCCAGTCAGACACCACCCCCTGGTCCCGGCCCAGCTCCATCACCAGCCCCCATGCCTCACCCAGGGGTCGATATCACTCATGGGCCCCCCAGAGCACCAGCTCCATATGGACTGATAACTGACCTACCACTACCTGTACCAATTGGAGAATCACAGGTAAACTCCAACAATTCATGTAAAGAAGGTTGATGACGTGTATATACGACAGATTATTTTCAATGTCTGTCATTGTTAAAGTCCTCAGCTTCAAAAATCAAACCAGATAGAAATATATAGTTTAGGGAGAAAAAGAAGAAACAAGCGTTCAAGTTTATTTCAAGTCAAGTTTTTTATGTTACTCACAATCACAGATGCCCCGAACCTGGATTCAAAGTGTAGATTTAGCTTAAAAATTTGAGTGAGTATAGCACGTAGGTCCTTCACTCTCCCTTTATGCTTCAGGTTTATAACCATGTTTGATACCAGTTTGGGACCCATCTTGATTCTTAACCTGTTTTTGTACAAGTCAAAAGTATTTATTGGCTCTAGTATACATTGATGGTGACCCAACATTCAAGTACACATGCTGATTTTCAGTGAATGTGTTGCAATAAAAGTACTTAAAGGGATACAACACCGACAGACTGATGTGCCTTCATTTTCATGAAATGCAATGTGAAATGTGAAATGCAGCCGGAGATCCGGGGGGGGGGGGGGGGGGGGGGGGTTATCTGCCGACTTTCATATAATGGGGTTTACTGGCGCTCGAAACAAAAAGGTCCATAAAAGTCCACAAAAACTTGGCAATATTCCTCCATACTGCTCGAACAGTGTCCTGAGTGGGTAGCGTCCATAATTTACTCGAAACGACATCATTTTGTATATTTTTATAGCCTAAACAGTAGTGCACTGTACTTCCGCGATGTGTGCACATGCAAGTTCATGACACTATGGAAGCTGCAGCAGACTGAACCAGACAAGATCGCACGTTCTTTCTTTCAAATCTATAGCCAACCCCTCTCGTTTGTCCGCAGCTTGGTTGCTCTTAGCAAGCTTTGTATGTGCGCGCATTGCGGAAGTACGATGTACTACAGTTTAGGCTATAAAGATATACTAAATGATGTGGTTTACACTAAATTATGGACGCTACCCTCTCAGGACACTTGGATTACATTGGTCGAGCAGCATGGAGGAATATTGACAAGTTTTTGTGGACTTTTATGGACCTTTTTGTTTTGAGCGCCGGTCACCTCCATTATATGAAAGTCGGCAGATAACGAAAACACCCCTGGATCTCCGGCTGC